>QRFJ01000199.1:1359590-1526315 GCA_006176705.1 Cocos nucifera | reverse complement strand
AAAGAAAAGAATTGATAGATGGAACTAAACAGGAATATCCTCAAATATCAATTGTTTTTGCAGTAATTTATATATACTTTTATAAGAATATGCTTATGATGGTCTTTTTGAGGATTTTCCTAGGTGTTTAAGGGCAATGTTCTATCACAATCTAATGACTAAACTCATGTGACCAACTTCCTATAACCAAAATATTTTGATAATTGACTCACAAACAACAAATACAGATCTTGCACTTAATCAAGAGCTTTATCTCAAAATGCAAGGTAGTGACAAAAGAGGCACTAAAAGATAATCTATATTCAAAATGCAAGGTAACATAAAGAGCGACCAATAGACAAAGTGAGACACCCTCGTTCTTCAAAATGACAAAGTTTCCCATGTTCTCTTGGGCTTACAATGAAAAGATTTCAATTTAGCAAAAGTCCTTGTCAAGTTAGAAGTCAGGTTGTTATGGTTACGTGATGGATAAAATCCAATTAATCATTAACAACGGTTGTTAGATATATGTGCCCTAGAAGCCAGAATTGGCTGACACTTGTAATACACTTCTAGGGGCAAAATTATAATTTTGACTATAATCAATAAAATGGGTTATTTTCTATCACATATGTGTATTTAGTGTCTGTGATACATCCTTTGAGTTAATGGTAATGATAATTCATATTTTCAAGAGTTGAAAATTTAAGACATGAATAATCATTATTAACTCATAAAATGCTCCCGACCATAGGATCATCACGAGGATGGTGATTGATCCGGAAGGTTGGTGTACAATCGCTTCTCTTTAGTAGATGAGTCTTGAGTCTACGGTGTGGAGACACCGAGCGAGAGTACAGGTACTCGTTAGAGAATGAGGGCACTGAGCGTGACCACCTCGAGTAGTCATTAGGGAGTCTACCTTCTCGTCAATGACTGACTCGATGCTGCAGTAGTGTGTCTGGTTCTTTGACCTGAGGTGCATCGGCAGTTCACCTTGAGGGTGTTATAGTTTGACTACACCATTACTCGGTCTCCTAGCCATATGGAACCCTGAGGTGTATGTTGGCTATAGCATGTTCATTGTAGGAACTGGATTGCATCAAGATGGAATCTATCTACCTCGGTGGTAGAGGAGCAGCCCTATGATGATCATGAGAATCAAGTCCAGAAGCCCATGGCCATGGCAGAGTGAAATAATAGAAAGAGTTTCTATTTAGATTTTCACATCGGACTTGAATCGAATGATTACATCATATGACAGAGAACTAGGGTTTGACGAGTTCACCTTAACCCTAATCTGATCGGGGCTCAAGATAGAAGAACTTAATCACACAGGTAGCTGCACCAAGAGGTTCGCATTCAGCTCTGATGGGTTGCCACCATATACTGCTAGGTGTCACTGGTGGATTTTGGGAGCAATTAGAATGATTTAGATGATCGATCATTCTAGCTGTTCGAATCAGAAGAGTTCTGATCCATCGAAAGGAGTTTCGATGATGTCGATGATAGAGATCATGACATATCCCATTACCATACAGAACTGAACCTAACTGGGTCACACAAACAAGGGTTTGAATCTGGTGATCATCAATTGAACTGATCCAGTTCAATTGATCTGAATGAGATTCAATTAGGTTCAAGAAAATCGTGCTAGCACTCGATTGAACCTAACGTTCTTCTTTTACTATCATAAATAAGTTGTCCTGACTGAGCCAAAGGAGTTTGTGCTCAATCAGAGGCCTTCATATGGTCTGACTGGAGGTTGTCCAAGTCAGAAAAGGTTGTCTTATTTTGTAAGACATTACCTACCATTTTTGGTCACCTGCCATTTCTTGTTCTTTGACTTTGGTCAAAAGTCTACCTTTGACTGGTCAAATGTTGACCATTGATACTTTGACTTTTGACCACATGTCATGCACCTATTGGAGAGCTGGTGGGGGCTTGTCCCCCTGCCAGAACCTGGCAAGGAGGAGGGCGCACGCCACCCTTGGCGTGTGCCCAAGTTGGAGGCGCCTAGGAGTCCTTGTTGGACAAGGACTCCATCTCCTTTTTGGATTCCAATTAGAGTTCTCCTAAGAACCAACTTTGACTGGTCTTAGGCACCCTCTAAGGAGGAATCCAGGGGACTCTATTCCCACCAATCAGATTTAGATCTGATTTCACAAAGGATTGTGATTGGTTGGGAAGAAGAGGAGTTGGATCACGCTTAGTCTATAAATAAGACCCTGCGCCCAACTCAAAAAAATGAAGCAATTGAAAATTCCCATGCCCCAAGGCTGCCTCTCTCCCTCTTCCTCCATGCCAAACCTCTTCTCCCCTTGCTCTCCACGTCCAAAAGTGTTTTGGATTTGGTTGGTGCGATCCAGATCAAGAGAAAGGCGATCAAAAGCTAGAAGGCTGCGCTGCTGCAAAGGACGACTGCTGATCTTCAAAAGGAGTTTTGAAGATCCTCCAGATCAGATCCAGATCTGATTTTTGGAGATGTGATAGAGAAGAAGAGGATCTCCAGATCCAGCCTGAGTGGATACCGGTAGAGGCCAGGCGCTTGCGTGGCTAGATCCAGAACCTTCCGCTGCAAACAGGATCATCAACAGGGTAATAGGATTACCCTATTCAAGGTAAATTAAATTTGATTTAATTTATCTTTTTATTTAATTTTTATTAAATAATAAGAATCAGATCTGAAACATATCCCTAGATCTGATACAGATCAAAGAGAAAATTTTTGAAATATATCTCTTGATCTGATCAGATCTGAACGAACCTGGTCCGGGAAATCAGGATTTCCCTTCAACTGGTATCAGAGCCATGGTTCTAAAAATAGTTTAGATCTATTTTAAATTTATTTTAATTAAAAAATAAGTGATTTCAGATGTCACATGAGATGTGATCAGATCTGAAAATCAGAAAAAATTAAAATTAAATGATTTGGATCTAAGATTAGAAGAATATGCATGACTAGTTCTAAAATAGAATAGTTCTATAGAATAGTCTTGCATGTTTTGAATTTAATTTGATTAAATCATATTTTAGATCTATTTATTTACTATTTTTTGATATTATAAGTGTTATAATAACATCTAAAAAATAGCAAATAAAAATTATTTAATTTTAAATATCATATGAGATATGATTGATGCATGTCTAGACTAGTTGTAGAATAGTTCTACATAATTGTCTAGATTAGAATTTATTTTGATTAGATCAATTTAAATCTAATTTTTTAGATTATTATGAGATAATTTAGATCTGAAAACATGCATGATTCGATACATGAGATGTATGCAAAATATGCCATGATTAGATCTAATTTGTATATGAGATATATGATATAGATCTATAACTGTTTTGTAGTATTGAATGTTTATTGAATGTTCCTGATTAAGGCGTTCCTCTTGGCCGTCCGGTCATAAGAACGAAGAAGGGTTTAAAGGCCCTCTCTTCCCATTCGATGGGGTGTTCTTATGATGTGTAGGGGTGCTGCGTGTTCGTCCTTAATCAGAAACCCAAAACTTACTTTCTGCAAAACCCTAGATCCTGAAACCCTAGGATTTATTGTGCATATTTTGTTTATGAACCCTACTTAATTAAGAAATTAAGATTATGGAAATATTAATTAGGTCTAAAATTGAGAATTTTAGATCTAAGACATATTCATAATACTGGGTTCGGGCTTGGGTAGCTCAATTAGGTCTAAGCGGTTGATCAAACCGAATCAAGAGTTGGTTAGATGGGATCAACAATGCTTAAATTGACCAGCCTAATAGGATTAAGTCTGGGTCAAGATCGAGTCACGATCAAGCAAGACCTAATTAGGCTCAGAGGTTAGAGTCTGGATTGTAGGCTAACCCAATTGGTTCTGACTCAACAATTTGGTGTCTAAGGTAAGTTTGGCACATACGACCGACTGGTTTTTAATTGGAAGCTACTCGACCTGAATGCATTCTTGTACGAGTTAATGGCATATTCCTTCCACCGGTCTCACTTACCTGGCCATATCTGTTGACACAGTTCTGATCTGAGGTGGTCAATAATCCGAGCTAACCCATGCCACTAGGTTAGTCATAATTGTTATGACTAAGACAAGTCTAGTTTAATGAGACCTGAATCAATTCTCCCTAAGAAAAGATTAAGTCTGAGGTCTTCCACCATTGTAGATGTGCGGGCCCTTCCCGGGGTTGATTGTTCTCGACTGGATACAGTGGCTCAGTTGCACCGGGAAGATGCAACCATGTCTATTAGGCATTGGATGCTATGGGCTGGAGGATGAGTTGGGCTCAATATTTCGGATACGGTGAGAGACTCAATTAGGAATCCAGTCTATGCAAATGGTGGGTCTGACTTAACTAAGGAGTGGATCAATATTCCGGATACGGTGAGATTCATGAATTAGAGACCAAGTTTGGGTGCACCATGATTAGAGAATCATTGAACAAGAGTTGTTCACTCATTGGCTAACCCATCACCAATAACTGTTAGGTGAGGTGATGAGTCAGTTGGTGAGACCGCACCACCCACTAGAAATCATTAATCATGGAGATTTTCGCATCTCTACAGAGGGAGTGTAGGGATCCGAGAAAATAGTGGGAAGCTAATTTGTTTAAAAATAAAATTTCTAAATAAATTGGTCAAGTCAAAATTACAGTATCTAACTAGAATCTTTGACTCTCTACAGGAAAAATGTCTGCGTCCAACCCATTGGCACGTATCCTGGACACACATAGACTGACTGGACCCAATTATAAAGATTGGCTCAGGAAACTACAAAATTGTTTTGGGTTCCGAGAAGTTAACCCATGTTTTGGACCAGGACCCTCCCACCTTACCAGCCCGTCCATCCACTGAACAGAGAGCGTCTCTGGAAAAAATGGATAGACGAAGATAATAAGGCCAGATATTACATGTTGGGCTCGATGTCTGATGAGCTCCAGCGCCAACATGAAGATATCGGGACTGCTCGCCAAATGTTGGCTCACCTGCAGGAGATGTTTGGTGAACAGAGTCGCGCAGCCAAATATCAAGTCACGAAATGACTTTTTAAGGCTAAGATGCGTGATGGGCAGTCAGTCCAAGATCACTGTCTGACAATGATCAAGGACATGGAAGAGCTTGAGAAGCTCGGTGTGAAGTTAGACTTGGACCTGCAGAATGATATTATTCTGCAATCCTTGACTGATGCATATGGGCAATTCATCATGAATTACCACATGCATAAACTTCAAAATTCCTTGGCCGAATTAATGAATATGCTGGTTACCGCTGAGCTTTCTATGAAAGGTTCTAAAGGCTCAGTTCTTGCTATGGAACGGACTTCTTCCAAAAGAAAGTCTTATGGAAAGAAAAAGAAGTCTGTGAAAAAGCAAAAGGTGGAAGGATCAAAGAAGAAGAAGGCAGAGCCGAAGAAAAAGGCCGATGTCAAAGGAAAGTATTTCCATTGCAACAGCGACGGCCATTGGAAGCGGAACTGCCCTACTTACCTGGCCACCCTGAAGAACAAGAAGGAAGGTCCTTCTGGAGGTATGCTCGTTATTGAGTCTAACCTTACGGTTTCTTCTGCATCCAGTTGGGTGCTTGACTCTGGTTCTAGTGCTCATCTGTGCACTTCTATGCAGGGTCTTGAGGATAGCAGGAGGCTGAGGGATGGAGACATGATCCTACGCATCGGTAATGGAGCAAGAGTTGCTGCAGTAGCCGTGGGAACATACCCTCTTCGATTACCATCTGGTTTAGACTTAGTTTTGAAAGACTGTTATTATGTGCCTGCAGCTAGCAGGAATTTGATTTCTGTTTCATGCTTAGCACAAGAAGGTTATGTGATCACCTTCTTTAAGGACCATTGTAACATTCTTTATGAAAGAAATAAAATTGCAAATGGTTTCCTTATTAATGGTCTTTATCAGCTACATATTGATGTACCTATTCTAACTATCGAGCAAAACGTGAATGCCAAACGACCTAGGGATAGTCCAAACGACAGATATCTATGGCACCTGAGATTAGGTCATATAGCAGAAGATAGGATCAACAAATTGGAGAAAAATGGGCTATTGAGTCCATTGACTTTCGAGTCATATCCAACTTGTGAATCTTGTCTTCAAGGCAAAATGACTAAACTCCCTTTTGTTGGACATGGGGAGAGGGCCACAGATCTCCTTGCCCTAGTACATACAGATGTGTGCGGCCCATTTGATGTGCCGGCTAGAGGCAATTTTGTCTACTTCATTACCTTTACCGATGATCTGTCTAGGTATGGGTATGTGTATCTTATGAGACACAAGTCTGAAGCTTTTGAAAAGTTCAAAGAATTCAGACATGAAGTAGAAAAACAAACTGGAAAACCCATTAAGGTTCTTCGATCAGATCGAGGAGGTGAATACCTTAGCCGGGAATTCCTAGACTATCTTAAGGAAAATGGCATAGTCTCTCAATGGACTCCACCAGGAACACCTCAACTCAACGGGGTTTCAGAATGGAGAAATCGGACTCTATTGGATATGGTTCGATCCATGATGAGCTTCACAGACCTCCCTGATTTTCTTTGGGGACACTTCATTGTTAACTTCAATTTATCTACTGAATAGGGTTCCCTCTAAAACCGTTCCTACCACACCGTATGAGATATGGCACGGTAAGAAACCAAGTCTGAGTCATCTCAGAATTTGGGGTTGTCCGGCTCATGTCAAAAGACAACAAGCGGACAAGTTAGAGTTTAGGTCCTTTAGAGCTCGATTCATAGGATATCCTAAAGAGTCATTAGGATACTATTTCTACATTCCAGAAGACCACAATGTGATTGTGAGTCGACATGCCATCTTTCTTGAAAAATAGTTTATTCAAGATAGCGGCATTGGAAAGCAGATTAAGCTTGATGAGAAAGTCTCACAAGTACAATGAGCTAAGGACCAATTGGGAACCAAATCAGGTTGAGCCAATAAGAACACTACCTCCTCCACCTCGTAGATCGGAAAGAGTTTTCCCGTCCCCCTGAAAGATACTTAGGTATTATTTCAGAGGAAGTAGAGGAAAATGTTCCTCATAGGTAATGGTGCTCATGGTGATGATCCCAAAACCTACAACGAGGCGATATCAGATATCGACTCCGAGAAATGGCTAGAGGCAATGCAGTCAGAAATTGACTCGATGCACTCAAACCAAGTCTGGACCTTGGTAGATCCACCAGAAGGTATAGTACCTATTGGGTGTAAATGGATCTTCAAGAGAAAGATTGGTGCAGATGGGAATGTGGAGACATTCAAGGCTAGACTAGTGGCAAAAGGTTATAGTCAACGCGAAGGCATTGACTATCAGGATACCTTTTCCCCAGTAGGCTATGCTAAAATCCATCCGCACATTGCTTGCTGTTGCAGCCTATTTCGATTATGAAATATGGCAAATGGACGTGAAAACGGCATTCTTAAATGGATATCTTGAGGAAGATATCTATATGGAACAGCCGCTAGGTTTCACATCCAGTGATACTGATCACAAGGTTTGCAAGCTGCAAAGGTCCATATATGGACTTAAGCAAGCATCTCGGAGCTGGAACACTCGTTTCAATGATGTGATCAAAAAGTTTGGTTTCATCAAAAATGAAGAGGAACCATGTGTTTTCAAAAGGGTCAGTGGGAGCGCTGTTGTCTTCCTCGTATTGTACGTGGATGACATCCTCCTTATTGGGAATGATATTCCCATGTTGACATCAGTCAAAAGATGTGGTTGTCCAAGGAATTCTCCATGAAAGACCTAGGTGAAGCATCCTTTATTCTAGGAATTAAGGTCTATAGGGATAGACCGAATAGGATGCTAGGACTTTCACAGAAGATGTACATAGAGGAAGTACTAAAGAGGTTTAGTATGGAAAACTCTAAGAGGGGATTAATACCCTTCAGACATGGTATTCATCTTTCCAAGAAGATGTGCCCCAGCACACCTGAGGAAATAGAACGCATGAGCAAGATCCCTTATGCTTCTGCAATAGGGAGCCTCATGTATGCCATGCTATGTACACGACCTGATATAGCCCATGCTGTGAGTGTCACAAGCAGATATCAGTCAAATCCAGGTGAAGAACACTGGACTTCTGTGAAATGTATCCTTAAGTACTTGAGAAGAACTAAGGATATGATGTTGGTCTTTGGTAATGGAGAACTCCAAGTTCCAGGGATACACAGACTCGGACTTTCATGTCCGATATAGATGATCGAAAGTCGACATCTGGCAGACTGTTTGTGCTGGAAGAGTTCCAAGCAAACGGTGATACCATCCTCATCCGCGATTACCTCGAGAAAGGTTACGTCGAGGTCAAGAGAGTCAACTCCGCAGATAATGTGGCAGACCCACTTACAAAGCCGTTGGGCCAGCAGAAGATCGAAGCCCACCTTGAGAAGATGGGACTTAGACTTGTAGCCAATTGGCTTTAGGACAAGTGGGAGATTGTTAGATATATGTGCCCTAGAAGCCAGAATTGGCTGACACTTGTAATACACTTCTAGGGGCAAAATTATAATTTTGACTATAATTAATAAAATGGGTTATTTTCTATCACACATGTGTATTTAGTGTCTGTGATACATCCTTTGAGTTAATGGTAATGATAATTCATATTTTCAAGAGTTGAAAATTTAAGACATGAATAATCATTATTAACTCATAAAATGCTCCCGACCATAGGATCATCACGAGGATGGTGATTGATCCGGAAGGTTGGTGTACGAATCGCTTCTCTTTAGTAGATGAGTCTTGAGTCTACGGTGTGGAGACACCGGAGCGAGAGTACAGGTACTCGTTAGAGAACGAGGGCACTGAGCGTGACCACCTCGAGTAGTCATTAGGGAGTCTACCTTCTCGTCAATGACTGACTCGATGCTGCAGTAGTGTGTCTGGTTCTTTGACCTGAGGTGCATCGGCAGTTCACCTTGAGGGTGTTATAGTTTGACTACACCATTACTCGGTCTCCTAGCCATATGGAACCCTGAGGTGTATGTTGGCTATAGCATGTTCATTGTAGGAACTGGATTGCATCAAGATGGAATCTATCTACCTCGGTGGTAGAGGAGCAGCCCTATGATGATCATGAGAATCAAGTCCAGAAGCCCATGGCCATGGCAGAGTGAAATAATAGAAAGAGTTTCTATTTAGATTTTCACATTGGACTCGAATCGAATGATTACATCATATGACAGAGACTAGGGTTTGACGAGTTCACCTTAACCCTAATCTGATCGGGGCTCAAGATAGAAGAACTTAATCACACAGGTAGCTGCACCAAGAGGTTCGCATTCAGCTCTGATGGGTTGCCACCATATACTGCTAGGTGTCACTGGTGGATTTTGGGAGCAATTAGAATGATTTAGATGATCGATCATTCTAGCTGTTCGAATCAGAAGAGTTCTGATCCATCGAAAGGAGTTTCGATGATGTCGATGATAGAGATCATGACATATCCCATTACCATACAGAACTGAACCTAACTGGGTCACACAAACAAGGGTTTGAATCTGGTGATCATCAATTGAACTGATCTAGTTCAATTGATCTGAATGAGATTCAATTAGGTTCAAGGAAATCGTGCTAGCACTCGATTGAACCTAACGTTCTTCTTTTACTATCATAAATAAGTTGTCCTGTCTGAGCCAAAGGAGTTTGTGCTCAATCAGAGGCCTTCATATGGTCTGACTGGAGGTTGTCCAAGTCAGAATAGGTTGTCTTATTTTGTAAGACATTACCTGCCATTTTTGGTCACCTGCCATTTCTTGTTCTTTGACTTTGGTCAAAAGTCTACCTTTGACTGGTCAAATGTTGACCATTGACACTTTGACTTTTGACCACATGTCATGCACCTATTGGAGAGCTGGTGGGGGCCTGTCCCCCTGCCAGAACCTGGCAAGGAGAAGGGCGCACGCCAAGGGTGGCGTGAGCCCAAGTAGGAGGCGCCTAGGAGTCCTTGTTGGACAAGGACTCCATCTCCCTTTAGGATTCCAATGAGAGTTCTTCTAAGAATCCAGTTTGACTGGTCTTAGGCACTCTCTAAGGAGGAATCCAGGGGACTCTAATTCCCACCAATCAGATTTAGATCTGATTTCACAAAGGGTTGTGATTGGTTGGGAGGAAGATGAGTTGGATCACGCTTAGTCTATATAATAAGACCCTGCGCCCAAGTGAAAAAAAATCGAAGAAACAATCAAGAAGAGAATCTTCCCACGCCCCAAGGCTGCCTCTCTCCCTCTTTCTCCATGCCATACTCTCATTCTCCCCTTGCTCTCCACGTCCAAAAGTGTTTTGGATTTGGATTGGTGCGATTTAGATCAAGAAAAGGAGATCAAAAGCAAGAAGGCTGCGCTGCTGCGAAAAGGAACGACTGCAGATCTTCAAAAGGAGTTTTGAAGATCCTCCAGATCAGATCCAGATCTGATTTTTGGAGGCGTGATAGAGAAGAAGAGGATCTCCAGATCCAGCCCGAGTGGATACCGGTAGAGGCCAGGCGCTTGCGTGGCTTGATCCAGAACCTTCCGCTGCAAACAGGATCATCAACAGGGTAATAGGATTACCCTATTCAGGTAAATTGAATGTGATTTAATTTATCCTTTTCATTTAATTTTTATTAAATAAATAAGAATCAGATCTGAAGCATCCCTGATCTGATACAGATCTAAGAGAAAGATTTTTGAAATATATCTCTTGATCTGATCAGATCTGAACGAACCTGGTCAGGGAAATCAGGATTTCCCTTCACAATTTTCTCCAATTTGTTAATTCTATCTTCTACTATATGATCTAGTCTAAGGTGCCATAGATACCTATCGTTTAGACTATCTCTAGGTCATTTTGATTTTATGGCATTCATATTTTATTCGATATTAAAAATAGATACATTAATATGTAACTGATAAAGATCATTAATAAGAAAATCGCTTGCAATTTTATTTCTTTCATAAAGAATGTTACAATGATCCTTAAGAAAACTAATTACATAGCCTTCTACTACTAAGCATGAAGCAGAAATCAAATTTCTGCTTACTACAGGCACATAATAATAATCCCTAAGTACTAAATCTAAACTAGATGATAGTCGAAGAGGATAGGTTCCTACGGCCATAGCAACAATCCTTGCTCCATTTCCAATACGTAGGATCATCTTACCATCCCTCAGCCTCCTGCTATCCTCAAAATCCTGCATGAAAGTACACAAATAAGCACTAGAATCAAAGTCAATCATCCAACTGGATGCAGAAGAAATCGTAAGGATAGATTCAATAACGAGCATACCTCTAGAAGGACCTATCTCCTTCTTATTCTTTAGGGTGGCCAAGTATATAGGGCAGTTTTGCTTTCAGTGGCCGTCAATGTTGCAATGAAAATATTTTTCTTTATCAACGGCCTTCTTCTTTGGCTTTGCCTTTTTTTTCTTTCCTCCTTCCATCTTCTGCTTTTTCACAAACTTCTTCTTCTTTCCAAAAAACTTTCTCTTGGAAGAAGTCCGTTCCATAGAAAATACTGAGCCTTTAGAATCTTTCATTGAAAGCTCAGTAGTAACCAGCATGTTCATAAGCTCGGCCAGAGTATTTTAAAGTTTATGCATATAGTAGTTCACGATGAACTGTCCATATGCATCAATCAAGGATTGCAAAATTATATCATTCTATAGATCCAGATCCAACTTCACTTCAAGCTTCTCAAGCTTTTCCAAGTTCTTGATCATCATCAGATAATGATCTTGGACTGACTGCCCATCACGTATTTTAGTCTTGAATAGTCATTTAATGATCTGATATTTGGCTGCACGACTCTGTTCACCAAACATCTCTTGTAGGTGAGCCAATATTTGGTGGGCAGTCCTGATATCTTCATGTTGGCGCTGAAGCTCATCAGACATCGAGCCCAATATGTAGTATCTGATCTTGTTATCTTCGTCCGTTCACTTATCAAGAGATGCTCTCTATTCAGCAGAGGAAGGAGCCGATAAGGTGGAAGATCCTAATCTAATACATGAGTTAACTTCTAAGAACCCAAAATAATTTTGAAGTTTCGGAGCCAATCCTTATAATTGGATCCGATCAGTCTATGGGTGTTCAGGATACATGCTAGTGGGTTGGATGCAGATATTTTTCTATAGAAAGTCAAAGTTTCTAGTTAGATATTATAATTAAGATGTCCAATTTATTTAGGAGTTTAACTTTTAAACAAATTAGCTTCCACTATTTTCTCGAATTCCTACACTCCCTCTGTAGATATGCGAAAATCTTCATGATTATAGATTTCTAATGGATGGTGCAATCCACCAGCTGACTCATCACCTCACCTAACAGTTATTGGTGATGGGTTAGCCAATTAGTAGACAACTCTTGTCCAATGATTTTCTAATCATGGTGCACCCAATCTTGATCTCTAATTCATGAATCTCACTATGCCTGAAATATTGATCCACTCCTTAGTTAAGTTAGACCCACCATCTGCATAGATTGAATTTCTAATTGGGCCTTTCACCATATCTAAAATATTGAGCCTAATTTATCCTCCAACCTGTAGCATCCAATGCCTAATAGATATGGTTGCATCTTTTTGGTGCAACTGAACCACTATGACCAATCGAGAATAATCAACCTCGGAAAGGGCCTGCATATCTACAATAGTGGAAGATCTTAGACTTAATCTTTTTCTAGGAAGATTTGATTTAGGTCTCTTTAAACTTGACTTACAATAGTCATAACAATTATGACTAGCCTAGTAGCATGGGTTAGCTCGGATTGTTCACCACCTTAGATCAGGACTGGATCGACAAATATGGCCAGCTAAGTAGGACCGGTGGAAGGAATATGCCATTAACTTGACAAGAACACATTTGAGTCGAGTAGCTCTCAATTAAAAATCAGTCGATCGTATTTGCTAGACTTACCTTAGACACAAAATTGTTAAGCCAGAACCAATCAGGTTAGCCTACAATCCAGACTCTAACCATTGAGCCTAATTAGGTCTTAGCTTGATCAATCACTCATATGATTCGATCTTGACCCAGACTTAATCCTATTAGACTGATCAATTTAAGCACTCTTGATCCCATCTAACCAACTCTTGATTCGGTTTGATCAATCGCTAGACCTAATTGAGCTACCCAAGCCTGAACCCAATTTTATGAATATATCTTAAATCTAAAAATTTTTAATTTTTAGACTTAATATATTTCATAATCTTAATTCTTAATTAAGTTTAAGATTCATAAATAAAATATGTAAATAAAATCCTAGGATTTCAGGATCTAGAATTTTGCAGAAAATTAAGTTTTGGATTTCTGATTAAGGACGAACATGCAACACCCCTATACATTATAAGAATACTCCATCGAATGAAAGAAGAGGATATTTAAATCTTACTTTGTTCTTATGACCGGACGGCCAAGGAGAACGCCTTAATCAGAAATATGAAAACTACTAAACTAGTTAGATCTACATCATATATCTCATATATAAGATTGATCTAATCTTTAAACATGTTTCGCATACATCTTCATGCATGTTTTCGGATCTAAATTATCTCATAATCATCTAAAAAATTAAATTTAAATTGATCATATCAAAATAAATTCTATTCTAGATAATTATGTAGAACTATTCTACAACTAATCTAAACATGCATTCATGATATCTCATATGAACAAAAATTAAATAACTTTATTTTTTATTTTTTAGATCTTATTATAATATTTATAATATCAAAAAATAGTAAATAAATAGATCTAAAAATTATAACTAATCAAATTAAATTATGATCATGCAAGATTATACAAAGAACAATTCTATTCTACAACTAGTCATGCATCTTCTACAACTTAGATCTAAATTATTTAATTTTTAATTTTTTTAATTTTAGATCTAATCACATCTTATGTGATCTCTGAAATTATCTAATTATTAGATCAAAATAAATTAAAATCAGATCTAATGCAACCTAGCTCTGATATCAGTTGAAGGAAAAATTTAGTTTTTCGGATCACGTTTGCTCAGATCTGATTGGATCTAGAGAGATATTTAAAAAAAAAAAATTTTGAATCCAGATCAGATCTGAGACTTTTTAGATCTAATATTACTGATCTAATAAAAAAAAATAAAACAAAAATAAAGGATAAATTAAATCTAAGTTAATTTTATCTTGTAGCAGGTAATCGGATTATCCTGTGATGATCCTGATATCAACTGAGATTCTGGATCTAGCCACGCAAGTTTCTGACCTCTATCGATGTCCACTCAAATAAGATCTAGAGATCTTCTCTTTTTTTATCATTTTTCCAAATATCAGATCTGGATCTGATTTGAAAGATCTTCAAAACTTTTTTTGAAGATCGGGTGTTGTCTCTTGCAGCAGTGCTATCTTCCTTTCTCGTTGCCCTTTCTCTTGCTTGGATCTCACCAAACTGAAGCCCAAAGATTTTTGGGCATAGGTAGGAGAGAGAGAACCTAAAGATGGTATGGAGGAGGGAGAGGAGCAGCCTTGTGGCATGGGCAATAGGCTAGAGTTATTAATCCTAGATGCAGATAGGGTTTATATAGATCCTGCTGCACCATGCAGTACCACATCATCCTGATCAATCATGGTCTTTTGTATAATCTGATCTAAATCTGATTGATGGTGACATCATCTAATCCAATTAAATAAGAGCCCCTCTGAATCATCCTTAGATGGCACCAAGACTGGTCAAAGATAAGTCTTTGGTGCCACCTAGGTAGAAACCCCGAAGCAACCTGGAGTCCCATCTATTTGGGACTCCAGGCATCACTATCCATGGGTGTACGCCTCCCTAGGCGTGCGCCCTTTATCCAACTACCTTTTAGCAGGTGGACTGGTCCAAAAGTTCTCTCCTATGATGGCTTGACACATGGGCAGATGTCTGAGTGTCAAAGATCAATGTTTGACCAAATATCCAAAATAGGATTTAGCAGATGATGGAAAATGATAGGTGTTGTCTTAAATTCATCTCATAAATTAAGATAATCTTTTTTTAATCTGGACAAGCTCTAGTTAGATCAAGTAAAGAAACCTGAGTGAGTCCAAACATATTTAGCTCAGTCGAGATAATTTTTAATAATAACTAAAGAAGAATATTAGGCTCAATCATGTGCTAGTATGATTTTCTTGAACCTAATTGAATCTAATTCAAATCAATTGAACTGGATTAGTCTAATTGATGATATCCAGATCCAAACCCTTATTTGTGTGATCCAATTAGATTCAGTTAAATATGGTAATGAGATATGTCATGATCTCCATCATCGACATCATCGAAATACTTTTTGATGGATCAGAACTTTTTTAATTCAAGCAACTGATATGATTGATCATCTAAATTATTCTAGTTGTTCTCAAATCCATCAGTGACACCTAGCAGCATATGATGGCAATCCATCAGAACTAAAAATGAACCTCTTAGTGCAGTTACCTGTGTGATTAAGTTCTTCTATCTTGAGCTCCGATAGGATTAGGGTTAAGGTGAACTCGTCAAATCCTAATATCCATCATATGATTAATCATTCGATTCAAGTCCAATGTGAAAATCTTAATAGAAACTCTTTCTATTATTTCACTCTGCCATGGCCATGGGCTTATGAACTTGATTCTCGTGATCATCATAAGGCTACTCCTCATCTACCGAGGTAGATAGATTCTCTCTTGGTGCAATCTAATTCCTACAATGAACATGCTATAGCCAACATACATCTCAAGATTTCGAATATCTAAGAGATCGAGTCATGGTGTAGCCAAACTATAACATCCTCAAGGTGAACTGTCGATGCACCTTAGATCAAAGAACCAGACACACAACTACAACTTCAAGCCAGTCATTGATGAGAAGGCAGACTTTCTAATGACTGCTCGAGGTGGTCACGCTCAGTGCCCTCATTCTCTAACGAGTACCTATACTGTCGCTTCGATGTCTCTATACCATAGACTCAAGACTCATCTACTATAAAGAAATAATTGTATACCAACCTTCCGGATCAATCACAATTCTCATGATGATCATACGGTCAGGAGCATTTTATGAGTTAATAATGAAAATTCATGTCTTAAATTTTCAACTTTTGAAAATAAGAATTATGATTGCCATTAACTCAAGAGATATATCATAGACACTAAATACACATTGTGATAGAAAATAATCCATTTTATTATTTATGGTCAAAATTATAATTTTATTTTTAGAAGTGTATAACAAATATCAGTCAATTCTGACTTCTAGGGCACACATATATCTAACATGAAATACCTCTCAATTTGTTTTACCAAGCATATGGACTTAACCAAGCTATCCTTCCTTATTATATCCCCAAGCCCTTCCTTTGAACAAATTCCAATCATAGCTTCTTATGCTGCATGATTAAAAAGATGAGGTACAACTTAACATCAAAACTTGAAATCTATTTTCAAATCGCATATAAATTTGGAAGAATGTTATCTTTCTAGATATTTAAGGCTAACCTGACAATGTCTAAGGAGACTAAAAAGATTGTCCCAATTCAAAATGATTAGTTGTAATTCATAATGTGAAATAATATCAATAATGTAATGAAATTTCAAGGGAAAGAGCTTGTTGTTTCAATTATCTTAAATTCTTCTTCACTCTTGATGTCAAATTTTCTTATCATCTTTTTCTAAAAGATAACCTCATGTCTTGATGATAACATTTGTCTTTAGTCACTGATTTTATGACAATGGTGGTCTAAATGGTAATAAATGATATCTACCTTGAGAAATAATAAAATTTGAAGGTATAACTTATGTAAGTGTGTTGATATTTGGAAAAGTGTGTACTCATAAAAATTTCATTCATTATTGGTATACATCTTCTATGTTCCTTTTTCCTAGCCCTTTGCTCATTCGCAAATATGGCCATATATTATCTTCATTCTAATTTGAGATTTTGGGTGTTATCTTATCCATCTCCATGTTTTCTTCTTCAACAAGCATATCTATATTGGTTAATTAGTGTAGTTAAATCAGACCATATTGTCAAAAGTTAATCACATTAATGGTATCGAACAACTTGAAAATATAGATAAATTATAACATCATAATAAAGTCATTAGATGCCACTTAGATGTATGACACAAAAGAATGTATAAATGTGCATACATTTGCTCAAGGGAAGGCAATAAATATAGATTGCATTTGAAGGTTTATTATACCTAACCCCCATGTGCTTTGAAATGCTGCTTTTTTTTCTAGGATGGTGAGTTTGAAGGAGCCTAGGGTTTTTCTATTAATTATGTATTTTTTTTATTTTCAATTCCTTTTGAGCTCATACTTTAAATCTTTTATCTTCTTCTTTTTTTTTTAGGATTTACATGTGACTTGACCATTTATTGATAAGTTTAAACACTTTACTATTTTACATTTTGATGAGACTTTATCACTTGAAAAGATACGCAACTCTGTAAACATGTTTTATACTCCTAACTTTATATTTTTATGAATAATTATTTTTCCTTGTTCAAGAAAATTATAAACACTTCTAACTAAACATCTACATTTTCTTTTCTTTTTCTTTCTTTTTTCTGCTTTTCTTTGCCCATGCAAATAGTAGGAATTATTCTATTGTTATTATTGTACAGTGTTCTCTTCTCAACTAGTATGATCAATTAACATATAAAGAAACTTGCACATTAATCATCTTAGAATATCAATGCACCTTCCTAATAGTTGTACTATTGTTTAAGAAAATGCAAGGACATAAGAACCATACTGAAAGATATTCCTTATAAATTTGTTTCCAACAAATACAAATTGCATCATAGTGATATATGGGACAATGCATGGATTGTAGCATTCACCTTGAAACTAAGACTTATGCAGAATTTGACAACTTAAATTGGGAAATGTAACTTAGTTTACTTACACTACCTTATTTAGTTAATCTATAATTGCAAAATTTGTTTCTCTTATATTACAGGACGATTGTGGTCTGGTTGTCGAACAGCAATAACGCCCATGTCATATATCTATGGAAAGCGATTTGTAGGTCCAATTACACCAATAATTTTATCACTAAGGAAGGAGCTTTACACTACTCGCTATGATCTTATAGATTGGGATCAAGCTCGCAATCAATATGCTAAAGTTAGTATATATATTCCCTTCTTTATATTTTTGTATTCTTGGAAATTTGGTTACATGTGAATTCCTACTAACTTGTCATTGATAAAATTAGCATTTCAATAAATAACTTAACTAAGTTGTCATATTAACGGCTGCCAAAAGTTTTTTTACTAATGGTATTCAAATTATATAGATATTTAACTCTTGCATCTAGGTAAAACCAACAAATTAAAATATTAATCATGTCTTTTAGTTGAACACTATTAGTATAAAAAGTTACGATGAAAGATATATTCAGATAACTCCATAAAAGTTGCCTTTTGACAAATCTTTTGTTGGGTTTAGAGTATGCTGCATAGCCATTTATAATGATCATCTTCATTATATTATATTAACTTCAATTCAATTAGTTGGCAAACCAATTAGTTATAGGATATCAGGCTACAGTGTCATTACCATTTGAGTTCAGTAGACTAGAAAAGCATGCACGTGGTGGGTGGCTAGTCCAAACTTGGTAAGTCCCTTTTGAGTCTGAAATCTAGCTGTGAAAGATTGAGCAGGCTAGATTGTGTATTGTAGATAAATAATTTTGTGTTATCTAAAAATCTCTTAATCATAGAAAGAAAATTTTAGAAAAAGCCCTTGATGTGTTGACTCCTCCAAACAATATCTTGTAGTTTCTTGAATAGCAAATCAGCCCTTTTGCATGATCTACTTCTTTTCCACTACCCTTATGTTAATCATAATATAAGAAGATAAGTATTCCAAGATGTTCATATTTCTACAGTTTAAATAAATAAGTCATAATAAATGAATAATTTAGATTCCATGCAACAAAAAATATTCTAAATAATTGTATGCATTCTAGCAGAATTCTAATATGACACATTAATTTTTGGTTGGTATATCATTAAATATAAACTAAATTATTATGGAGATATAAAGCTTTCTTTATTTTTTCATTGCAGGAAGATTTATACAACCCTACTCCATTAGCGCAAAGTATCCTTTCTTCGTTTTTACACAAGGTCGTTGAACCAATATTCATAAGCTGGCCTGGTAAGAAGTTGAGAGAAAAGGCTCTCAACACTCTCTTGCAACAGATTCATTATGAAGATGAAACTACTCGGTATATTTGCTATGGATTTATAAACAAGGTAAGCAAAAAAATGGCATTATTTCTTTTCTTATCTACATAGAAGTTACTTGCTATTATTTTCATGGAAGGCAAAGTGAAGGGGTGCTTGATGTCTATCATGACTAGGACAAAATAAAGAATATTTTAGTGTAAGGGTCTTTTTCTAGAAATTCACTTAGATTTGTGGAAGTTTTGATTAGATTTCTATATAGGCCACACCAAAACTTTTCATATATAGAGATGAGTAATACCTCACTTTGCTAATAACCAATATTTTTGCAACCTTAAATAATTAGATGACAACTTATGATTTATGCAATAGTTTGTGGCCTCAACTTTTGGCCATTCGTGAAGGCTTTTTCTTTTTTTAGTTTTCTGAATGAAAAGGAGCTATAGAGTCCACCAGATTTATGATGAAGAGAAAAGGAATCAGGATAAAGAAGGAAATTCCTAAGAGTAAGAGAAGCAAAGTAAGCTACATGACTACAACTCATAATTCAAAGTTATTTAGCAAAAAGAATCTATATTTTTTCCGAACTTTGGAAATACTTTCGGGTGCCAACTAACATCTGATCACTAAATAATCCAACAACCATCTAAAGTATTGTAGCCACATTTGAAGGTTTGTTAAGAAAGAAAAAATATGACTCTCTTCGCAAAAGTGCATCAACAGACTACCAACATCGAACAATCTGACACGCATGAAACCCTTGTGGAATTCTCTTCTTTTTGTAATCCATGATGGAGATAGAAGTTTTGATGTTAAGATTAGTAGTATCCTTGCTTAACACTTGATGTGCTACTTTAGGAGTCCTCCTCCCCCTCTTCCTCCTCTTCCACCTAGATGTTTGATCAGATAGCGTTATTACTTTATATCTTGGAATGCAGGTTCATGTTAATGCTTCTCTCCTCTTGATAGTGAATTTCATTTTCATGTTTAGTCCAATAGTCCTTGAAGCTCTATTAATGTGTACTCAAATAAGAATTATGTATTCATTCTTAAAAATAATCGAATGAATGCCATATATTAGTAAAGGAGGATCTCCTAGGTGGATATTTTGGTCAATAATATCTCATTGAATATATAATTCTCACTTGCAATTTATATTAGATATAACATGCCACTTTAGCAATACCTCTCAACTTTTACCCCCTAGAATTAGGTTGGCACATTTTTGTAAGAATATCAATTTCTTTCCACCTACAATAAATTGTAATATGTATATCTATATCATTTAAGAGAGGAAAAACAACCTTAGATGGTTTTATTTGTGTTCTCATACCATCATGGAGCTGATAATGCTAAGCTATGGATTGCATTTTTCAAACTTACAGATGTTTAATACAGTAGCATGCTGGTTGGAAGGATCAAATTCAGAGGCATTTAAAAGGCACCTTGCAAGAATTGATGACTATATATGGATTGCTGAAGATGGCATGAAAATAAAGGTTTAGAACAACTTTTAAATTGAACTTAACTTCATATACATCTACTCATAGACTTAAGTGATAGGTATCATCTTGTCATATCATATTTGTTGAATTTGATTTACTTTATTGTTTAAGAGTCTAGCTAGTTCTTAACATGACACTTACCACGTCTAAAATCCATGTGGATTTAATTGGTATAGTTAATTCATAATAGTAAAAATAATATGCCATGCCTCGAATATAGTGCACAATAGATACCTTATGCCTACAAAGCAAACCAAAAACAAACATGCAAGGCTTCTTGAATAATAAATCTAAGTACATCATCAACATTTTAAATTAATAATAAGATAAATTAATCCTCTAGAATTTAGATATATAAATATTCCTAATAATCTACAATGTTCACTTAAAGTCCCATAGTCAATCATCGACCAGAATTTGAAAACAACAAATAAGAAAAAATAATGAGCTGTACCAACTAAGCAAGCAACATAACACTTTAGAGTGGATTAGAGAACGTCAATAGATAACAAATCAAATATAATTATATAACATTGACTAAGCAAAATTTTATTCCTATCAAATATTAGAGAATGATTTTTTTTTTTTCAAAAGCATATTTTTTACAAACTAATTCTAGATCTAATATTTAGCTATAACCACATACTCAGTGGCATATGTCGAGTGATAGACAATAGATAATAGATAATAGTATCCAAATATCACCATTCTAATCATTTGTGGTAACTAGTTTCTAAAATTATAAATTGACAAGGCTAATGTATAATCCCCATTGGCAGGTTGAAAAAGAATGCAGCATACTTAATATATATATAATTATTTTCATAGGTTATCTAGTCAAATTTTTCAGTCCATTATTCAAAAAAAAACCATATATCAAAGTAAATTTATTTACAAGAATATCAAAATATATATCTAATTTTTATATCATTTTCAATATAAAATATAACATACTTAACCATTTAAATAATAGATGCAAAAATCATCAAAACTAATTTAAAAACACCTTAAGAAGTGTTAGGTTATGTACTTAGAGATGTCAAAATTTTAGATAATCAAATAAGGTTATATGGATGCTTTAAGACTCAACAACTCAAAACCACACACCAAATAATAGCATAATATATAAAATTTCCAAAATTCTCATAGATCTCAAATTCTAAATTACTATTGTTATAGCAAGGAGATGAGTCACTAACCTTGCCCTGCTTCTATCATAAGGTGGGAGAGAGAGAGAGAAAGATAAACACCTGCAACTAAACACACTTATGCACCCATCGAGGAAAAATCAGAAAGAAGAGCAACAGAAGTGGAGAGAAAAAGGACAAGAGAGAATGAGAGAGAGTGTGTGAGAGGGAGAGTGAGAGGGAATGAGAGGGAGGAGAAGGAAGCAAGGGAAAGTGAGAAAGGGCATGGAAGGGAGAGCATGAGTGGGAGAGTGGGAGATGAGAAGAGAGAGCCTGTGTGTGATTGAGAGAAAGAGAGAGTGGGAGATGAGAAGAGAGAGCCTGTGTGTGATTGAGAGAAAGAGAGAGTGGGAGTGGGAGAACCCCTGGCCGTGCATGTGAAGGGATATGCATGGTAAAGATGTGTGTTTTCCTCCTCTCTTAGCATCACATGCCATAGTGGATCCACAAGGTAAGGATGTGTGTTTTCCCCCTCTCTTAGCATCACATGCCATAGTGGATCCACATCCCCCTTCGCCTTTTTTGTTTTTTCACCTGCCATTTAAGGCGGTGTTATGTGGGAATGGGCGTAGGCAACGATCTCAGGCTAGGTATCACATAATAATAGATTTCATAAAGAATCCAATTTGAGGCACTAATGGCTTTCATAGCTTTTAATTATAGAGGTCTAATAAATGCCTGGTCATGTAGTAAACCTGAGGCATCCTCTCAATGTATTGCAAGGATTCGTCAATTAGGCTATACATTTCAATGCTAAGTAAGCCCATGTCGATCTAGGTTAATCATCATATCAATCAACTAAGCTCCATGTCAGCATGCTAGCCTCTTAAACAAACAACAAGAGATGAATGCAAGGAATCATGCATATGCCCAAACACTTGTATTCAAATTACAATGGACTATTAAATAAAGATGGTCATTTCTTTAGGATCTAGAAGACCTAAATTGTGATGTCATGACTGTAGAACTAACAAGTAGGCTTGATAGTATTACTTGGACCCCTCAATTTTAGGATTTTAATGGTAATGTCAAACATCTAAACACTTGGAGAAAATATAACATGGCATTGCACTTGCAAAAAAGTAAAAAGAGAAACAAAAGGGGGAGTGGCCTATAGAACTGTCAAATAAGTAGGCTATTCATGACCAACTAATGTTCGGTAGAAAAGTTGGCCCATTTTTGGCTAGCTTGGTTTGTAGGTGAGCATAACTAGAGCTAATGGCTCACTCATACTTGGCTCAGTTTATATAAATAATTTATGTGTTAAACTATTTCATTATTTTTATCTATATAAAAATAAATTTATATTTATTCTTATAGATGAAAAAATTATTAATGGTAAAACATATTTCAATTATAAGATTATAACATAATTGAGAAAATTAGTCCAAACTATATAAATTAAAATTTTTACTAGATCGCTTGAATGAGTTGTTTATAAAGATAGAAGTTGAACTCAAAATTATATGAGCTAGCTTGAGCTCGACTTGATTATCTAATGATCCATGTTTGAGCTAGGCCTTTCTCTTCTCCCTGACCCTTTTTGCACCTATACTGGCTTGTTTATATTAGTTATAAGTCTTGCAACTAGTTTAGTATTTTGAAAGTCTTTCACAAAACTGCAGACTTCCGAAAGAGACATTTTCTCAGGAAGGTGAAAAATATTTTAATGCAAGTCATGCTATTTAAGCACTTAACTACTTCAAATGTGAAACATTAGTAGCTTGAAGTGCCAAGAACTTATAGTGAAGTATCACACATTTTCATTTTCTCTATAACCTAATATTTGATGGAAGTTGAAAATTTCTGGTCCATTTAATAGAATGTCCAGCAAAATCTATATTTTTTGAAAAAAATTGAGGTGCAAGGACGGATCTAGATTCTAGTTTTTCTTAAAATTCAGGATTGAAAGGTTATAAAGGAAGTCTTCAGAGGGTTTTGTTGCTCGACTTTTAGTAAACTGGAACTGGCATGTTTAGATGCCGTTCTTCCAGTTGGATGGTACAAACTAATAAGGTCTGGGGCGGAGCTTGCCGCATTGCGTGGAAAGTTTGCTTTTAATAATAGAGATTTTGAGGTTAGGTTTATTTAAGCTCTTCTACGTTATGTCGGACTATTCTAAATGACTTCTATCCAATTATAAAAGAACTTATATATTGATTTCAAGTCAAATCTCTATATATATTAAGCTGATATGACAGAAAATATCCCTGTCAAACTTCAGAGGAAGCCTAAAGAATAAATCAGACTCTATCATTCCTTCAACTTGAACCTCCGTCTCCATGTAGTTGGATATAATTTTGGAACTGGTTTAAGTTAGGACAAAAGCAGCACCGCCCAACCAACAAAGTGTCCAAGCTTAACTGGATTCAGTCCATCAATCAACTTATAGCCCAATACATTTAAAAACCCAATACAAATTTGATCCAATCAGATTAAGTTGGTTGGGTTATGCTAAAAACTAGAATAGAACTCAACCATAGTTCCAAGTTTTAACTAAATCCAAGCTAGATATCTATTAAGTGCATGACTAAGTTGGAATCCTGCCCAATTCTAACATTTTATACACACGCAAATTTGGTCATGTTGGGTTAGGTTGGTCAAGTTATTTTGATTAACTAAACTAACACCTAATTTCAATTCAAAATTTTAGACTCAAATACCACTGATTAACTTATATAGTAGATTGATTAAGTTATATCTCACATAGGAGCATTGGGTTTTTTAATTATTTTATTTTTGTTTTATTTTTAATTTAAATTTATTAAATGTACATATTAGTTTGCTGATTGATTGCCTTGTTAGTTGATATTTCTGAATAATTATAATTATAATACTATACTTATTGACATCTTTACTTTTATCATTTCTTCACTTGTAGCCTAATTTATTCAAAATTTTCATATATTTTTCAAAAATTATTTAAACAACTAAAATAATTAGCATTTTTTATTAGAGTTGGACTATACACCTTATGTTAACTCATAATTGAGTATGAAGTTAATGATTTAAAATCATTGATACATCATCCCAATTGAAAATACAAATCATCAAACATGATCTATAGATATTATAGGAATCTTCTAAAACATTATTAGCCTTTGTATATTTTTTGAGTAGATTTAAATTCACTAGTTTTGTTGATGTCATAGTAAAATAATATACAATGCTACTAAAACCATATAAATTTGTGTATATCCACCTGATAGTTAAATCTAAAACTTCCACAGCAAATTATAAATTTTGGTTTCCAGGCATCTTTTTTTCTTTTTTGAGAGGAAAATTTCTATGCATTTTTTTAAGTGTAGATCACATTCAATACTTTTTATCCTAAATTTGTATAGTCCATATTTGATTTTGAATTTTTAACTTCTTTTGTGAGGAGTTAAAGTGTGTGGTCTAACTGTTTTATAACTATATACGTTTTTGTAAACTTTGTTGCTAATATCTTTCATTTGTGAATAGCTAAATTTTTATCTTTATTTTTGTTTGAACTTAGTTTTTGATAAATTTATTCTAGAATTTTTCTTTTTACTGTAGGCTAACTGGTTGATATTATAAATTATATTGGTTGGTGGAGTTTTCTACATCAAATTTCTCCAAAAAGTAAATATAGAAGCAAAAAAAATAACTTTCATTATTCAATAAAAAGTGAAGGAAATAATATTATTATTTTACTGTTATTATTTGTTATGATGACACTATTATAATAGTAATTATCTTAATATATAAATGATGGTTATTATTATCATTATAATGGTTAATCATCATTTTAATAGGGTAAGTTCACATGATAATGAGATTTTTAAATCCTTGATCTATACATTATAATACTTTCACTCAAGATAGGGTATGAGACAAGCCCCAATTCACAATATTCTCTCTCTATAATGATGTTTGTGAATATAGTTATATATCTCATAAAAGTGCTACACTGTTTTTCCATATAGAGCCTGTTTAGCCAAGCTTTCGGAGAAGAAAAACTGCTTATTTTTTAAAAAAATATTTATTTTAAAAAAAAATATTTGGTCAAGTTTATTTTAAAAAATAATATATTTTTGAGTAGTAGCAGAAGCAGTTTTTCTACTGTGAGGAGGAAGCAGAAAATTAGAGCTTCTCCTTAGAAGCAGATGCAAAAGTAAAAAATTAATTTTTTTAAGATAAAATTATTCTTACTCAAAATCATTATTTACCATAACTATTCCTATTTATTTTTACCAAACCCTCCCATTATTTAGTGAATAATATATTTTGATATATATATTATCATATAAAAATTATATAAAATATTCAATATGTATTATCTTTGATTCAATTATATTTATATTGATTGATATTTTTTTATTATTTTAATTAAATAAAAAATAAAAAAATTAAATTAAAATTAATCATAATGAGTATTTAAAATTATTTATTTATTTAAATAATATTAATTATAAAGTAAATCTATACATGCCTTTTTTCGTAATTTGATAGTTAAAAATATTTTTTTTGAAAGATTTGTCAAACACAAACTACTTCTCAAATACTAATAAAAATGCTTATCAAATAATTTTATCAAATATAAACTGCTTTTCTCTCATAGTACTTTTTCTAAAATACTATTTTAAAAAAAAATATTTTAAAATAAGCTGATTTTCATAGCTTGACCAAATAGGCCTATAAAGCCATAAATGACAACGGCCCTTTTAAATGACCTAAATGATAAATGGCAAGTCATGACCATGGTGGAAACTCCACAGGTCATCTCTTGGCAAAGCTGGTAAAATTTGCACTTCAAGCATACTTGACAAAGTTCAAGGACGAATGCTTAGACAACATGAAAGCTTGCTTCACTTAAATTCATAACTTTAGCTTGGCTTCAGTTAGATTTCACCAAGGTAGGCCAAAATTTAGATCAATATTCTTTTTTTTCTCAAAATCAATTGTAATTATGGTGCTCACTCTTAGTTTGCCTCATCAAAATTCTTGTTAGCCATCATTCAAGGTCCTCTAAAGCAAGTTAAAAGCTAATTGTTGCCGGCTCTAAGGTAGAATTCCTTAATCTATTTGCTTACATTACTTAGTCCTTAGGATTCATTTTTAATATTAAATCTTAATTTCATTTTCAATGTTGAGGAACAATAATCCCACATCTGAATAGGTTAAGAATCCTTATAGTGTTTGTAATATCCTATTTTTTTGGGTAGTGTTGCGGTCATGGGGTCGAATGGCTTGGATGGTTGAGTTGGCTCCACCTCCGCAGACATGAGGTATTATCCGCTTTGTCTCTTGACCATTTCAGGCTTCATTGGGCTTACGGCCTGCAGCTCGAAGGCTGCATGGACCATTTTGGGCTTAATGAGCCTTATTGGTTTGGAGTCTCATGATTTTGCTCTTTAAAATGCGCCTTATATGGGAGAGCCAATTGAGCTGGTTCAACATGGACCACAGGCCAGCCTGCAAGAAAAATTTAAGAATCGGTGGGATACCTTTCGGGTTAGGATCCTTCGTTGCTTAAGTTAGCTGAAGCCTTATCAATGATAGTAAAAATAGAAGATTAAAAGGCAGAAAAAGAGGATTTATGGTAGATAATTTGATCTTCCTTTAGTAAAAAAATCGAGAGTAGATTTTGGCAGAGTCTTAGCTCTATCAATCTTATGCTTATCTGGGAGGGGTACCCTGCACTCTATTTATAGAGAAATTTGCTTAGGCCTTAAGGAGTGTTTGTTAGACCATTAGTTGGTTATGGCCAGTTGGATTGCAGCTGGTAGTTGTTTGTTTTGGTAGCAATTAGCTATTGTATAGTTAGAGGAGAGCTGCATGGCCAAAGCGTGGTTGCCGCTTAGTTGGCATTCAGAATATGTCTAGATCAATAAATTATCGATCTGGGTTATATGACGAGATTGGTGATATAACAATCTAAGTGTCAGCAAGGAATATCTATAGGGTTAACGATATTGGTATTTCACCAATCTCGATAAAAGAGATTGGTCACCAAGAGTGATCTCGTGCTCAAGCAGGGTTGCTGTTGCATAAGATCAATAAAAACTCGATCTCCTGAGAAATCGCTAGTTCCTAGAATAATGAAGTGCTGATCTGATTCTTGTATGGCTATGACGAGATCGATCAAGTACCGATTTGGGCCTATTTTTGTATGGTTCTAGAGGAGGGTGATTGACCATTCTAGATATTATGCAGGCCGGTAGATTATTAATTTGGTTCTATTCATCTAGTTTAGTCGGCTAAGATGTTGATGCACCTTCCAGGTCGGTTTATTACCAATCTACGACTAAAAACTTTATCATTTTTGGTAGCCCCTTGGGGTCATGGTCTTTTTGATGATGCCACATATCTAGTAATGAATGACCATACCAATAGTTGTCTCCCACTTTTCAGACTTGGAATGAAATTTTTTAGGTAACAAGTATGGAAAGTCATTTCAAAGATCATTCATTATGCCAAGAGTCATACCGTATGATCATCGAATTTGATTTTTCAAATGATTCAAAGCAATAGGCCACCTCATTTACTACAACTGCCATACTCTGGCATTTAAGAAAGCATGAAAAAGAGTGAGACCATCATTGGCTGTGCTGCCGTAATCCAGGTGACGTGGGGCACGTGTCATTTATCTATGGGTTGACTGAACTATCATGCAGAATGGGCTGACGTGGCTTAATATAAATGGGTGTACTAAAATGGCCTCTCTGAGATCTTTCTAGATGGTGACAAATGGCTCAAATCCAACGATAGGAAGATTAATCTGGGCCATTGCTTTTCCTCATACAAAGGGTAGCTATCCGTTCCTTTCTCATTTTGCTGTTGTTTTTCTGGAACGAAGGTCCTGCTGTTAGGATTTTTGGAAGCTTTTGTGCCTCCAGACTGTCGGAGAAGAAGGTGGTGTCGGTGGTCATCGAAGCTTGAATAGGGTTACCAAAGCTTCCAAAGGAGGGAAGGCTTCCGTTCCCCATTAGGTAGACTCCTTCGTCTCTCTTATGGGTTTAGAGTCCTTTCCTTAGGGTTTTCTTTCTTTCTGTCTTCTTCGTTCTCCTCTGCTCTCCTTATTAGATTTTTCTTTAGCCATGTCTTCTCAAAAGAGCACCTCTCCTGATGTCAGTAGGAGGGGAGAGTTAATCCCGAGTGGCCATGATATCTGGTCAACCCAGCCCCTCCTTGCCCTTGAGGTGGATGACCCATCTCCGACAACCGACGAGGCTAGTACTTCTGATCATGGTGGTTCAGAGTCTCCGATGAGGGAATTTCTGGATTACTTTATTTTGAGTACTAAGCCATCAATTTTGGTTGATGCTGACCTAGAAAGGCTTAGGAAAAAATACTTTATCCCTGAGAACTTCCAACTCACTGCTTCCAGTTTGAGTGATCGGGTCACATGGCCTTCTGAAGGTTGTATAGCTTTTTATGATGAGTCACTTCAGTTTGGATTGCACTTTCCTTTGCATCCCTTCATCTATAATATATTAGATTACTACGGCCTGCAATCGACCCAAGTCATCCCAAATGCTATTAGGATCATCTTAGTCTTTATCATCTATTGTAGTTTTGCTGCTATCAATCTTAGGACTTCTCTTTTTAGGGCTCCTTTTCTTTTAAAAAAATATCCCATAGAGAAAAGTTGGTGGTACTTCTCATCCCAACCTAATTGCAAATTTGGGCCTGCCCTTCTTTCTTCTATCCATGACTAGAAAAGTCATTTTTTTTATATATCTTTTGATGTTCCTTAAGGTTTCGGTGTTTGTTAGGATAGACCCCGAACTAACTAAAACTCTAATAAATCTATCTTTTCTGGGAATAAGGAGGCCTTCGAGGAGCTGCTGGGTATAAAGGTGTCCAAGTTCAGTCAACTAGTGATGGATCAATCACTATTTGACTCTGGTATCAATCTCATCTCCCCCAGCGTAAGTCTATCTTCGAATTTTCTTTGAGTTTTTTGTATTTGAATTTCAGCTAATTATATTTTTTTTTGATTACTACAACACTCATGAGGTTCGATTTTTGAAGGCTAGTGGAGCAAAGGAAGAGGAAGTCAGAGTTCTCCGACCCTCCACCAGCAAAGAAAGGGAAGGGGAAGAAAGTCGTCGACTCTAGCTCAGCAACTCTCCGATTTGTGTCTCCTTTCAACATGGGGCAATTATGATTAGCACAGATCTTGTCAGCGCTCGCCCCTCACCAACGTCTTCTCTAATGTCCCACGGACATTGGCAAACTACCGTGGTGGCCCATCCACCTCAGAAGGAACCGACCACCTATCGGAAGTCAAGTCCTGCCACTACATCATCGTGGCCTAGTCCTTCAACCGCACCGACATCAATCTTTGCTCGCTAGGCCCGATCTTTCGGAGGGTCGAAAGTTCCACCAATCGACCCATCATCGACCTTCATTAACTGGATCAATCTTGGGCAGGCTTTCCTACGCGATACGGTGACACTTGGAAAGGATCTCCTATATGTGATGATGCTGCTGATGGAGTTACGCACTCATAGGAGGGATCTCGATTTGGACGATCTGCTCAATAATGATTTTAGCAGTATTTTAGATGTAAGAAAGCTCTTTCTTTTCTTTTCTTTCTCTCTCTCCTCTTCTTCTTCTTCTTCTTTCTTTTCTTTTCTTTTTTTAATATCGATTTTTTACCAACCTGATATTCCTCTTTTCTTTTTCTTTTTGTCAGGCTACCTCCTACTTCAAACTGTTCGTCGAGCATATAGAGTAGCTGGGCCAGAATAAAAGGTCTCTGAAGGAGGCTTTGCAGTCCACGAAGAACTGCCAATAGACAATGAAAGAAAAAGCCACCAAAGAAGAGAAGACCACCACGGGACTGAAGAAGCAGCTCTAGGAGAAGCTCAACGAAGTGGCGGAGAAGAATAAAGTTATGTTAGACCTTCAGAGGAAGATCAATGAGGAAGAAGAAAAGCTACTAGAGCTGCGGCGAGAAGTCTCCAAGATCCTTGATCTGGAGGCTAAAGTGACGAAGTTGGAGGGGATAGTGTTTTCCTAGGAGGAGACCTTGGCTGCCCGTAACAAGGCTTTACTAACTTACCAAAGGGATCTGGAGCACTGAAAATTAGCTGCTGCCTGGATCGTGGAGGAGTACAAGTCCTTCAAAGGTTTTGCTGATGAGGTCATGGAGGCTTTAGGGGAGGCCTTTGATAGTGGGTTTACTAGCTGTAAGGATTTGGTTGGGAGACTCTTTTCCGACTTGGATTTGAGGAGAGTTACCTTGGTGGCCGATCTTGCCTTGGCTTCAGGGAAGGAGGTCCAAGCGGCGTCGGAAGTGGGTTCTCCTACAAAAGTACTTTAACCAGCCCTGAAGGCTCCTATTGTCCTTATCCATCCCAAGGTTGAGCCTCCAGAAGCCCCAATGCCTGCTTCCATCGAGACTCCAGCTCCTGCCTTGGTGCCCATTGAAGTCACAGGTTTCGTCGAAGTCATCTCTCTAAAAGATGACTTAGTGGCCACCGCGGTCGAAGCTCCTCAGGCGAATGCCTGATTTTGTATCTTTTCTTTTCTCCTTGCATTTTTGTCTATTTTTCTTTTGTATTAGCCCAGTTTGGGCCTTTTGTGAAAACTTCTTTAATGAAATGAAAATCTTTTTTCATGTTTATGTGTGATGTCGGATATTTTCGATCTAATGTAATCTACTGTGAAGCTTGTAAGTTTTCAAAAATCTCTTAAGTAATAGAACTTTAATCTACCTTGGTAAAACCCCAGCATAGGTAGTTTTGCCTAGATATTAGTGATCTAAAATAATAGTGATTTGGACGTCGGTATTAGGCATGAGTCCAATGTGATGTCGATCATGAGATCAGTATTTAATAGGAGTTCAACATAACATAATAACTTCGACCCGGAGGTTGGTATTAGATTGAAGTCCACGTAATGTTGATCTGAAGGTTAATGATAGATTTAGGATATCATCGATCTGGAGATTGGCCTTTAGTAGAAATCTATCATATCATTGATTCAGATACCAGCATTTCATAGAAATCCATCATATCATCAATTCGGAGATCAACACAGAAATCCATTATGTCATCGATCCGGAGATCGATAATTTACAAAAATCCATCATATCATCGATCCAGAGATTGGCACAGAAAATTCATTGTGTCATTGATCCAGAGATCATTATTTCATAAAAATCCATTATATCATCAATTCGGAGATTGGCAATAGACAAAAGTGGAGATTTTATCTCCTAAGGGCCCTTCATGGCTTTATCGATTTAGAGATCGGATTTAGAAATATAAAAATCTTATCTCCTATGTCCTTCGGAGCTTTACCAATCTGAAGATCGATTTTAGAAATATGAAGATCTTATCTTCCATGCCCATTAGGGCTTTATCGATCTGAAGATCGGATTTAGAAATATGGAGATTTTATCTTCTGTGCCCTTTGGGGCTTAAAGATCTTATCTTCCATGCCCTTTAGGGCTTTATCGATCTGAAGATCGGATTTAGAAATATGGAGATTTTATCTTCTGTGCCCTTTGGGGCTTTATTGATCTGGAGATCGGATTTAAGAATATAGAGATCTTATCTTCGATGCCCTTCGGGGCTTTACCAATCTAGAGATTGGATTTAACAATATGAAGATCTTATCTTCTGTGCCTTTTGAAACTTTACCGATGTGGCAATCGGATTTAAGAATATAAAGATCTTATCTCCCATGCCCTTTGGGACTTTACCGATTTGGAGATCGGATTTAGGAATATGAAGATCTTATCTTCTATTCCCTTTGGAACTTTATTGATTTGGAGATCGGATTTAAGAATATAGAGATCTTATCTTCGGTGCCCTTCGAAGCTTTACTGATCTGGAGATCAAATTCAAGCCAAGATAATTAGAAGAATTTATATTTTGGAGAAGTCTTTTAGTAAGATAGAATTTCTAGAATCCTTATTTAAAATTTATTGATAGTACACTCTAAGATTTTCAGCATTTCATTTTCTGAAAATGCTTAAGCCGTCTAGGTTCTTAATCCTGTAAGCTTGCCGGATTACCTCAGTAACTCGATGTGGTCCTTCCCAACTTGAGGTGAGCTTCTCCTATTCCAAGAGTTTCAAAACTTCTTCTTGATGGAGAACCAAATCACCTGTTCAAAAGATTTTTGGTTTCACCTTGGCGTTATAATATCTGGCTACTTTCTATTTATAAGTTGCCATCCAAATTTGATCTCTTTCTCAGTTTTCTTCCAATAAATTGAGGTCAGTTATCAACCAATCTGTGTTACTTTCTTCATGGAAGTTTTCTATCCTTGGCGTTGGAAGACCAATTTCCATGAGTATTACTACCTCTGATCTAAATATGAGTTTGAAGGACGTTTCTCCAGTTGATCGCTTGGGAGTGGTTTTATAAGCCCAGAGAATGTTGTATAGTTTATCAGCTAGAGATCTTTGGCTTCAATGAGCCTGGTTTTGAGATCTTGGAGGATCATCCAATTTGTAACTTCAGCTTCTCCATTAGACTATGGATGTCCTATTGAAGTTAATCGATGGTTGATGTGTAGCTTAGAACAAAATTCCCTAAACTTCACATTATCAAACTACTTCCCATTATCAGTGATGATTATCCAGGATAGACTAAAATGGTAGATGATTTACTTTTAGATGAAGTCTCGTATCTTTCTCTTTATAATTTGTGCAAGTGGTTCAGCCTCTACCCATTTAGTGAAGTAATTTATTGCAACCATCAGAAACTTTCTTTGTCCTGATGCCATGGAAAATGATCCCAGGATATCCATCTCCTACACAACGAAAGGCTAAGGGACAGTAATAGAAATGAGTTAAATGGCTAGTTGGTATTGGATATTGGTGTACCTTTAACATTGGTCGCACTTATTAATGAGATCAGCTGTGTCTTTCTATATTGTTGGCCAGTAATAGCCCTATCAAATGATCTTATATGCCAAAGATCTGCCTCTCAGATGGTTACCATAAATTTTCTCGTGAACCTCTCGAAGAGCATAGTCTGCTTTCGAAGGCCTTAGGCATCGAAGTAAGGGAGAAAAAATGATCTTTTATAGAGTTTTTTTATCTAGAATGATGTACCAGGGGGCATGCTTCTTGATTTTTCTTGCATTTGCAGGATCATCGGGCAGTATTCCTTTGTCCAAATATTATATTAGAGGATCTATCCAGCTTGGTTCATGATTGACCTGGATAATCATTTGGGCTTCTATGCTGGGTTTCTCAAGGACTTCAATATATACTTTCTGGTTGAGATCAAAAAATTTTGACATCACTAGGTGCGAAAGTGCATCAGCTCGGGCATTCTCCGATCTGGTATTTGGATGATTTTGAGGTCATCAAAATTTTTGGATAGTTTCTTTGTATTATGTAAATATTAGGATATGATGGTATCTCTAGCTTCATAATAATCTCGTACCTGTCCAACGATAAGTTAGAAGTCACTAAAAATCTTGAGCTTCTTGATATTGAGGTCTTTTGCCATCTTGAGTCCTATAATGAGGGCTTCATATTCGGTCGATTATTAGAGATTTTGAAATTGAATCTCAGAGCATGCTCTGTGATGGCTCCTTTTGGGTCTGCTAATATTAGACTAGTGGCACTCCGTTGGACATTAGAGGCTCCGTCCACATGCAAAAGCCAATAAGATTTTCTAGTGGCTTCCATCTGAATTTCTAAGGCTAAATTTTCTTCAGGTATCGAACATTCTACCACAAAATTGGCTAGCACTTGAGCTTTTATGGATGATCTTAGCCGATAAAAGATATCAAATTCACTGAGTTCAATAGCCCACTTGGCCAATCGATCGAAGGTGTCAAGTCATTGAAGGATTGATCTCAAAGTTGATTTGTCAAAATAGTGATAGATTGAGCCTGAAAATAGGGTCAAAGCCATTTAGCTATCGTGATCAAGGAGTAAATCATCTTTTCAATTCTAGAATACCGAGTTTTTACATCTCATAGTAATCTGCTAGTATAATAGATAGGCTTGTATGTTCCTGCATCATCTCAGACTAGAATCGAGCTGACAATATTAGGTGAAACTGATAAGTATATGAATAAATCCTCACCTTCCATGGGTTTTGACAATAGAGGGATTGAGCCGATATACACCTTGAGCTGATCAAAGGTGGCTTGGCAATCCTCTGTCCACTCAAAATTTTTGATTTGCTTCAACATCTTAAAGAATGGAAGGCATTTTTTGGCTGACCTAGATATAAATTTTCTAAGCAACACCACCCATCCGATGAGCCACTATACTTCTTTTAAGGAGCCAGGAGACTTCATCTCGAGTAGTGCCTGGATCTTTTTGGGGTTGGCTTTTATTCCTCTTTGGATTGTGAGAAAACCAAGAATTTTTTTGGCTGTAACTCCAAAAGTGCACTTATTAGGATTAAGCTTCATTTGGCACTTACAGAGCTCTCCGAAAGCTTCCTCCAGGTTGGTAATATGCCGATCTTCTTCTATATTTTTTACTAGCATGTCATCAACATAGACTTTCATATTACGACTAATCTGATGCTTGAAGACTTTATTGACTAGACGCTGGTAAGTGACATCTGCATTTTTTAATCCAAAAGACATCATTTTATAACAATACAAATCTTTATCGATAATAAATGCTATATTTTTCTCATCTTTAGAGATCATCCTGATTTGATTATAGTCGGAGAAGGCATCCATAAAGCTCAAAAGCTTATGCCCTGATGTCGCATCAATCAGTTGGTCGATTTTCGGTAGGAAAAAGCTATCCTTTGGGCAAACCTTGTTGAGATCGATAAAATCGATGCAGATTTTTTATTTTTCACTTGTCTTCTTAACTATCACTACATTGATAATCCAGTTTGGATATTAAGCTCTTTGATGAATTCGGCTTCTAGAAGTTTGTCGATTTTCTCATCTATTGCCTTGTGTCTCTCCAGAGTAAAACTTCTCTTTTTTTGTTTTATGGCCTTGTACTTGGGATCAATATTCAGTTTATGCACAATAACATCGACAGAAATTTTGGGCATATTCGATGCAGACCATGCGAATATATCAATATTTTTTTGAAGAAAAGAAATCAATTTTTTCTTGAGGTCAGTATTTAATCGAGCTCCTATTTGGATGGTTTCTTGTGGATCTTTTTTTAGGGGAATGGTGATGAGTGCTTCTGCCGACTCACGTCGAATTTTGTCGATCTTGCTTTCAGTATTCAGATCAGAAATTTTTGCTAGTGGATCTTTAGCGGGTTCCTACATTTTGGAGGCTATTAGAAAACATCTTCTGGCCATTGTCTGGTCCCCACGCATCTCTCCGATGCCTAGTCTTATTGGAAGTCGGACTAATAAATGATAAGTTGAGACTATTACTCTAAGAGAATTAAGCCTAAGTCGGCCAAGAATAGCATTATATACATATGATATTTTGACAATCAAAAATGTCAGTTGTACCATTGACTAATAGGGTTCTTTTTCGGTCATGACTAGTAGAGTAATTTTTCCTTCGACTATTAAAAAATTGCCTGAAAATCTAATCAAAGGGCCACCAACCTGTCTCAAGTTATTAAGCAAATTCATTTTTGAGAGGCATCATAGAACAATACATCTGTTGAACTTCCATTATCAACTAAAATTTTTTTTTACATCATAGTTTGCTATCATCATAAAAACGATGACAGCATCATTATGGGGCATCTGAACCCCTTGAGCATCATCATCAAAATAAGAAATTATATTTTCAGTACACTGCCTCTTTGGAGAGGGACTCCTAGATGCCCCCTGAGATCCATTGCTCTGAGAAATCATGTTGATGACCCCTGCAGTCGGTTGATTATTCTCAGTAGCATCATCAGGCCTTTGGCATGGCTCAAGGGCTTGGTTTGCTTGATCTCAGACATACTTGCCGAGATATTTCTGATGGATCAAAGCCTCAATCTCATCCTTGAGTTAATGGCATTCATCAGTGTCGTGCCCATGATCCTGATGGAAGTGACAGTATTTGCCCTTATTTTTTTTGTCAATAGGAGCCTTCATGGAATTAGGATGGTGGAGATATCCTTGATTCTCTATCTCCATCAGGATCTATGATTGAGGGGTGGATAGAGAAGCATAACTATCGAATTTTTGGGAACGACTTCAAGACCTCGAATTTTTTTGAGGTGGTTCACTGCTACTCCCTTAATTCTCGCATTCTTCCTCGCAGGGTCGCTCCTTTCATGCTTTATCCTTTTTCTTCTCCTTCTTACTTAACCTTTCTTCTTCCTCAGCATGGACGTACTTTCAGATTCGATCCAGCATTGCTTCATAATTTTTTGAAAAGTTCTTGTTAAGAAAGAAAGTCAGTTGATAGCTTCTGAGTCCTCACTTCAAGACTGAAATCGCGCTAGACTCATTGAAGTCTTCCACTTCAAGAATGACCATGTTGAAATGGGCCATGTACTTATGGAGTGATTCACTCTCTTGCTGCACCATGAAAAATAGACTATTCAAGTGCTTTAAGTGGAGGTAATTGCTTTTAAAATAGGCTATAAAGAGCCTGCTTAATTGATCGAAAGAAGAAATGGACCTGGGATGAAGTCCAGAGAACCATACCCTTATAGACTTCTTGAGGATAATGAAGAAAGCCATGTAGAGAAAGCATCAGACATGCCTTGGAGCTTCATAACATCCCAGTATCCCTCAAGATGATCTTGGGGATCTGTGGAACCATCGAATGATTCTAGGAGAGGCATTTGGAACCTAGATTTTAGCAGAAAAGGAGAAAGTGAGGTAGAAATCTCTTTTATCTGAAGAAGATCTTTCGAGTTGTACCTCTTTTAGTTTATTTTCAAGATCTTGAAGCTTCTGTTCAAGATCCATTTCTTACAATGGCTTCCTGCTATAAGAAGTTGATTCAGCCTCAAGGAAGTGCTCTTCTTGATCAAGAGAGCACTCCTGATGGAGTTCTTGGGGGGTTGGAAGATGGCTAGTTCGTGATGTAGCTTCTTAGGGAACTGATTTTTACCGTCGCTCCATTGTTTGGTAGAGCTAGTGCACGACATTTATGAGGGCCTAGCTTGCTATACCAGGAGATGGAATTGCTATGGATCAATTTCTACAAAAGGATGGGATGGGATCATCTTCGAAGGGGCTCCTGGAGAAGATGGAGTCAGATTCTGCACCTTCTTCACCATTTTCACGAAATTACGGGCAAAAGCCCTTCCTCTAGCATCAATCTGTTGTAGGAGAACTTTAGATTTTCGTAGAAATTCATACTAGAGAGCTGATTGAGCTGGTTCGACATGGACCATGGACCAGCCTGCAAAAAAAGTTCAAGAATCGATGAGGTATCTTCCAATTTAAGATCCTTCGATCCTTAAATTAGCTGAAGTCTTATCAATAGATAGTGAAAATAGAAGATTGAAAAATAGAAAGAGAGGATTTGTGGTGGATAATTCGATCTTCCTTCAGTGAAAAAGTCGAGAGCAGAATTTGGCAGAGTCTTAGCTATGTTAATCTTGTGCTTACTTGGGAGGGGTAGCTTGCTCTCTATTTATAGAAAAATTTGCTTAGGCCTTAAGGAGAGTTTGTTAGATCGTAGTTTATTATGACTAACTGGATTGCAGCTGGTGGCCATTTATTTTGGTGGCAATTAGCTATTGTATAGCTGAAGGAGAGCCACTTGGTCAGAGCACGATTGGTGCTGAGTTGGCATTCAGAATATGTCTAGATCAATAAATTACCGATTTGGATTATATTACGAGATCGGTAATTTAACGATCTAGGTGTCAACAAGGAATATCTGTAGGGTTGATGAAATCGGGATTTCACCGATCTCGATAACAAAGACTGATCGTTGAGAGTGATCTCATGCTCAAGCAGGGTCACTATTGCATATGATCGGTGAAAACCCGATCTCCTAAGAAACTGCTAGTTCCCAGAATAGTGAAGTGCTGATCTGATTCTTGTATGGTTATGATGAGATCGGTCAAGTACCAATCTGGACTTATTTTTATATGGTTCTAGAGGATGGTGATTGATCGTTCTAGATATTGTGCAAGCTGGTAGATTACCGATCTGATTCTATTCATCTAGTTTAGTCGGCTAAGATGTTGATCCGCCTTTCAAGTCGGTTTATTATTGATCTGCAATTGAGAATTTTGTCATTTTTGGCAGCTGCTTGGGGTCATGATCTTTTTGATGATGTCATGTATCCAGTGATGAATAATCCTATCAATAGATAGGATCTTAAAAAGATATCAAAGCTGAATCTTATCTACGGAAATCCCCATACTCCTAGTTGACCCATGTGCCTTATAATTGTAATCTTAACACCAACACATATACATTAAATTTGAATAACTCAATAGCTTCATGCAAGATTGTTATTGGTGCTTTGAAAAATATCTATTATCAATATATATATATATATATATATATATATATATATATATATATATATATATATATATATATATATATATATATATATATATATCATTCGTTACAAATAATCAATTCACAAATCATAGCATGAACTGCAGGCAGCGTTTGGCAGCCAATTATGGGACACAGCTTTCACTGTTCAAGCAATCATTTCGACTGGCCTTTTTGAAGAATTTGGCCCTGCTCTTAAGAAAGCGCATGAATTTATAAAAAACTCACAGGTCTACTCTCTGTTTATTAGTTCTTATTGTGATATACTGGTTCCATTCTGCGTCCTTTTTGTACTTGACCTGTTTCTAACTTCTTTTGAAGCTTCTCGAGGGCTGTCCTGGTGAAGTCAATCCAGGGTACCGGGATAAATCAAAAGGCTCATGGCCCTTCTCCGTGGCGGATCAAGGATGGATGGTTTCTGATACCACAGCGGAAGCAATACTGGTACCAAACTTAGTGCCCTCATTTATTATTCTCTGATTGAGGTAGTGATATTCTTCTATCTTCTACAGGCTCTGCTCTTATTGTCACAAATATCTCCAGAAGTTGTTGGTGATCCAATAGATGTAAGACGACTTTATGATGGTGTGGATATCCTCCTTTCCCTACAGGTAACTCGAGCCTGGGCTGTAGAAAAGCAAATTTTAGTAGTTCTTCAAATGCATCACTTATTAAAGCTTATACGCCATTCATCTGATATGGTAAAGCCTGCATTTCTGAACATATATAATTGAACTAGCGAGTCTTCTAAACATTAATGTCATAAAAAAATTGTTCAGGTGTATTCGATTAAGGATAGTTTGGGTGATCTAGATAGCTATACTATATTTTCTACTGCCACACTTTTTTTTTATTATTTTTTTGAGTTAAAGGTAATGGAAGTGACACTTCCTCATTTTCTATTATTTTTGGCTGGAAGAAAATTCTACTCAACTTTTTTTAAGTTAAGGTACAGGTGTAGACTAGTTTGAGCGCTATAAATAAGCATAAAAAACTCCACCCACTTACCATCCTACAAAAGAACCGACGTTCCCATCTATCAGCGGGGAGTAAGAGCTCAATTCACTGCCAGCCAAAGAACCCTCCGTACCTAGATCTCATTATCATTTGGATCAGGTTCAATGGACCGCGCCAAATCCCACGGTGGATAACATGCCATGTTACTCCTTATATTTCACCAACTTCTAATTGCACGTTACCTACTCTGCATATACTTCAAAATTTTTGTTGATCCAATTCATTCAATAATTTTCCATACCTAAAATCTCATTTTCATACTTTTGCATAAAATATACATTAATGCATGGGCTCCATAGCCATTTTTTACGTGGTGCTAGAGCTTGTCTCTTCTAAGTAAAGATGTAAATGGGTTGAATTGGACTGAATCTTGAATAATCTCGATCCGATTCAGTTTCTTGATTGGATCTCAATATTAAATCCAAATTCAACTTAATAGAAGATCGAATCATATCATATTAGATTTATAATCAAATTTCTTTAAAATGGTTCAAGTTGGATCTACATAGATTAGATTAGATTAGATCATGGATCAACTCGATCCATTTGCAGCCGACTTACTTCTAAGTTTTCGCTCCTAAATTCTTCTTCTTCGGATAAAGTATTTTCTTCTATAGAATTGGCCACTATCCTCCCATTTATTAAATAATCCAAGGACGTTGATACTTCTATCATTTCATTTCTAAAATAAGAAAATAATTGATTTTATTATTTTAGTTTAAAACTTAGCCACAAAATTGAATCATCTATTATTTTCTTCCTTCCATCATATCCAACGTCCAACTGCTATTAGACTCTTGACAGTCAAAAAAAAAATTTTCACCTAAATTTAATTTCATCATTCACCCCAACCTTGTGAATGTCTAAAGGAAGGCAGAGAATGTTCCATCTCTGAAGAAGACATCCCTAAAGCTTTTGGCAAAGTTGCAAGCAAGCATCAAGTGGTTGACCATCTCCTTTTCATCACAGCATAGTGGGCACATCAGATCTACTCTTACATCCTTCCAAAATAAGTTGTCAACATGAATAGTATTGGGGATAAACTCGCTCCCGCCAAAGTTTGGCTAAATATCTAGTCTCAGAGCAATCTCGGTCATCCTCCTATCATTGGATTCTCTTCGAATAAACTTGAATAGTGAGAGCGGCCTTCCTGGGCAGTCTAGCCTAGCTGGCTTGGGGGCCAGTCGAACTCCTCTCGGACTTCTTCTTTAGCCAAACTCCTCTCCACCAGTCAAATTTCTTCCGGACCTCTCCACTAGTCGAATTTTTTCCGAACTTCTTCGCTAGTCGAATTCCTCCCGAACTTCTTCTTTAGTTGGGCTTCTCTGTAAGTCGAACTCCTTTTAGACTCCTCCATCGGATCTTCTTCCAAACTCCTCCAATCACAGGCCTTCCATACTCTTTGTAGCCAGATTTCATCGATCGACAAGAAGAATTTCTTTCTGTTGGACCTCCTACGGTCATCTAGAAGGACCTCATTATCTACGCAAGTCCGACTCTCCATACAGTGCAAGTCAACCTACATATGAACGATCATAAAGGAGCTCAAACTTTTCTAGAACCATCGTGACTTGGAGCTCTTCACCCCATCATAACTTCATCCGAACTTTAACTATTAATCCCAAATGGACACCACTTTCGATGAGCGAGTCACGACAACAGGCACCACTCTCGACGAGCAAGTCATGACAACGGACACTACTCTCCATAACAAACTTCATATGGTCTCGAGCAGCCCATTATCAGATGGTTATAACTGTCACCATCAGTTTGTTACATGCTCCGTCTATAAAAGAGACATTTCAGATATATTTTCTCTAAGCTCTCTTCTCCTTTTCAGCACTCTATCTCTTTCTTTCTTGAGCACTCTATTTTTGTTGGCCAGAAGAGCTGACTTGATCGTCGGAGGATCCTATCGAAGTCGTGACCCTCGACTTCGGATGGAATTTTATTTTGCAGATCTTCGACGATAACCTCATCTTCCCCGCTCTAGCTCTACTCCGGTGTCAACCAAATTTTGTACCAATAAATAGCAAAGTCAATTAAAAAGCCTCACTTTTTCTGAAATTGGAAGCTTCCAAATTATTTTTTAAAACTTAGAGATTATACCTCCAAATGTAAGAAAGGATAGTAGCGCTTTACCGAAAAGCTTGTAGATAGACTCTATTTCCACATGGGCCATCTGCTTCTCTTGTAAAGGTCTCTTAGAGTTTTGAAGGGAAAAATTCAAAATTTTCCTTCCCTCCAAAAGACCTTAAAGTTCCTTCTTGAGTTTAGTCCCACATTATAAACCATCTCTCCTTTTCCATCTTTGCTTGCGTGGATGTAGATTTTATATTTCAAACACACGCCAACCCCACCTGGCTCGTCTTGCATGCATGAATCACGGCGTGATGAGGCATGGCATGGCATGGCACATGCGTGATGATAATAAAATATTTTATTTTATTTTTTTATATATATTTATTAATTTTTAATGTATATTATTTTGAGTGGTCACTTCTCTTCATAATCAAATGGTCAAATGATCATTTATCCTCGCTGGTCATAGCGTGCCATGACATGCACATGATGATAATAAAATATTTTATTTTATTTTTTAATATTTATTTATTTATTTATTTTTATCATATTTATTTTTTTGACTGCTTACTTCTCTTTGCAGTCAAATGGTCAAATGACCATTTATTCTTGTTGGTCATTTTTTATTTTGACCGGTTGCCTTCCTTCAAAGTCCACTGATTAAACAATCATCTGTAGACGTCTCCTCGCGGTCTATAAAAGACCGTATGTCCTAGCCTATGGGATATTCGAAGATAAGCAATCTTTCTTTTCTTTCTTCGAGAGTCCAGTAGTTTGCGAACTCTTCCTCTCTTTGTTTTTTTTTCTCTTTCTCATTTCCTTGTTGATTATTAATGAAGGACTGTTAACCTTCTCTACGATCGTGCTCTAAAAGAGCATATCTTGATCATATCTTGGGATAGAATTTTTGATAAACATTGGCATGAGGGGCCTTAAGACAGTGATCACATGCTTCCAGCTCCTTTACTGTTTCTGATTCTTAAAATCTATGGGCCAATCCAACCAGGCCCTAGGTAAGTCAATTTACAAGCTTTTATCTTTAGCAAAATTCTTCCTACACCATGGGTGGTATAGCTCCACAGACACCATCTATGGTGATTGGCTCTCACGTGGGGCCAAAGCAAAAAATATATTTTTTAGGGCACTGCACTCTGGACCTATGAGACAACCAATCACCATGGGTAGTGTCCAAAGAGCTACACCATCCGTAGTGTAGAAAATATTTCTCTTATCTTTATCATAAAGTTTAGATGAAATTATAATTTTTCAAAATTATTTATTTTAAAATAGTCTTTGCTTCAATAAGAATTCTCTTAGCAGAAAGATTCTACACAACATTCTAAGGCAAATTTTGCAATCTCTACGTTTCAATTTTCTTTTTCACAAATCAGATACCAGATTTTAGTCTTTTTATTTGACTAGATTTCTTAACCTTTGATAATTATTGTTATCGGCATTGTTTTATCACATTCAATTACTCTGTACAAAACAAGCCGAATACTACTATTATTTTTTTCAGATTTCTGAGTTCTATTTTAAAAATAGAGAGTCATCATATATAGACTTTAACTTCTATTTGTAATTCCAATTTTAGTATTTTAATTCATCTGAAACAATGAATTATAGAAGTACTTATTTTGTTATTATTTTAAAAGCTGATTAGTAATATCTGCTTATGGGTTTCTTGTAATTAAACTTTAAGTCCTAATATTTTGTAAATTCTACTTGCAGCTCTATCAATCCTCCTAAATCAAATTTCTTGTAATTATATATCTTACATCATGGGTGCTGAGGAAGCCTTGACCCTTAAACTTGAAAAATTTAATGGCTGTGGGTTTCTTCGATGGCAAGAACAAGTTGAGGTCTAGTTAATCACATTAGGCCTCATAACTACCATTAGAAAAAGGCCACCATATGATGTGTCATCTTCCTCATCTAGATCAAGATCATCATCTCAATCAATTGATACTTCAAACATATCTAGAACCAAATCACCTAAAGAAATTGAGTTTCATTATAGATTTAGGATACTTAGTTGTCTATCAGATGACCTATATGAAACTTATATAAAAAACAAAACTGCTAAAGAACTTTGGATTGCCCTAAAAGATGCTTACAGTAGAAACAATGAGGAGGCTATGAGATTTATCATTAGTGACTTTAGCAACTTTATGATGGTTAACAATATCCCAATTAATGATCAAATCCATCATTTTCAAAATTTGATCTAAGAGATTAATAGAGGGGGCTCAACATTAGATGAAAACTATCAAGTCTCTTATCTAATTAATAAGCTCCCACCATTATGGATTAATTTTGGAGGTGATCTTAGAAGAACCCAAGGCAACCTTACCCTTGAAGTAGTGATTCAAGATATTAGAATAAAAGAATAATATCTAATTAGAGAATTGAAGGAAAATCAAATAAAAGCCAAAGTAAACCTAACCAAATCTCAAAACTTAGATCAAAACCCTAAGGGTCAGAACCATTATGGTTTGAACCAAACCTTTAAACTCAAAAACTTCAAATCAAGGGTAAGAAAAAAAAGGATAGATGTTAGAATCAGGCTAAACCTAATTCTCAGATCGTAGGATTAAAGAAACCTATTGATAGGAGGTTTTGCTTTGTATGTGGCTGAGACAACCACCTTGTACATCAATGCTTCTATCAGAAAAAGAAAAAGGTTGTGACAAAGAAGAAGAAGAGACAATCTCAATCCAAACCTATGGTTAATATGGTTGAAGGAGAACCATCTACTTTTAGGTCAGTATCCTTTGTCCCATTAATTAACTTTACCTATAAAATTACTGATTGGTGGTTAGACTCTAGTACCAATATCCATGTTTGCATTGATAGAGCATCTTTTTTCTCTTATCAAGACTCAAGTGGAGGAAGTGTGATCATGAAAAATGGAATAGCTATCAATATTTTGGGCAGATGAAATATCAACCTAAGGTTTATCTCAGAAAAAGCATTATCCTTCAAGACATGCAGTATGTTCCAGACATTAGAAGAAATTTTATCAATTGATTCCTATTAGTATAATTAGAATATAAAATTATATTAGTGTCCAATAAAATTATAATTTCTAAAGGTGATGTATTTATTGGTAAAGGATTTGTATCTGAGGGATAATTCAAATTCAATGTAATTTCTCCTTTGGTTAATGAAAATTTTTCTTCAAATTCTTCTCAATCATTCTTATTAAATTCTGAATCTTGTGATGTTTGGCATGGTAGACTAAGACATGTAAATTTTAAATCCATTCAAAAGATGTTCAATCTTAATATGTTCCAAAATTCAAGATTGATCATAAATCCAAGTGTGAAATCTATGCTCAATCTAAACAAACTAAAAAAATCTTTTAAATCCATCCCTCATCGAGATACTCAACTTCTTGAACTAATTCATAGTGATGTTTGTGATTCTTGTAGAAATCCAATCCATTGAGGTAGTTTGTGACCTTTATATATGACTTCTCCAAATATTGTTATTCATACCTCCTGAAGATCAAAGATGAAGTCTTCAATAAGTTTAAGTTTTTCAAAGCTGAGGCTAAAAATCAAAATAAAAAAAAGATCAAAATCCTAAAGTCTAATTATGGTAGAGAGTACACTTCAAATGAATTTACTATATTTTGTGAAGAATATGGTATAATTTATGAAGTTACTACTCTCTACTCTCCTCAATCCAATGGTGTTGCTGAATGGAAGAACAAAACTCTTTTGGATATGGTTAATGTTATGATTATTATTTAAGGTATTTCGAGAAATTTATCGGGAGAAGCTCTTTTGACTTCTACTTTTATTCTTAATAGAATTCCTTCAAAAGATAAAGAAAAAGCTCCCTATGAGTATTGAAAAGGACATGCACCAAAATTGAGTTTCTTCTAAGTTTGGGGATGCTTAGCTAAGGTTATTATTTTTTAATCTAAAAGAAATAAAATTGATCCTAAAAGTATTGATTTTACCTTTGTTGGTTATTCTCTTGATAGTAATTCCTACCATTTTCTTGTTATTCATTATAATTTTATTGATATATCTTTTAATACCATAATCGAATCTAGAGATACAATTTTCTTTGAAAATATATTTCCTTCAAGACTCAAGTCTATAGATCTACACTTAATCATAACTCTTGCTCCTTACCAAGTTCATCTTCAATCTCTAATGGTCCTGCTTCAAATCAATCAAATCTTCCTTCTAAGCTCAGAAGAAGCAAAAGGGTTAGAATAAAAAAGAACCTAGGTGAAGATTTCTTTACCTTCTTAGTTGAGGATACACCTACCTCATACCAGAAAGCTATGAGATCTCCCGATGCTCTATTCTGGAAGGAGGCAATCAATAGTGAGATCGAATCTATTATTAAAAATAATATTTGGATTCTCACTGATTTATCTCATGGAACCAAACCTTTAGGTCATAAATGGATTTTTAGGAAGAAACTTAGAATTGATGGATTGGAGGAAAAGTATAAGACGTGGCTTGTAGTCCAAGAATTTGGATAAAAAGTTAGTATCGATTTCTTTAATACTTATGCATCTATTGCTAACATTACCACTATCTGTATCCTTCTTGCTCTCGCTTCTATCCATAAGCTCTTTGCATATTAAATGGATGTGAAGACAGCCTTTCTTCATAGAGATCTTCATGAAAAAATCTATATGACTTAACCGAGGGCTTTATAGTGCTTGGTCAAGAGCATAAAGTGTGCAAGCTTATTAGATCCTTATGTGGATTAAAACAAGTACCTAAGTAGTGGTACGAGAAGTTTGATAGTATAATTCTTTTTTATGGCTTCCAAATCAATGAATCTGATAACTATCTCTATCATAAAAGATTTGATGATCAATATATCCTTATCTATCTTGATATTGATGATATCTTGATTCTAACTTTCGATCTTGATTTAATTAATGTGTCAAAAAAAAAAATTTCATCACTTTGATATGAAAGATCTTGGTGAAGCTGATCTAATCCTTGACATGAAGATTATTCAATCCCCTAATTCTTTATCTTTATCTCAATTTATTATATCCAATTATTGAATGATAAATTTGGTTATCCTGATTATTCACTTGTTTCTACTTCCTTTGATTCTTCTATCCAACTCTTGAAAACTCTGATCAACCTATGAATCAAGAAAGATATGCTCAAATCATTGGATCTCTTATATATCTCTCTAATCATACTAGATTTGATATTGCTCATGTTGTTTCAAGACTTAGTTGATATACTAGTAATCCTTGTAGGATTCATTGGTTTGCTCTTGAAAGAATCTTTAGGTACTTTAAAGATTCTATTCCTTATTGTCCTAGATTCGTTGGCTATCCAGTTGTATTGGAGGAATACAGTGACACCAATTGGATTTCTAATTCATCTGATATTAAATCTACCTATGGCTATATTTTTCTTCTTGGTGGTAGTGTTGTTTCTTGGAAATCCACTAAGCAAACTTTTCTATCCAGAAGTATAATAAAATTTGAACTTGTAGCACTTGATTCCACTTGCTTTGAAGCCGAATGGCTTAAAGATCTTTTATATGAAATTCATTTGATCATCTCCTATTCCTTCTATTTCAATCTATTATAATTCTAGAGCTACAATAGATTTCTATAAAAAGAAACTTATAAATTCAAAGATAAGTAGACATATAAAAGTGAGACAAAAGTCTGTAAAAAATCAAGAAACCAGTGGCATTTTATCTTTATCTTATAAAAAAATTGATAATAATCTTATAGATTGCCGGCCTTACTAAAGGCCTAAATAGGACTAAGATCCTAAAGTCATCGAGGGGGATGGGACTTAGCCTATAATAGGCCTTCCAGCAGTAACCCAACCTCTATGATAGAAGATCCCTTGAAGGAGGTTCCATATGATACTAACAAGTTGATTGGTTAGTTAGGAAGCATATATTTATATATATTATAAAAGTCTTCACTCCATCCCATCTTCATGGTGATCAGTGCTCCTGTGTAGATGTTAAAGAAGAGTATAGCTCTGAATGAGTTCCAAGAGGCAATCTCCTCGAGATGTGAGTCTACACACTTCTATAGAGGACTCATCTATATGAGAGCTTTCGTATACAACCCTAGATAGGGAAGATGGGCAAACTCTAGGTGCTCTCACAAACAACAAGATACTTGCACATGGCCAATAATGCGCAATCTCATGATAGATCTTTCTATACTATGTATTTCTTTAGATGAAAACTATTTACACTAAGTGAGGTTAAAACACTTCACCCATTGCATAGTATAAATACTCAATAATAAAGTTTTATTTATATTGATATTTAATAATCAATATTATTTAATTTTAAATTTTAAGTTTTGAGGGTGATTGTTAGAGTTTTGGAGGAAAAAACTCAAAATTTTTCTTCACTCCAAAAGATCCTAAAGTTCCTTCTTGAGTTTAGTCCAATATTGGAAAGGAACAAAATTTTCAATGTGCTTATAAATTATCTCTCCTTTCCCACTTTTGCTTGGGGGCCTTGAGGGAATGTGGATTTTATATTTCACACAAGCACGTCGGCCTGGCCGGGCTTAGCTTGCATGTACGAATCGCGGCATGGCGTGCATGCTATGATAACAAAATATTTTATTATATTATATATTTATTTATTTTTAATATATTTATTTTTTTGACTAGTTGCTTCTCTTTGCGGTAAAATGGTCAAATGATCGTTTATCCTCACCAGTCATTTTCTATTTTAACTGGTTGCCTTCTTTCAAAGTCTGTCAGTCAAACGATCATCTACAAGCATCTTCTCGTGGTCTATAAAAGACCATGAGTCCTAGCCTGTGGGATATATATCCAAAGATAAGCAATCTTTCTTTTCTTTCTTCGAGAGTCTAGCAGTTTGGAAACTCTTCTTCTCTCATTTTTTTTATCTCTTTCTCATTTTGTTGTTGAGTATTAACGAAGGACTATTAACCCTCTCTATGGTTGTGCTCCAAGAGAGGATATCCCGATCGTATCTTGGGGTATAATTTTCGATAAACACTAGCATGAGGGTTGGAAATTTATCTTAGGACAGTGATCACATGCATCTGGGTCCTTTACTATTTCTACTTCTTGAAATCTATGGGCTAATCCAACCATGCCCTAGGTAAGTTAATTTAAAAGCTTTTATCTTTATTATAAAGTTTAGATAAAATCATAGTTTATCAAAATCATTTGTTTTAAAACAATCTTTGCTTCAATAAGAATTCTCTTAGCAGAAGGATTCTATGCAACAAGGTTGCCAATCCCAATTTCAGAACTAGTTCTCGAAATTCAAACCTCACAGCAAAATGTCATAGGACTTCAATTTTCAATCCAATTATTCCAAGATAGGAAGTTAGCCACTGTTAGAGTATGGTCAAGAGCCATTAGGAACAAAGTGGAGAAATTGGAGCCATAATGGATAACTATATTAGAACTTCATAAGGCACTTGAACTTACATGAAAAAGAAGCCATCGACATCGTCCAAGATTTCTTCAATCAGCCTATTTCCAATCATAAAACGAAACTAAGCTAGATGTGCTCCTTACAATCGTCGAGCAGTATCTTGGTTTTCTAATCCCAAATCTAAGTATTTTTGATGGAAAAGATCTTATAAGCTTTCGGATTAGTTGGGGACCAAGTCTGTAGGAGGTGTTCTTTTATAATGTGCCTTATCCATCAAAGATACTATCTAAATCAATCATAAATACTGAAAGATGGACGTTATCCATGATGGTTGTATAGAATTTGACTTTATCATAATAACCATCAAGTATATTCCTATCACTTTATCAGATGTTTATCTTTAGTTAGAGTCCAAATCAATCTAAAACATATAAAAACAAATCCCAATATGTGTTAATATGGGCCAAATCTTGATAGGGTTAATTAGATAAATTCTAATATTCTATTGCCTAGTCCGATCTAACACAAGCATCTTTGTTTTAATTATTTAAAATATTTTAAAATTTTTTTAATAAAATTCTATCTGGATCTAATAATTAAAAACTTATGTGGCCATATTTAAAACTTAATTCCTCTATATGATATATTGTATGTGTGATTACAAATAATCATCATTGCAAATTATGGTCGTAAATATATTATTAATCAACATACGACCTCGCATGTATCACAACACTAATAAAACTTTATAACTAAGTTTTGTATATGAAATTTTACTTTATAAATAGACAAAATTTTATGTCTATTCCTTGATCATCTTTATGTCATATAATAAATAGTTGATCAACATAAAATAAAATAAAATAAACTTTATTGTGAAACTCAATGTGATGACTTTATACATAGCATCCAGTGAAGGGAAATCCTGATTTCCCGGTCCAGGTTCGTCCAGATCTGATTAGATTAAGAGATATATTTCAAAAATTTTTCTCTTGATCATAATAAGATCTTGATATGTTTCAGATCTGATTCTTATTATTTTAATAAATAAATAAAATAAGATAAATTAAATCTAATTTAATTAACCTGATTTGGGTAATCCTATTACCCTGTAGATGATCCTGATTGCAGCGGAAGGTTCTGGATCTTAGCCACGCAAGCGCCTGGCCTCTATCGGTATCCACTCGAGTTGGATCTGGAGATCCTCTTCTTCTCTATCACACCTCCAAAAATCAGATCTGGATCTGATTTGGAGGATCTTCAAAACTCTTTTGAAGATCTGCAGTCGTCCTTTTGCAGCAGCGCAGCCTTCTTGCTTTTGATCGCCTTTCCTTGATCTGAATCGCACCAAACTAAGTCCAAAACACTTTTGGACGTGGAGAGCAAGGGGAGAAGAGAGTATGGCGTGGAGAAGGAGGGGAGAGGCAGCCTTGGACGTGGGAAATCTCTTTCAATAAGACTTTAACTTGGAATTAGGGTTGGGCGCAGGGTCTTATTTATAGACTAAGCGTGATCCAACTCTTCTTCCTCTCAACCAATCACAACCCTTTGTGAAATCAGATCTAAATCTGATTGGTTGAAAAAGAGACCCCTGGATTCCTCCTTAGAGGGCGCCTAAGACCAGTCAAACAGGATTCTTAGTAGAACTCTAATTGGAATCCTAAAGGGAGGTGGAGTCCTTGTCCAACAAGGACTCCTAGGCGCCTCCTACTTGGGCTCACGCCACCCTTGGCGTGCGCCCTTCTCCTTGCCAGGTTCTGGCAGGGGGACAAGCCCCCACCAGCTCTCCAATAGGTGCATGACATGTGGTCAAAAGTCAAAGGGTGAATGGTCAACGTTTGACCAGTCAAAGGTAGACTTTTGACCAAAGTCAAAGAACAAGAAATGGCAGGTGACCAAAAATGGCAGGTAATGTCTTACAAAATAAGACAACCTATTCTGACTTGGACAACCTCCAGTCAGACCATATGAAGGCCTCTGATTGAGCACAAACTCCTTTGGCTCAGTCAGGACAACTTATTTATGATAGTAAAAGAAGAACGTTAGGTTCAATCGAGTGCTAGCACGATTTCCTTGAACCTAATTGAATCTCATTCAGATCAATTGAACTGGATCAGTTCAATTGATGATCACCAGATTCAAACCCTTGTTTGTGTGACCCAGTTAGGTTCAGTTCTGTATGGTAATGGGATATGTCATGATCTCTATCATAGACATCATCGAAACTCCTTTCGATGGATCAGAACTCTTCTGATTCGAACAGCTAGAATGATCGATCATCTAAATCATTCTAATTGCTCCCAAAATCCACCAGTGACACCTAGCAGTATATGGTGGCAACCCATCAGAGCTGAATGTGAACCTCTTGGTGCAGCTACCTGTGTGATTCAAGTTCTTCTATCTTGAGCCCCGATCAGATTAGGGTTAAGGTGAACTCGTCAAACCCTAGTCTCTGTCATATGATGTAATCATTCGATTCGAGTCCAATGTGAAAATCTAAATAGAAACTCTTTCTATTATTTCACTCTGCCATGGCCATGGGCTTCAGGACTTGATTCTCATGATCATCATAGGGCTACTCCTCTACCACCGAGGTAGATAGATCCCATCTTGATGCAATCCAGTTCCTACAATGAACATGTCATAGCCAACATACACCTCAGGGTTCCATATGGCTAGGAGACCGAGTAATGGTGTAGTCAAACTATAACACCCTCAAGGTGAACTGCCGATGCATCTCAGGTCAAAGAACCAGACACACTACTGCAGCATCGAGTCAGTCATTGACGAGAAGGTAGACTTCCTAATGACTACTCGAGGTGGTCACGCTCAGTGCCCTCGTTCTCTAACGAGTACCTGTACTCTCGCTCCGGTGTCTCCACACCGTAGACTCAAGACTCATCTACTAAAGAGAAGCGATCGTACACCAACCTTCCGGATCAATCACCATCCTCGTGATGATCCTATGGTCGAGGAGCTGTTTATGAGTTAATAATGATTATTCATGTCTTAAATTTTCAACTCTTGAAAATATGAATTATCATTACCATTAACTCAAAGGATGTATCACAGACACTAAATACACATATGTGATAGAAAATAACCCATTTTATTAATTATAGTCAAAATTATAATTTTGCCCCTAGAAGTGTATTACAAGTGTCAGCCAATTCTGGCTTCTAGGGCACATATATCTAACAATCTCCCACTTGTCCTAAAGCCAATTGGCTACAAGTCTAAGTCCCATCTTCTCAAGGTGGGCTTCGATCTTCTGTTGGCCCAACGGCTTTGTAAGTGGGTCTGCCACATTATCTGCGGAGTTGACTCTCTTGACCTCAACGTAACCTTTCTCAAGGTAATCGCGGATGAGATGATATCGCCGCTCAATGTGCTTGGACTTCTGGTGAGACCTCGGCTCCTTAGCAAGGGCTATGGCGCCATTGTTGTCGCAGTAAAGAGGAATGGCATCTGATGGCATTACTCCAATTTCTGCAGCAAACTTCTTGTACCAGAATGCTTCCTTTGCAGCCTCTGATGCAGCTATATATTCTGCTTCCATGGTGGAATCTGCTATCACAGTTTGCTTGGAACTCTTCCAGCTGACAGCTCCACCATTGCACACAAACAGACTTCCAGATGTCGACTTTCGATCATCTATATCGGACATGAAGTCCGAGTCTGTGTATCCCTGAACTTGGAGTTCTCCATTACCAAAGACCAACATCATATCCTTAGTTCTTCTCAAGTACTTAAGGATACATTTCACAGAAGTTCCAGTGTTCTTCACCTGGATTTGACTGATATCTGCTTGTGACACTCACAGCATGGGCTATATCAGGTCGTGTACATAGCATGGCATACATGAGGCTCCCTATTGCAGAAGCATAAGGGATCTTGCTCATGCATTCTATTTCCTCAGGTGTGCTGGGGGCACATCTTCTTGGAAAGATGAATACCATGTCTGAAGGGTATTAATCCCCTCTTAGAGTTTTCCATACTAAACCTCTTTAGTACTTCCTCTATGTACATCTTCTGTGAAAGTCCTAGCATCCTATTCGGTCTATCCCTATAGACCTTAATTCCTAGAATAAAGGATGCTTCACCTAGGTCTTTCATGGAGAATTCCTTAGGACAACCACATCTTGACTGATGTCAACATGGGAATATCATTCCCAATAAGGAGGATGTCATCCACGTACAATACGAGGAAGACAACAGCGCTCCCACTGACCCTTTTGAAAACACATGGTTCCTCTTCATTTTTGATGAAACCAAACTTTTTGATCACATCATTGAAACGAGTGTTCCAGCTCCGAGATGCTTGCTTAAGTCCATATATGGACCTTTGCAGCTTGCAAACCTTGTGATCAGTATCACTGGATGTGAAACCTAGCGGCTGTTCCATATAGATATCTTCCTCAAGATATCCATTTAGGAATGCCGTTTTCACGTCCATTTGCCATATTTCATAATCGAAATAGGCTGCAACAGCAAGCAATGTGCGGATGGATTTTAGCATAGCTACCGGGGAAAAGGTATCCTGATAGTCAATGCCTTCACGTTGACTATAACCTTTTGCCACCAGTCTAGCCTTGAATGTCTCCACATTCCCATCTGCACCAATCTTTCTCTTGAAGATCCATTTACACCCAATAGGTACTATACCTTCTGGTGGATCTACCAAGGTCCAGACTTGGTTTGAGTGCATCGAGTCGAATCTTCTGACTTCATTGCCTCAAGCCATTTCTCGGAGTCGATATCTGATATCGCCTCGTTGTAGGTTTTGGGATCATCACCATGAGCACCATTACCTATGAGGAACATTTCCTCTACTATCCTCTGAAATAATACCTAAGTATCTTTCAGGGGGACGGGAAACTCTTTCCGATCTACGAGGTGGAGGAGGTAGTGTTCTTATTGGCTCAACCTGATTTGGTTCCACTTGGTCCTTAGCTCTTTCTGCTTGTGAGACTTTCTCATCAAGCTTAATCTGCTTTCCAATGCCACTATCTTGAATAAACTATTTTTCAAGAAATATGGCATGTCGACTCACAATCACATTGTGGTCTTCTGGAATGTAGAAATAGTATCCTAATGACTCTTTAGGATATCCTATGAATCGAGCTCTAAAGGACCTAAACTCTAACTTGTCCGCTTGTTGTCTTTTGACATGAGCCGGACAACCCCAAATTCTGAGATGACTCAGACTTGGTTTCTTACCATGCCATATCTCATACGGTGTGGTAGGAACGGTTTTAGAGGGAACCCTATTCAGTAAATAAATTGAAGTTAATAATGAATGTCCCCAAAGAAAATCTGGGAGGTCTGTGAAGCTCATCATGGATCGAACCATATCCAATAGAGTCCGATTTCTCCGTTCTGAAACCTCGTTGAGTTGAGGTGTTCCTGGTGGAGTCCATTGAGAGACTATGCCATTTTCCTTAAGATAGTCTAGGAATTCCCGGCTAAGGTATTCACCTCCTCGATCTGATCGAAGAACCTTAATGGGTTTTCCAGTTTGTTTTTCTACTTCATGTCTGAATTCTTTGAACTTTTCAAAGGCTTCAGACTTATGTCTCATAAGATACACATACCCATACCTAGACAGATCATCGGTAAAGGTAATGAAGTAGACAAAATTGCCTCTAGCCGGCACATCGAATGGGCCGCACACATCAGTATGTACTAGGGCAAGGAGATCTGTGGCCCTCTCCCCATGTCCAACAAAAGGGAGTTTAGTCATTTTTCCTTGAAGACAAGATTCACAAGTTGGATATGACTCAAAAGTCAATGGACTCAATAGCCCATTTTTCTCCAATTTGTTAATCCTATCTTCTGCTATATGACCTAATCTCAGGTGCCATAGATATCTGTCGTTTGGACTATCCCTAGGTCGTTTGGCATTCACATTTTGCTCGATAGTTAAAACAGGTACATCAATATGCAACTGATAAAGACCATTAACAAGGAAACCATTTGCAATTTTATTTCTTTCATAAAGAATGTTACAATGGTCCTTAAAGAAGGTGATCACATAACCTTCTTGTGCTAAGCATGAAATAGAAATCAAATTCCTGCTAGCTGCAGGCACATAATAACAGTCTTTTAAAACTAAGTCTAAACCAGATGGTAATCGCAGAGGGTATGTTCCCATGGCTACTGCAGCAACTCTTGCTCCATTACCGACACGTAGGATCATGTCTCCATCCCTCAGCCTCCTGCTATCCTCAAGACCCTGCATAGAAGTGCACAGATGAGCACTAGAACCAGAGTCAAGCACCCAACTGGATGCAGAAGAAACCGTAAGGTTAGACTCAATAACGAGCATACCTCCAGAAGGACCTTCCTTCTTGTTCTTCAGGGTGGCCAGGTAAGTAGGGCAGTTCCGCTTCCAATGGCCGTCGCTGTTGCAATGGAAACACTTTCCTTTGCCATCGACCTTCTTCTTCGGTTCTGCCTTCTTCTTCTTTGATCCTTCTACCTTTTGCTTTTTCACAGACTTCTTTTTCTTTCCATAAGACTTTCTTTTGGAAGAAGTCCGTTCCATAGCAAGAACTGAGCCTTTAGAACCTTTCATAGAAAGCTCAGCGGTAACCAGCATATTCATCAACTCGGCCAAGGAATTTTGAAGTTTATGCATGTGGTAATTCATGATGAATTGCCCATATGCATCAGTCAAGGATTGCAGAATAATATCGTTCTGCAAGTCCAAGTCCAACTTCACACCGAGCTTCTCAAGCTCTTCCATGTCCTTGATCATTGTCAGACAGTGATCTTGGACTGACTGCCCATCACGCATCTTAGCCTTAAAAAGTCGTTTCGTGACTTGATATTTGGCTGCGCGACTCTGTTCACCAAACATCTCCTGCAGGTGAGCCAACATTTGGCGAGCAGTCCCGATATCTTCATGTTGGCGCTGGAGCTCATCAGACATCGAGCCCAACATGTAGTATCTGGCCTTATTGTCTTCATCAATCCATTTTTCCAGAGACGCTCTCTGTTCAACAGATGGACGAGCTGGTAAGGTGGGAGGGTCCTGGTCCAAAACATGTGTTAACTTCTCTGAACCCAAAACAATTTTGTAGTTCCTGAGCCAATCTTTATAATTGGGTCCAGTCAGTCTATGTGTGTCTAGGATACGTGCCAGTGGGTTGGACGCAGACATTTTTCTGTAGAGAGTCAAAGATTCTAGTTAGATACTGTAATTTTGACTTGACCAATTTATTTAGGGATTTTATTTTTAAACAAATTAGCTCCCACTATTTTCTCGGATCCCTACACTCCCTCTGTAGAGATGCGAAAAATCTCCACGATTGATGATTTCTAGTGGGTGGTGCGGTCTCACCAACTGACTCATCACCTCACCTAACAGTTATTGGTGATGGGTTAGCCAATGAGTGAACAACTCTTGTTCAATGATTCTCTAATCATGGTGCACCCAAACTTGGTCTCTAATTCATGAATCTCACCGTATCCGGAATATTGATCCACTCCTTAGTTAAGTCAGACCCACCATTTGCATAGACTGGGTTCCTAATTGGGTCTCTCACCGTATCCGAAAATATTGAGCCCAACTCATCCTCCAGCCCATAGCATCCAATGCCTAATAGACATGGTTGCGTCTTCCCGGTGCAACTGAGCCACTGTATCCAGTCGAGAACAATCAACCCCAGGAAGGGCCCGCACGTCTACAATGGTGGAAGACCTCAGACTTAATCTTTTCTTAGGGAGAATTGATTCAGGTCTCATTAAACTAGACTTGGCTTAGTCATAACAATTATGACTAACCTAGTGGCATGGGTCAGCTCGGATTATTGACCACCTCAGATCAGAACTGTGTCAACAGATATGGCTAGGTAAGTGAGACCGGTGGAAGGAATATGCCGTTAACTCGCACAAGAACGCATTCAGGTCGAGTAGCTTCCAATTAAAAACCAGTCGGTCGTCTGTGCCAAACTTACCTTAGACACCAAATTGTTGAGTCAGAACCAATTGGGTTAGCCTACAATCCAGACTCTAACCTCTGAGCCTAATTAGGTCTTGCTTGATCGTGACTCGATCTTGACCCAGACTTAATCCTATTAGGCTGGTCAATTTAAGCATTGTTGATCCCATCTAACCAACTCTTGATTCGGTTTGATCAACCGCTTAGACCTAATTGAGCTACCCAAGCCCGAACCCAGTATTATGAATATGTCTTAGATCTGAAATTCTCAATTTTAGACCTAATTAATATTCCATAAACTTAATTCTTAATTAAGTTGGGTTCATAAACAAAATATGCACAATAAATCCTAGGGTTTCAGGATCTAGGGTTTTGCAGAAAGTAAGTTTTGGGTTTCTGATTAAGGACGAACACGCAGCACCCCTACACGTCATAAGAACACCCCATCGAATGGGAAGAGAGGGCCTTTAAACCCTTCTTCGTTCTTATGACCGGACGGCCAAGAGGAACGCCTTAATCAGGAACATGTAAATACTACAAAACAGTTATAGATCTATATCATATATCTCATATACAAATTTAGATCTAATCATGGCATATTTTGCATACATCTCATGTATCATAATCATGCATGTTTTCAGATCTAAATTATCATCATAATAATCTGAAAAAATTAGATTTAAATTGATCTAATCAAAATAAATTCTAATCTAGACAATTATGTAGAACTATTCTACAACTAGTCTAGACATGCATCTAATCATATCTCATATGATATTTTAAAATTAAATAATTTTTATTTGCTGTTTATCAGATGTTATTATAACACTTATAATATCAGAAAACAGTAAATAAGAAGATCTAAAATATGATTTAATCATATTAAATCAAAGACATGCAAAACTATTCTATAGAACTATTCTATTCTAGAACTAGTCATGCATATCTTCATGTTCTTAGATCCAAATCATTTAATTTTAATTTTTTTGATTTCAGATCTGATCACATCTCATGTGACATCTGAAATCACGTTATTTTTAATTAAAATAAAATTAAAATCATATCTAAACAATTTTAGAACCTGGCTCTGATACCAGTTGAAGGGAAATCCTGATTTCCCGGTCTAGGTTCGTCCAGATCTGATTAGATCAAGAGATATATTTCAAAAATTTTTCTCTTGATCATAATCAGATCTTGATATGTTTCAGATCTGATTCTTATTATTTTAATAAATAAAATAAAATAAGATAAATTAAATCTAATTTAATTTACCTGATTTGGGTAATCCTATTACCCTGTAGATGATCCTGATTGCAGCGGAAGGTTCTGGATCTTAGCCACGCAAGCGCCTGGCCTCTACCGGTATCCACTCGGGTTGGATCTGGAGATCCTCTTCTTCTCTATCACACCTCCAAAAATCAGATCTGGATCTGATTTGGAGGATCTTCAAAACTCTTTTGAAGATCTGCAGTCGTCCTTTTGCAGCAGCGCAGCCTTCTTGCTTTTGATCGCCTTTCCTTGATCTGAATCGCACCAAACTAAGTCCAAAACACTTTTGGACGTGGAGAGCAAGGGGAGAAGAGAGTATGGCGTGGAGAAGGAGGGGAGAGGCAGCCTTGGACGTGGGAAATCTCTTTCAATAAGACTTTAACTTGGAATTAGGGTTGGGCGCAGGGTCTTATTTATAGACTAAGCGTGATCCAACTCTTCTTCCTCTCAACCAATCACAACCCTTTGTGAAATCAGATCTAAATCTGATTGGTTGAAAAAGAGACCCCTGGATTCCTCCTTAGAGGGTGCCTAAGACCAGTCAAACTGGATTCTTAGTAGAACTCTAATTGGAATCCTAAAGGGAGGTGGAGTCCTTGTCCAACAAGGACTCCTAGGCGCCTCCTACTTGGGCTCACGCCACCCTTGGCGTGCGCCCTTCTCCTTGCCAGGTTCTGGCAGGGGGACAAGGCCCCCACCAGCTCTCCAATAGGTGCATGACATGTGGTCAAAAGTCAAAGGGTGAATGGTCAACGTTTGACCAGTCAAAGGTAGACTTTTGACCAAAGTCAAAGAACAAGAAATGGCAGGTGACCAAAAATGGCAGGTAATGTCTTACAAATAAGACAACCTATTTCTGACTTGGACAACCTCCAGTCAGACCATATGAAGGCCTCTGATTGAGCACAAACTCCTTTGGCTCAGTCAGGACAACTTATTTATGATAGTAAAAGAAGAACGTTAGGTTCAATCGAGTGCTAGCACGATTTCCTTGAACCTAATTGAATCTCATTCAGATCAATTGAACTAGATCAGTTCAATTGATGATCACCAGATTCAAACCCTTGTTTGTGTGACCCAGTTAGGTTCAGTTCTGTATGGTAATGGGATATGTCATGATCTCTATCATAGACATCATCGAAACTCCTTTCGATGGATCAGAACTCTTCTGATTCGAACAGCTAGAATGATCGATCATCTAAATCATTCTAATTGCTCCCAAAATCCACCAGTGACACCTAGCAGTATATGGTGGCAACCCATCAGAGCTGAATGTGAACCTCTTGGTGCAGCTACTTGTGTGATTCAGTTCTTCTATCTTGAGCCCCGATCAGATTAGGGTTAAGGTGAACTCGTCAAACCCTAGTCTCTGTCATATGATGTAATCATTCGATTCGAGTCCAATGTGAAAATCTAAATAGAAACTCTTTCTATTATTTCACTCTGCCATGGCCATGGGCTTCAGGACTTGATTCTCATGATCATCATAGGGCTACTCCTCTACCACCGAGGTAGATAGATCCCATCTTGATGCAATCCAGTTCCTACAATGAACATGTCACAGCCAACATACACCTCAGGGTTCCATATGGCTAGGAGACCGAGTAATGGTGTAGTCAAACTATAACACCCTCAAGGTGAACTACCGATGCATCTCAGGTCAAAGAACCAGACACACTACTGCAGCATCGAGTCAGTCATTGACGAGAAGGTAGACTTCCTAATGACTACTCGAGGTGGTCACGCTCAGTGCCCTCGTTCTCTAACGAGTACCTGTACTCTTGCTCCGGTGTCTCCACACCATAGACTCAAGACTCATCTACTAAAGAGAAGCGATCGTACACCAACCTTCCGGATCAATCACCATCCTCGTGATGATCCTATGGTCGGGAGCTGTTTATGAGTTAATAATGATTATTCATGTCTTAAATTTTCAACTCTTGAAAATATGAATTATCATTACCATTAACTCAAAGGATGTATCACAGACACTAAATACACATGTGTGATAGAAAATAACCCATTTCATCAATTTTGCCCCTAGAAGTGTATTACAAGTGTCAGCCAATTTTGGCTTCTAGGGCACATATATCTAACATCCAGTGCATATCAATTATAAAATGAGCTAATAAATCTTACATGATCCACAAGATTTCTAAAAATCTTGAGAGTAAGTTCTTTAGTCAGTGGATCTACAATCATTAGCTTGATACTAATATATTTCACAAATACTATATTCTCCTTTATTCATTTATGAAGAGCAAAGTATTTGATACCAATATACTTACAAATGCTTGTACTCTTCGTATTATTGGAGAATCTTACCATAAAACTATCACTGTATATCTTTGTCAGTCTCCTAATAGAGTCAACAATTCTAAGTCATGTGATAAAATTCCATAACTATATAGCTTATGAGAAAGTCTCATAATATACTACGTACTCTACTTTCATAGTGGATGTAGTGAGCAAGATTTTATTTTATACTCATCTATGATATAGCATCTTATATAAGAAAAAATATATATCCAATAATAGATATTTTACTATTGGTACATCCAGCAAAATCTAAATTTTAATAGCCTATTCATGATGATCAAACTGACTGAATGTGAGTATATAAATTTTATACCTTATAGGTAATGTTTGACTTTCTTTGCAAATTTCCATCACTCCATTAATGGATCATGTTAATAATGTCCAAGCAGTGATACAATAAAAAATAATGTCTAGATGCATACAATTATAGGCATAAATCAAACTCTCAACAACTAATGCATAGGATATGAACCTTATATCCTCTCTCTCTCTACCTTATTTCTTTGACATTGAAGTTCATTAAATTTATCACCTTTTATGATAAGAGCAATCCCAAGAAAATATTTATGCATCCAAATTTCTCTAATACTCTAGAGATATAAGTCCTTTGAGATGATTCAAGTAATCCAAAGGATCTATATATCTTTGTAAATCTCAATACCAATAAGATAAGTAGCTTTACTCATATCTTTCATCTCAAAATTTTGGAATAAAAATTATTAAAATTTTTTAAGTAAACCAAAATCAATATTATCAAGTAAAACATCATTCATATAATACAATAATTATGAACTTACTTCCACTAACCTTCGAATATATATATTGATCAATAGTATTTTCTTCAAACCCAAAGAAAGTGATTATCCTACTAAATTTGAGATACCATTATCCAAAAATTTGTTTAAGTTCATGAATAGATTTCTTTAATCTACAAGCCATATTCTCTTGTTTGTCGATAATAAAATCTTCAAGTTGTTCTATATAGATCTCTTGCTCTAGATCATCATTTAGGAAAGCTATTCTCACATCTATTTGACATAACTCTAAGTTAAAATGAGCTACTAAAGCCACAACAATCCTAAAAGAATCCTTTTACGACATAGGAGAATAGGTCTGTTTAAAGTCAATGCGATCCTTTTGTCTAAACACCTTTGTCATAATTAGTCCAGCTTTTTATCGTTCAACCTTTTCATTGGGAATCTTTTCGATCTTATAAAACTATTTGCAACCTATTAGTAGCACCCCTTCAGGTAGGTCAACTAATTTTTAGACATGAGTTTTATCCATAGAGCTTAGCTCTTCTTTAATAGTATCCAACTTTTATAAAAAGTTCTCACCATTTATGGCTTCTAAGAATATTTAAGGATCATCATCATTTTCATCCATATTAGTCAGATATGCCACACAATCTGGAGGTATAGTATATTTTTTTATGCTATTAGATCTCCAAAGAGTTATCCCTTGATCTGCTTGTGGTGATGGTTGGATAGTTGCTTCTTCGGTAATAGGAATCTCATCAGGCAAAACTTAATGAAATGGTGATCCTTCTTGAATGTTATCTCAAGGAATAACTATAGAAATTATCAAATCAGTCTGCTTTCCAAGTACATAATTTATTTCTTATATTTTCTTAAAGATAATATCTCAAGGTCTTCCACTCCCATTGAACATGTCATCCTTTAGATATCTAGATTTATTAGTAATTCTACTATCTATGGAGTATGAGATGGACAATATAATCTATATTATTTTGATCTCTTCGGGTAACTAATAAAATGATCACTAATTATTTTGATATCAAATGCCTTTTCTTGAGGGTTATAAACTTTGATTTCAGCTAGATAATTCTATATATGTATAAATTCCAAACTAGATTTTCTATCCATCCATAACTCATAAGAAGTCTTTTTAATATCTTAACAGAGATCTTATTTAAGATATGCATAGCTATCTTTATAGCCTCACCCTACAAGTAAATAGATAGAGTAGAATAACTTACCATAGCTCGAGCCATTTCTTTAAGCATTTGATGTCTTCTTTTAGCTATACCATTTTGATCTAATATATCAAGCATTGTATAGCAAGGTATAATCCCATATTTTTTTAAGAATTTTGGTAATGGTCCAGGCCTTTGTCCTACTTAGCATATCTATCATAGTACTTGTCACCTCTATTAGATCTGACTACTTTAATTACTTTTTTTGATTATCTTTATATCTCTATTTTGAATTCCTTAAAGGCCTAAAAAATATTAGCCTTATTAAATAGAAGGTATAGAAATATATATCATGAATAGTTATTAATAAATGCGATGTAATACTTTTCACCTATTAGACATGGAGAAAAAGGTCCGTATACATCAGTGTGAATAATTTTCAAAGTTTTTTCACTCCTTTTGGCACCCTTTTTAGATATATATACCTATTTTACCTTTATGCAGTTAACATAGGTCTCAAAATCAATGAAGCTTAATATCATAATGTCCCATCCTTTACTAACTTTTTGACCCTTTCTTCAGAAATATGCCCAAATCTTCGGTGCCATAATATAGAAAAATTTTCATTAATTCTACTTCTTCTATTATAAGAAAAAATTGTAAAGAAAGATTGCTCAAATGAACAATGAAAAAATAATTTATAAAGGCCGTCACAAAACAAACTAGAACCAAGTACTATAGAGTCTTCTATTAAATCAAATTTAGAGTTTCCAAAAGAAGCATGAAAACCAACTTTATCCAATGTTGGAATTGAAACTAAATTATTGGAGAAAGAAGGAATAAAAGAAAGTGCTATCCAAATCTAAGATGAATCTAGAATCCAAGACAACCTTATATAGTATCCAACTGCCTTGATAAGTAAACATGCTTGATTTTTGGTGACAATGGATTATTACTTTTAGTTAGAGGCCTTCTTGATAGGGAATCCTACAAGTTGTTGGAAATATATATAGATGCACAGAGTCAATCCATGAGAGAAAATTAGAAATATTTACTAAATTAGACTCAAAACACAAAAGAGAGTAAATGGTATTTTTCTTTTGTAGCTATTTTTCATATTTTATACAGTTTTCTTCAAGTATCATTTTTCTTAAAAAAGAAGAATTTAATAGTTTTATTAATGGCTTCAGCTAATGCCACAGCTAGTGCTTGCTTCTCTTTTGTCTTGGGTGCATCTTTTTTTTATCTATTTTTTCATTAACCTGATATGAAGCAAAGTTTATGCTCTCTGTCTTCTTCTCTCTCAATCTCTCCTCCTCTTGTGCACATGTAACTCATTGACTGTCCAATCCTCATGTGTGTATTATAGGAGACTATACAGAGATCAAACTCTAATAGAAGAGAAGTGAGAATAAAGTAGATTAAAAATATATCTGATATAAAAATCTTAATATTATTTAAATATGCTGCATATCCCTCATCTTCATGATGTGCTCACATATATCAACCTTGCCTATATATTTTGTGGAGACTAATCTCATTATCAAGATGCTGGCTTTTACTTTATCAAAGCTTATAAATTATTGCTCTATATTACTTAAGAAATCATGTGCCTTATCACATGAAGAAGGGTTAGATCCCCAAATTTGTCTCACCATGTTGGATTTCATTAGGAGCAAATGAGGTAATTGGAATGCTTCTATCTTTTAGAAAAGCTCTTCTTTTCTAGTATACTTTCACCCACAAGTGATGAAGGTTCATCCACTCAAAATACTAGATCAAGATCATGACATCCTAATATTAGCATCATTCTCTCTTTCCATTCCAAGAAATTTGATCTATTAAGAAAATAAATTTTCCTATGTTACTATCAATCATTGTGGGAATTAATACTACAAAATATATATATGCTTACATTATCATCAAATAGTCAGACTAATAACAATAAAACTTTATCCAAAGTAAATGAATTTCTTGATATTTAACTTTGGTGGTTAACCAGGTGCATCATTATGTCTTTTTTTTTGGATGAGTGCCATAACATTCCAGTGACATACCCATTTTAGTGATATATCATATTACTAGTGAACCTAACAAGATATGCATATTGGGTATAAGAAAATATTATATCTTTAGATATAAAAATGTCACTCAATCTAACATACAATCTTGCCATTTCATGCATCTAAACATTGAACAAGGAGATACTTGTTTAGGAGCGAATCAATACTTTAATAGCTTAGATGCAATTGTGATACCATAAAAATTTTATTAGATTAATTATATTTATCCAAAATTATTCATTATAAAAAAAATTTAATTTTAAGAGTTCGTGGTCACTTTGGTGATTGAATCAAAACAATCAAACCAAAAACTTTTAATTTCTTATAGATAGTGTCAATAAACCTTATATACAAAATAAGGCATGAGTACATCATCAAGAATATGATAATAGGCCTCCAATACTTATTTGTATATAAACAACTTAAGTAGCTCACAAAAAAAAAATGTAATGTGCAAATTTATAGACTTTTATACAATAAAATGATATAACAAAGATCTTATCATAATTATCAAAGGATCTTTATGAAATAAACTTTATTATAAGAAAAAATAATAATTCATGGATCTTTATATAATAAACTTTATTATAAAGATTAAAATATAATTTTACCTTTATATAATAAGTACTTAATTAGGGTCTTAATTGCAGACTCCCCATTTAACTAATCAGGTCCAATTTGGTTTTGAATTTTTGATCAAAACCCAAAATCCAAACCTATTTCCCTTCTCTTCCTCCTTCCTTCTCTTTTCCCGACCATAACCAAGGGGTGCCTAAAGCCATGGCCAATCCTAGGTGATCCTCCATCGGAGGGTCATCAATCAATCCAAACCACCAGTGGCCTTTTCCCAATCATCGACATACTGACAATAGGCTAGTCTTGTCAAAAATTAGTGGAGAAGAAAGCCCCCAGATTGGAACTTCTCCCCCTAAAACTTGGCCAATGACCACTATAACATCCCCATTAATGAATCGCCATCCTCTCTTTAAGACTATCTGTAAGTTTTCTAGTGAGTTAGTCAGTGATTAGTCAGTCAATAAGAGATCAATGCTGAAGGAACCAAATCTAGGATTTCACAGGTAGATCTTGAAATTTTTTCAAGATCTTGCAGTGGAAGACTTAAATAAATCTAAAATTTATTTAAATAATTATGTAAACACCTAGATCTCAGATCTATTACATGATTAAGGTATGATATTAAATCAAAAATTAAAATCAAATAAGAAAGAGAAAAGGTTGATCAAATCAACCTAGATCTACACTACATCAAATGCAGGTATGAAGTTTATAGATCAGATCTATTACCTGAGCAAGTTTAGACATTCCAACTTGCTGATCTAGGCTTGAGGATGAAGTCACGAGCCGCACACACATCCGACCTCTAGGAGTCATCCGCACAAGCCTACGATCTTTGATCTAAAGTTCGATGCAGAAAATCAGCACAGTATGCTAGTACTGTGCTAATCCTTCTTCAATGATCGATCCCATGCTTTCTTATTCGAAATTTGGACTCTTCAAAATATGAGAAGAAAGATAAGAGTTTGCTGATCTGAGACTCTCAAAAAAACTCCAAAAAAAAGGAGGAGAGATTGAAAATAAAACACTCCTAGAAGAAGATCCTCTTCTTCTTCTCTTTATTCTCACCTAGATACCTAGTTTGGTGCCTATGGAACCCCCATGCCCAAGGACCCTCTTCTTCTAATTTTTGCACACCCAAAACATCTTCCAAAGCTCTATATTTCATAAAAGAATTAGAAAAAAATTCATCCAATAAATAGAAAAAAAAGAAGAGTCTAAGTTAGATCAAATTTTTAGACTAGGAATATCCAAACATAGGAAGTTGTTGGGACGCCCAACTCTTGGGCACCTCCTCCATAATTTTTGGCATAGATCGGTAAGAGAGGGCACTCAAGAAAGAAGATTATTTTCATGGAATAAGAGAATAATTAATTAAAAAAAAAGATGGCACTTAAGAAAAGATGTTTTGGTCAATAAGGATTCTATCTTATAGAATCCTAAGCAAAATCAATTCCTCCTTTGACTTGGTCTTCCACTTAACTTCCATATATGACTTGGAGAGAGAGAGAGGAGGTGTGAAAATAAGAAAGAAAGGGATTTTTCATAAAAAATACCTAAAAAATAGGTATGGTGGGCATTGGGACCAAGGTGGCGCAAGGAGTGACTAGGACTCCTATTTTCACTTGGTCAAATAAGATCTTTTAACCAAATAAAATTAAGATTAAATTAATCCAATTAAATAAGAACCTAACTCATTTAAGAACTTAATTTAATTATATTAAATTAAATTAAATTTTGATTTATATTTTATTCAAATTAAAAAATTAGGTTAATCCGAGTCCTAGTTAGATTAGGACTAATTCTTTCTTGCACTTGGCTTATCCAATAAATCAATTGAACTTGATCCAATCAAGCCCAAATTAAATATAATTAAATAATATTTAATTATACTTAATCTTAGTCTATTGGCTTATTTAATTAAGTCAATTAGCAATCCAATTGCTAATCAATCCTCCTGCAATACTTGCACTAGGTTAAACACTAATCGCATTGATTGTTTAACCCTAGAATGATTCTTAATCGTTGACCAACCATCCGATCAGATCATAAGCTCTAATGTGTGTGACCTCATAGATCCAAACCTAAGTTGATAGTATAGGAATAAATTTCTGTATTAATCAAAGTGATCATCTAGCAATGATATCCGATGGCCGGATAAGTCGAAGGTGTAAAACACCATCCTTAGAATCCATGCAGATATAGTTTCCATATAATTCATCCTCTTGACCACAATGCTCGTAGGATACATCAAAGTTCAACTGTCAACTTTGATCAGGTTGTCTATGTTGTATTTCAAAATATCAAATCCATCTGACGGATTACCCTGGCCAAGATTTTGCTATATTGAAATACGGTTATACATTCTTCTCCAACTCTTGGAGTAGTTAATTCCATCTTGATCACACTCCGACTTTACAAGTACTTGACTATGCCCAGAAGTCTTCCATTGCTGAATTAGAAATTTAGTTAGTCTGGTACCAAAGCATAGTGAGTTGCTTGCAAGTCACTGAGGTAATCTCAGGTCTAAGGGATATATACTTCTACCTATATCCCATCAGAGACATTCTTGACAGTAGAATGCTCTAGAGTTGATCATGTTCAATGATGATGTACCCATACATCTCACCTGTATGCCATACCAGTGTCTCCACACTTCTTGGTTAAGAAGTCAACCAACCTATATGGCATATAGTGATCTATGCTCGATAGACGTTGTCGTCCTAATTAATAGCCTATCATTTAATCGTAAATAAATTTAAGGACTAATCAATAAATCCTCTCTTTATCGAAACTAAATAGTCCTATGGACTTCATCACAATAATGAAGTTTATTAGAAGATATAAACTTGTGATGAAAAAAGATGCTAAAATATTTTTCATTAATTAATAAATCAATTACAATCTCTCAACTATCAATAGGTTGACGATTGACTTTGGAACATAATTTTCAACAACTTTCACTTGTCCTAAAGCCACTCAACACAGTATCTAATATCCATCTTCGACTTATGGTTGTCGAACTCTTTGATTGCTAGGACTTTAGTGAAGGGGTCAGCTAGGTTCTTCTTTTCATCGATCTTCTGAAGGTCGATGTCACCACGATCCATGATCTCACGGATCAATTGAAAGCGACGCAGAATGTGCTTTGACCACTGGTTTGCCTTCGGTTCCTTTGCTTGAGCTATGGTGCCAGTGCTATCGCAGTAGAGTAGGATTGGACTATCAATGGAGGGTGCTACTTCGAGCTTCATGATAAACTTTCTCAACCCCATAGCTTTCTTTACTGCATCTAATGCTGCCATGTACTCTACTTCACAAATAGAGTCAGCCACTGTATGCCACTTGAAACTTTTTCAGCAGATGGTTCCACCATTTAGAGTAAAGATATATCCCAACACACTTTTACTATCATTATGATCAGATTGAAAGCTAAAGTCCGTAAACCCCATAAGTTTCAGATCTGGCTCACCATAAACTAACCATTGATTTTTAGTATTTCTCAAATACTTAAGGATGGTTTTAACCATATTTCAGTGATTTTCTCCAGGGTCAGACTGATATCTACTCACCACTCCTAGTGAGTATGCTAGGTCTGATCTTGTATATATCATTGCATACATAATAGACCCCACTACCGAAGCATATGAAATTCTATTCATACACTTTCTCTCTTCAGGAGTTGTCGAACAATCCTTCTTAAAGAGAAAAATTTCTTGGCCTATCGAAAGATAGCTCTTTTTGGAATTTTCCATGCTGAACATCTTCAGCATAGTTTTTATGTACGTGGATTAGGATATACCAAGCATTCTTTTAGATCTATCCCTATAGATCTTCATTCCTAGGATATAGGATGCTTCATCCAAGTCCTTCATGGAGAATTATGATGACAATCAGACTTTTATTCCTTATAGTGTGGAGATGTCATTTCTGATTAAGAGAATGTCATCTACATACAAAATAAGAAATACCACTACTGGACCATTTACTTATTTGTAAATGCAGGGTTCTTCTTCATTCATAACGAAGCTATACGTTTTGATCACTTTATCAAAATGCATATTCCAACTCCGAGATGCCTGCTTCAATCCATAAATGGATCTCTAAAGCTTGCACACCTTGGACTCATCTATGGATGTGAATTCTTTATGTTGTATCATATACACCTCTTTGATCAGCTCTTCATTTAGAAAAGCTATCTTCAAATCCATCTGCTAGATCTCATAGTCTAGATGGGCATCAATGGCAAGCATGATCCGAATAGACTTGAGCATTGCCATAAGAGAGAACGTCTCATCATAGTCAATACCATAATGTTGACGATATCCCTTGGCAACTAGACGGGCTTTACAGGTCTCCACCTTTCTTTCTGTGCCTCTCTTCCTTTTGAAGATCTATTTACATCCAATGGGTTTAATCCTTTCAGGTGGGTCAACTAATGTCCATACATCATTGATCTTCATGGAATCTATTTTGGATCTCATGGCTTCTAGCCATTTCTCAGAGTCAGATCTCTACATCGCATCCATATAAGTGATTGAGTCCTCATCGTTCTCATCGAGTTTGATAGGATCACCATCCTGAATCAAGAATCCATAGTATCTATTCGAATGGTGAGGTACTCTACCGAATCACCTTAATGGTGTGGGTTCACTAGGCTTCGGATTTGATGTGATCAAATCCGACTTAGGTTCAATATTCTGTGTCAGACTTTCTACCTATTGAACTTCAACAAGTTCAACCTTAGAGGTAATAGTTCCTTCATCAAGAAACTTCTTTTCCAAAAAAGTTGCCCTAACACTGATGAACATCTTTTGTTCATCAGCATGGTAAAAATAGTATCCTTTGATCTCTTTTGGGTATCCTATAAATGTATACTTGTCAGACCTAGGTCCAAGTTTGTCTGTAACTAACCATTTGACATAAGTCGGGCACCCCCAAATCCTAAGGTGTGAAAGTGCTAGCTTACATCCTGTCCATATCTCATATGGGATTTTAACGACAGACTTGCTTGAAATCCTATTTAATAGATAATAAGTCGATTTGAGTACATATCTCCAAAAGAATATCGACAAGCTAGCAAATTCCATCATGGATCGAACCATGTCTAACAGAGTTCGATTCCTCCTTTCAGATACACCATTATGCTATGGTGTTTCAAGAGGAGTCCATTGAGAGAGAATTTCATTCTCTCCTAGATATATAAGAAACTCATCAGATAAAAATTCTCCTTCTCGATCAAATCGAAGAGTTTTAATACTCTTTCTAATTTATTTTTCTACTTCACTTCAGAATCATTTGAATATTTCAAAAGAATTCGACTTATGTTTCATCAGATAGATATATCCATATTTGGATAGATCATCTATGAAAGTGATGAAGTAGACATATCCACCTCTAGCACTTGTGCTCATTGGTTCACATATATTAGTATGTACTAGACCTAAGAGCTCATTAGTTCTCTCATTTTGTTCAGTAAAAGATGACTTGATCATTTTATCAAAAAAACAAGACTCACAGGTTGGAAGTGATTCACAATCATTAACTTCGAGGATTCCCATCTGAGTCAATCTATTTATCCTATTCTTGTTTATATGACCTAGCCTATAGTGCCATAAGTAGATATCTGATACACTATCTAATTTAGGATGCTTGCCAGTAGAATAGACTATATTAACAGGTTGTGATAACATATATACATCATTATTCAATTATTCATGGAAAGCAGTAACACCATTCACAATGACATTACAAACTCGTTTCTTTATTAAAATTTCATAATTGTTCATGGCCAAAAGACCTACAGCAATGATATTTAAAAGAAAAACTAGGACAGAAATGACAATCACTAAAAACAATGGTATGAAATTCAAATATAAGTTCCAAAATTTCTAAAGCTAGAACTGAAACTGGTCTTTCATCTCCAATGTTCAGCAATCTCTCATCTTGCTCGAATCTTCTACTGACCTGCAACCCCTGCAACGAATTTCAAATATGGTAAGGGCTTTCGATATCCAATACCCAATCAGTAATATCCTAAATAAAAAAATTGTAAGGAGTTATCATATAAATACCTTGTCTAACAACAGCTTGCTTCTTTCTCTGTCTGTTCGGATCCAGGGAGGCAATGTACTCAAGACAGTTTCTCTTCTAGTGCCTCCGCTTCTTACAAAAGAAGCATTCGACTTGACTCTTATCGGGCTTGGTCTTTGGGGTCTGAGCCTGCATAGATGTCCCAGCCTGAACATGCACCTTCTTGGCTTTCTTCTTCTTCTTGTTCTTCTTCTCTTTTCCAAAGGATCGAGAATGAGAAGATGAACCTCCCACTAAGTTCACTGACTCCTTATGTAGTTGATGATCCTTCTCAAAGTTCTGAAGTAACCCATGGTAGTCCACTTCAAACTTTGACATTCTATAATGTGTAAGAAATGGGAGATAAGACTTGGGCAGCGAGTTCAATATTATATCTTTTCCAAGTTATTTGTGCAAGAAAAAGCTGAGCTCGCTCAAGCATTCTATCAGCTCGATCATGTACAACACATGATCAGTGACAGAGATACCATCCCACATTCTGGCATTGAAGATGGTATGACTAGTCTTGTACCTCTCAACATCATCGGGTGTGCCGAAAGAATCCTTCAATACTTGGAGTATTTGGTTTGGCTGAACTATCTCAAACTTGCGACTGAACTCATCGCTCATCACAGCCAGCATAATGCAGTGCATCATGGTTCGATCATTGAGCCACTTCTAATAAGGGTTTCTGACTATTCTATGTGCATTGGTAGCTGGCTCCTCAGGTGTAGGATTCGTCAGCACATATAGGATCCGTTCATGCTCCAGGACAATCTTCAACTTTCGGTACCAGCTATCGAAGTTGTGTCCCACCAACTTATCATTGTCCAACAATGATCAGAGCGATAGAGAAGTGGCCATGTCTGCACAAAGAAAAATCAAAACTTAATTAGTAATTGATTCATTAAACCTAAAAATTTGGACTTTAATCAAAAGGTTTCTTCCACTATTTTACTCAAATTGGTAGCCTCTACCTTCAATTCGAGGAATTATCCTAATTCCTTAGTGGGTACTAGAATCCACATAGACTATACACAAGCCCAACTTTGGTTGACCCACCCATGTACATCTAAAGGTAGGTTCATAAATAATTATTTCTTTAAATAATTTTCAGTAATTAAATTTTGCCCTAGGCCCTGATCAGTTGGCTTTGGCCTTCTCAGAAAAGGGTCTTGGCCTTCTCAGAAAAGGGTCCAGTTAGGTCCAACCATTAACATGACCATACTTGGCCCATCCAACCAATGAATGATCAGGCCCAACTTTGGTTGGCCCACCTGACCATCATTTAGAAAGATGTATCCAAGAGATCATATAATGAATGATAATTCCATCAACCGATAAGCACCAGGCCTATGGGCCTCCAATGATTATCCAACTAATGGATCCATTATCATCCACTTTAATAGAAGGGCTATGATCCAGTTATTATATAACTATTTTATTTTAAAAATCTAATAATCTTTTAGAATTTATTATAAGAAGTGAGTAGATTAGATTAACCAGCTTGTCATGATCCTCCCACTAACTTCACCAAGTCAGCTTAAGGGAGATCAATAATAGACTGGTCCAGGAGCACCTAAATCAGTCAAACTGATTTACCTAGCTGACATGGGTTAGCTCGAATAGTCAAGCGATCTGATCAAAACATAATCTCACCAAGAGGTCAGGTAAGTTCGATCAGTGGAAGGGTCTGCCAGGCTTGCCTTAGACGCCATCAAAAATGGCCAGGTAAGTGGGCTGCCAATTAAAAACCACTGGTCTAGTTTACCTTAAACACCAACTGATTTAATTAGTTTCAATTAGATCAACCTAACAGTTCGTGCTAGATCGCGTAGCCAAGAATGAAGTCCATCTTGGGTCTTATTAAAGACATGGACTTGACCAACTATAACTATTATAATTGATCTAGAAAATTCTTGACCTAATCTAAGATAACAATTGATTAGATTTAGTTAATTCTCTAATTAAGTTCATTCTTTAATCTAACCCTAGGTCTAACCTAATTAATGGACCTAATCCCCACTAATCCATTTAACCCAATGTGTTATGATTTATGTCTTAGGATCTTCAATTCACAATCCTAGATCCTAATCAATCAACTTCTTAATTCTCAATTAAGTTTTGGGCTGAGGATTGGGGTTCGACTTTTTGAAAATAATTTTTATATTTATAAAATATTTTTATAATATGGTTCTATCAACCAGGTTGTATGTTTGATTTATAATCAATATGCAAGTAAAATAAATATAAAACTACTTTAGAACTAATCTAAACAGGTTCATATAATTGAAATAGTTTCAATAATAATCAATCATAAATCTTTCTAGATCAAATCTAACACATTTATGATGATTGAAATTAGATTAAAATATTTTTAATTAAATCATAAATTTTTTTAGATCCAATCTAAAATTTTATGATCAATATTTTAGATCAGCACGTACTAGGATAACCTATTCACTATAAGGGATCAACCTTACAGCAGGACAATCTTATGGCAGTCCGTGCAATCTAAAATATTTTATTTTATTTTTTTAATTTTAAATTTAATAATTAAATTATAAATTATATATAATCTAAGAAATAATTTAAACATACATAAAAATTATGTAATAAGAACCTGGGCTCTGATACCAATTGAAGGAATCAGATTTAGGATTTCACAGATAAATCTTGAAAGTCTTTCAAGATCTTGCAGCGAAAGACTTAAATAAATCAAAAATTTATTTAAATAACCATGTAAACACCTAGATCTTAGATCTATTATATGATTAAGACATGATATTAAGTCAAAAATTAAAATCAAATATGAAAGAAAAAAGATTGATCAAATCAACCTAGATCTAAACTACATCAAATGTAGGTATAAAGTTTATAGATTAGATCTATTACCTGAGCAAGTTTAGACATTCTAACTTGCTGATCCAGGTTTGAGGATGAAGTCACGAGCCGCACATATGTCCAACCTCTTAGAGTCATCCACATGAGCCTATGATTTCTGATCTGAAGTTTGATGCAGGAAATCAGCACAGCATGCTAGTACTATGCCGATTCTTCTTTGATGATTGATCCGATGCTCCCTTCTTCAAAATTTAGACTCTCCAAAATATGAAAAGAAAGATGAGAGTTTGCTGATCTAAGACTCTCTCAAGAAAACTCAGAAAGGAAGGAGGAGAGATTGAAAATAAAATAGCCCCAGAAGAAGACCCTCTTCTTCTTCTCTTTTTTCTCACCTAGACGCCTAGATTGGTGCCTATGGAATCCCTACGCCCAAGGACCCTCTTCCTCTAATTTTTGCACACCCCAAACCTATCCCAAAGCTCTATATTCTACAAAAAAATTAAAAGAAAATTCATCCAATAAATAGAGAAAAAGAAGAGTCCAAGTTAGGTCAAATTTTTAGACTAGGAATATCCAAACATGGAAAGTTGTTGGGCGCCCAACTCTTGGGTGCCTCCTCCATAATTTTTGGCATGGACCAGCAAGGAAGGATGCTCAAAAAATAAGATTATTTTCATAAAATAATAAAATAATTAATTAAAAAAGAGGATGGCACTCAAGGGAAGATGTTTTGGTCAATAAGGATTCTATCTCATAGAATCCTAAGTAAAACCAATTCCTCCTTTGACTTTGTCTTCCACCTAACTTCCATATATGACTTGAAGGGAGAGAGGAGGTGTGAAAATAAGAAAGAAAGAGATTTTTTATAAAAAATACCTAAAAAATAGGTATGGAGGGCGTTGGGACCAATGTGGCACATGGTGATAGAGAGTCCTAGTCATACTTGGACTCCTATTTTGACTTGATCAAACAAGATCTTTTAACCAAATAAAATTAAGATTAAATCAATCCGATTAAATAAGGCCCTAACTCATTTAAGAACTTAATTAAATTATATTAAATAAGATCCTAACTCATTTAAGAACTTAATTAAATTAGATTTAATTTTGATTTATTTTTTAATCAAATTAAAAAATTGGGTTAATCCGAGTCCTAGTTAGACTAGGACTAGTTCTTTCTTGCACTTGGCTTATCCAATAAATCAATTGAACTTGATCCAATCTAGTTCAAACTAAATCTAATTAAATTATATTTAATTAGACTTAATCTCAACTTATTGATTTAATTAAATTAAGTCAATTAACAATCCAATTGCTAATCAATCCTCCTAAAACTAATTTAATTAGACTTAATCTCAACTTATTGATTTAATTAAATTAAGTCAATTAACAATCCAATTGCTAATCAATCCTCCTACAACACTTGCACTAGGTTAAACACCAATCGTATTGATTGTTTAACCCTAGAATGATTCTTAATCATTGATCAATCATCCGATCAGATTGTAAGTTCTAATGTATGTGATCTCATAGGTCCAAACCTAAGTTGTAGTACAGAAATAAATTTCTGTATCAACTGAAGTGACCATCTAGCAATGACATCCAACGGTCGGATAGGTCGAAGGTGTAGAACACCATCCTTAGAACCCATGCGGATATAGTTTTCATATAATTTATCTCCTTGACCACAATGCTCGTAGGACACATCAGAATTCAACTATTAACTCTGATCAGGTTGTCCACATTGTATTTCAAAATACCAAATCTATCTAATGGATTATCCTGGCTAAGATTTTGCTATATTGAAATATAGTGATATATTCTTCTCTAACTCTTAGAGTGGTCAATTCCATCTTTATCACACTTTGACTTCACAAGTACTTGACTGTGCCCAGAAGCCTTCCATTGCTAAATTAGAAATTCAGTTAGTCTGGTATCAAAGCATAGTGAGTTGCTTGCAAGTCACTGAGGTGATCTTAGGTCTCAAGGATACTTATACCTATATCCCATCAGAGATATTTTTGACAGTAGAATGCTCTAGAGTTGATCACGTTCAATGATGATATACTCATACATCTCATCTATATGCCATACCAGTATCTCCACACTCCTTGGTTAAGAGGTCAACCAACCTATATGGCATATAGCGATTTATGCTCAATAGATGTTATCGTCCTAATTAACAGTTTATCATTTAATCATGAATAAATTTAGGGACTAATCGATAAATCCTCTCTTTATCGAAACTAAAAAGTTCTAAGAACTTCATCACAATAATGAAATTTATTAGAAGATGTAAACTTATGATGAAAGAAGATATCAAAATATTTTTTATTAATTAATAAATTAATTATAATATCTCAACCATCATCAGACTGATAATTGACTTTGGAACATAATTTCCAACAAGTATCATGCCTCAAATCCGGGATATAACACGACCATGCTACCGAGAAGTACCACCCTCGATAATACGAAGCCTATCGATCATAATCAGTTAAATTTCTTCATAATTAAAATATAAATAAAGATTTAATTTTATTATTTCTTAAATAATTAAACTAAAATTGGTTCAGAGCATCTAAATCCATAATCAAAATCAAATCAATATCTAAAAATCATAAATAGACAAATACAAGTTCATAATCATTCAACAAACTAAGTTCAGCTACCAAAATTTTCAAACTTGCTACATAGATCTCTAAGCCTGGATCCTTCATCGATCCTAATCTTAATTTTTTATAAAAGAAAAAAAAAAAAAAGGATATGAGCTGCACTAGCTCAGTAAGTAAAATCAATGCTTTTTTACTAGATCAAGCATAAGTTTTTCTATGACAATGCAATATTTAGAAAATAATAGATATAACAAAATAAAGTATTTCATAGAGCATAATATAAAATAAGTCATATATCAATCATGTATACATAAATCATAAAATTTTATTAACATAATTGATAAATTATTTTTTATCATATGTTCATATTATATTTCAAAATCTTGCTAACAGATATTCGTGCTAAGATCACTATTGTACCCATGATAGGGCCATGTTTCTTAATCGATAGAATTCTTATTTCTTGTGCCAACTTGGAACCTGTTGGCGGGGGCATGTTTCTTATGGATGCTAACTCCGGATGTCAACTTTTTCAAAAAGAAATTCATTTATAGCTATATGAGAGCCTTTCAAATCTTTATATCTTTTTCTTAAAACATACAGATACTTAGATCAAAAAATATTAAAATTTATGCATCATAAAATATGTCATTTTCATAAAATATATTCATGAAAGCAATGATCTTAATAAAATATAATTTTTACACATATTTTATGAAAAATATAAATTTATAACAATAGTCCATTTGCATAAAAAGATATAAAATTTTGAAAATAAATAAGAAATATAAGATTCCACTTACCTTATTCGTCCTAGATCTTTAAACTTCATAGGTAATCCTATTTAAAATATCAAAAACATGATCAATTTTTGTTTGATGAATATCATAAGATTAAATCATAAGGAAAGAAGATTGTTAATCGGATATGTTAGACTATCGATCATCAGGATAATTTAGGATCTTTAAGCTGAGGATTAGATTTAAGTGACTTGATCAAGAAATCATGAAGCATAGATTGGATAAAAATTAAGGTTGATCAACAAGATTCATCAATAATAGGTTTCTAAGATACTTGACATGGCCAAAGTGGGGTTAACACATGATACAGATTTTAATGCAACTTTGAATCATCTTGTTAAAGTCAACATTAGTCTCTAGAAGATGAAGACATGACTTAGTACAAGATTCATAGATCTTCTTAGAGAAAGAAGTCGATCAAGAGAGAGAAAGTAGAGAGAAAATGGAGAGAGAATCATGATTAGGGTCATCGAGGATCATATTAGGATGATTTAATATAGATCATTCATGATCAAAAAGCTATAAATTTTTGGCAAAAGTTAGAATGGGATCCGATTTGCTACATGAATTTCAGAGTAGTCCTCGGTCATCTTGATTTCATCTTAGGTTCATCATGGGGTCCATGATGCAATTAGAGAGAGAAATAGAGGAAGTAGAAAGACCCTAGAGAGAGAAGGAGAGGGAGGAGAGAGAAAAATCTTCTCTCGTTTTCTTTTCTTTTCTTTTTTTCTTTTCCTTTTCTTTTCTTCTTCTTCTTCTTTTCTTCTTTCCTTTTCTTTTCTATTTTCTTTTCTTTGGCTGAAATAGGGGATGGAAGAGGGGTGGCTGGTGCTCTGGCAGGGTGCAGTGATATAGCTGGCAGTCTAATGGTGGGTGGCAGCAGGCGACGGTGCAAGGAACAGCCGACGACGAGGTTCGGCTAGCAAAAATCATGGAAAAAACTTTAGAAAATAGGGAAAATGGGGTTTTATTTGCGGCACTTTTTTGACAAATCTGGTGGCTGACGATGGTAGTCAAGGCCACGAAAAGAAGGGGAAGAAAGAGAAGAAGGGGGCTGGAGCTTGCCTCGCACTCTGGTGAGGTCTCTGATGAGGATTTTTGGTGGACACAGTGATGGGAGTTCGTGGCTCCAGTGAAAGCAAAGAGGGAGAAAGAAGAGGAAGGAAACCCGATGTTGTCGTGGCTTGCTTAGGATGGGGGAGAGGGAGATATATAGGATGGAGGGTAGGCCGAATCCTCCCTGGATTCGATTTTCTCTCCAATGAAATCGCGTGGAAGAAGACTCCCAGCATGAGTCTTCTTTGGTTTTTTTCTTTTTTTTTAGGTTATCACATTTTACCTTCCCTAAAAAAAGTTTCATCGTCAAAACTTGCTTGATTTTTTCCAGGAATAATTCGGATGGAAAACTCTTTATAAGTAGTCTTCATGAACTTGCAATAGTTCATATTCTACCATATTATTCATATCAGAAACAAACTTCCTCAATAGAAAAACATGAAAGACATTATGCACTTTAGATAATTCTAATAGCAACACTAGTTTATAAGAAACATTCATACTCTGCTCAAGACTTCAAAAGGTTTAATATTGCATGAACTTAACTTACCATGCCTCCTAAACCTCATGACACCTTTCTATTATGGTAATGAATTTCTTTGGTCTCTTAACTTTTGTTTAAAATACCATAAGTTCTTATCCATGAAATTGTTTGCTCTTCATTAATTTTATCCCTACCTGTTCTTAATAAAAATGGAAGAGTTTGGAGCATTAGATGTATCACCATAATCTACAACTTTCTTTATATTTTTAACTTATTATATGATGTAACAATTCAACTCTTATCATAGAAAATTCTTAAATCTATTCAAACAAATGGAGTAATAATGTCAAAGCTAAGAAAAAGGATATTTATATCCAAAACATTCTACATCCAACTTTATCAAAGAATATCAATCCACTAACCTTAAATTTAAGATGCTCGAAATTCTTTTGACCATTATTAATAATAAAAGAATCAATCACCAAAGATAATATTGCAACATCTAAATGAGCCAAAAGATCAACAAGCTTGTCCTTTCATTTGTCAATAGCAATCTCTTTTGCTGAAAATCTAGTCTCCATTCATAACACTTATTGCATTAGAATTAATATTTTTAACTAATTTTAATATAATTTAACCACCATACTTCTATTGCACACTTTGATCTGAACTCACCAAATCCTCTAGTGCTACTTGATAAATTCTGACAAGAATATTATTTTACATTAGAATCTCAAAAGATCCATCTTTCAAATTTTTAATAGATTACAAGCAAAACTTTTAAGTTTTTCCATCTCTTACTATGTCTCAAGCATATCTTATCAAAATTAAATCTTGATCTACTTTCATATTTGAAGTCCTTACATAAACTCCATGACTCATCTAAAACCTCATAAGTCTAAAACTAATTGAAGTGAGTAAACCCTAGATTTATCAGACAATCAATTAGATAGCTATAACTTATATTTCTTTATAAAAAGATTAACTCCAACTCCATCAAATTGCATGATCTCAAGTCAACTTTCTATGAATAAAATCAACTCAATTATCTCCTAGAGCTTCTTTTATTGTAACCCTTAGCATCCATCAATAAATCGACATAAAATCTTACCCTTTATATTTTAAAACTCATTTAAGTCTTCAAAAATTTAACGATAGTAAGATACCTTAGATCAGCTAAAAAATCTAAATTTTGACTTGAAACAATTAATATACCTCATTATCTCCAACAAACAAAATGAAGATAAAATAATCCAATCCATAGATAGTAATATGAATTATTAAAATTTTTATCAAAACATATATGTCATGCTGTCATAATAAAATCCAATCTACTAATAGAACTAAATATATTTTTTATTGATATGTGAATTTCATACATGATCTTTTTGTATGTTCAATGCTTGAAAAATATTACTCTCTATACAGTGCAATTCTTTCTTAACCCACATCCTAAATAGCTTATTTACCAAAATTATAATGATCAGATAATCAACATCAAAAATTCATCAAGACGTTTACCATATCTAATTTAGAGTTTTCAAAAAAATATTAATAATGGAATAGGTACTCATAACATAATATAATCTATCAGTATAACATCCCATTTTCAAAAGTCAACATTTCTTAAACTTAGGTCACCCTACTTATTGATATCCAAGATATAACTCATTAGTTAATACCTATTGGTCCAAAATCCAATCTTTGAATACTTTATTTGCCCAACTCTATGAATCACAATCCTAAGCTTAAGTTCTATCATAATCAAAAATATTACTAGATTTTAAGTTTTACCCATTGTCAAACCTATTGCTATGATACCATAAAATATCACGCCCCAAATTCGAGATATAACATGACGATGCTACTGAGAAGTACCCTTCTCGATAACACGAAGCCTATCAATCATGTTCAGTTAAATTTCTTCAAAATTAAAATATAAATAAAGATTTAATTTTATTATTTTTTAAATAATTAAATCAAAAATTGGTTCAGAGCTTCTAAATTCATAATCAAAATCAAACCCATATCTAAAAATTAAAAATAAATAATTACAAGTTCATGATCATCCAATAAACTAAGTTCAGTGATCAAAATTTTCAAACTTGCTATATAGATCTCCAAGCCTAGATCCTTCATCGATCCTAACCTTAATTCTCTACAAGAAAAAAGGGGATATGAGCTATACTAGCTCAGTATGTAAAATCTACGCTTTCTTATTAGATCAAGCATAAGTTTTTTCATAATAATATAATATTTAAAAAATAATAGATATAACAAAATAAAGCATTTCATAGAGCATAATATAATAATCATACATGCATAAATCTTGAATTTCATAAACATAATTTGTAAATCATTCTTTATCATATGTTCATATCATGTTTCAAAATTTTGCTCATAAATATTCATGCTAAGATCACTATTATACCTATGATAGGGCCATGTTTCTTAATCGACAGGATTCTTGTTTCTTGTGCCAACATAGAATCCATTAGTGGGGCCATGTTTCTAGTGGATGCTAGCTTCGGATATCGATTTTTCCAAAAAGAGATTCATTCATAACTATCTGAGAGCCTTTTAAGTCTTTATATCTTTTTCTTAAAATATAAAGATACTTAGATGAAAAAATATTAAAATTCATGCATCATAAAATATGTCATTTTCATAAAATATATTCATGAAAGCAATAATCATAATAAAATATGATTTTCACACATCATATGCTAATCCTCATTTTATAAAAAATATGAATTTATAACAATAGTTTATTTGCATAAAAAGACATGAAATTTTGAAAATAAGTAAGGAATGTAAGATTTCACTTACCTTATTCATCCTAAATCTTCAAACTTTATAGGTAATCCTATTTAAAATATTAAAAATATGATCAATTTCTGTATGATGAATATCATAAGATTAAATCATAAGAAAAGAAAACTGTTAATCGGATATGTCGAACCATCCAGTCATCAAGATAATTCAGGAACTTAAAGTTGAGGGTCAAATTTAAGTGACTTGATTAGGAAATCATGAAGCATAGATTTAGATAAAAACCAAGGTCGATCAATACGATTCATCAATAGTAGATTTCTAAGATACTTGACATAACCAAAGTGGGGTTAACATATGGCATGGATTTCAAAGTAGCTTCGGATCATCTTTTTAGAGTCAACATGGATCTCTAGAAGATGGAGACATGACTCAGTATAGAATTCATAGATCTTCTTAGAAAGAGAAAGTCAATCAAGAGAGAGAAAGTTGAGAGTGAAAATGAAGAGAGAATCTTTGTGTATTTCATAAGAGAAAATCATGATCAGGATCATCAAGGATCATATCATGATGATTCAATAAGGATTGCTCATGATCAAAAAGCTATGAATTTCTGACAAAGGTCGGACTAGGATCCGACCTACTGCATGAATTTCAAAGTAGTCTTCGATCATCTTGATTTCATCTTAGGTTCATCGTGGGATCCATGATATAGTTAGAGAGAGAAATAGAAGAAGTAGAAAGACCTTAAAGAGAGAAGGAGAGAGAGGAGAGAGGAAATTTTTCTATCTTTTTTTTCTTTTTCTTTTCTTTTCTTCTTCTTTTCTTCTTTCTTTTTTTTCTATTTTCTTTTCTTTTACCGAACTAGGGGATGGAAGAGGGGTGGCTGGTGCTCTGGCAGAGTGCGGCGATATAGCCAGTGGTCGGGTGGCAGGTGGTAGCAGAAGATGGTGCAAGGAACAGCAAGCGATGAGGTTTGGTCGGTAAAAATCATGAAAAAACTTCAAAAAATAAGGGAAAAAAGGGATTTTATTCATGACACTTTTCCAGCAAATCTGGTGGCTGATGGCAGCAACTAAGGCCACAGGAAGAAGGGGAAGAAAGAAAGGAAGGGGGCTGGGGCTTACCTCACACTCCGATGAGTTCTCTAGCAAGGATTTTGATGGACACGATGATGGCAGTCTATAGCTCCAATGGAAGAAAAGAGGGAGAAAGAAGAGGGAGGAAACCCAGTATTGTCGTGGCTTGCTTAGGATGGGGGAGAGGAAGATATATAGGGTGGAGGGGAGGCTGAATCATCCTTGGATTTGGTTTCCTCTCCAATGAAATCGTGTGGAAGAAGACTCCCAACAGGAGTCTTCTTCAATTTTTTTTTTTTAAGGTTATCACAATCAGTGGATGGAGGTCAAAAGTCATGGCTCCTCCCCCAAAAATCCAATCGATGGCTATCAAAAAAGCTTGAATTGTGGACCACCACCATCTCTCCAAAGCTCTACATTTTTTTCCTATTTTTCTAACAATCAAGAGAGAGGACCACTAGTTTACTAAGACCCCACAAGCCTGTCCTCTCCTTCCCCTTTCTTTTATTTTCTTAATTTCTTGAATGGTTGCTGGTGGAGATTAGGGACCAGCACGACAGCTATCAAAGGAGGACCAGAATCTAGCCATCTTGAATCGAGGAACGAGGTACATAGTGGTAGGAGAGCCATCATTATCCTCCATTCCATCTTATTATTTATATTTTATTTATTTTAAAAATAATTTCAGGCTTGTTGATATAGAATTTGATTGACGTTGGAATGAGCTGAAGCAGAAGAAGATGAGATCACCACCAGTGACCTACAAGACAAGTCTTGATCGGAGTGGAGGGTGGCTCCAATAGGACTCTCCGATGATCAAGTCAGCCCTTCTGGCCAATAAAAATAAAGCACTCAAAAAATTAAAGCAGAGTTTAGAGTTTAGAGAGAAAATATATCTAGAGGGTCCCTTATATAGGCGGAGCTCATAACAAACTGATGACAACAGCCGTAACTATCTGATAGTTGACCATTCGGGGTCACGTAGAGTTTGTTATGGAGGATAGTATCCGTTGTCATGATGTACCAGTCTGTTGGGATTTCATAGTTGAAGTTCGAATGGAATAGCTATTGGTGATGAAGAGATTCATTTCACAAGATTTATAGAGAAGTTCAGGCTTCTCTGAGATTTCCTACATGTTGATTGATTTGCATTGAGTCGGGAGCTTAATCTACGTAGTCGATGAGGTCCTTTTAGGTGACAGTAAGAAAAGAAGCCTGCTTGGCGATTGGATAGGGTTCGACTAAAGGGAGCCCTTTGGGCGACTAGAAGGAGTTCAGCTGGAAGGAGCCGTTTGGACAGTCCGCAAATGAATAATTTAAAGATGAGATCCTTTTGTCAACTCTGACTGACACATTCAAGATTTTAGATTTGATAGGGCTGAGATCTGTCACTCTTAGTAAGGCATAGAAGTTTGTCTAGAAGAGAAGCTCTGTCAGTTAATAATTCCTGCCATAAAATTCAATCTACGATGGTGAGACCTGACTTAAAAGAGATCTGATTGGGAAGGAGTTCGACTGGCTTCGAGATTGGCCAAATCGGGCTACATAGGGATTGAATGCTTAGTCACTTGCTTAAATGACCGCTTTCACTGTTCAAGTTCATCTAAAAGGAGTTCGATTGGAGCCAACCACTTATAATGGAGAAATTTGGCTGCCTTCATAACTTATCACCAAATAGAGTCAGATCGATTGGGCTCTGCTACTCAAACCTTACTATTAAGTGAAAAATGATCACTTTCTCTATTCAAGCTTGTTCGGACGGGGTTCGCAATGCTTCACGGGCTCTACAGGTTACCCATGAAGTCTAGAAGATCAACTAGCTAACTGAAGGTCGGCCATCCTAGGATTACCTTGGGACTATGTCAAATTTCAACAGAAGCGGGTTTGACCCCAACAATAGTCCCCCTACTCCCAAGTTCAAAGTTCGAAAGAAGGGAGTATAAAGAATGGTGATTGTCGAAATCCTTTTCTGATTTTTCGTGCTCGTTGGATAGAAAATTTTGGCATTTACTGTGCATGCCCCGAAGCTTCTTCACTACATGGCAACTCGAAAAGATAATTTGTTAAAACTCTCACCGAAGCAGCAAAGCACTTTGACTATCACTGTATAGTTTAACCTTGTTTTGCTGCACCCCCATCTCAACAATTAGTCTCCTAAGCTAAAGTGATTTCTTTGCAACCTCAGTAATGCCAATGTACTCAGCCTTTGTGGTAGACAACGTCGTGATTGGTTGAAGGGTTGATTTCTAAGACATCGATCCACCATACATGCAGAAGAGGTATCCAGTAGTAGAACACCTTGTATCAAGATCACCTGCATAATTTGCATCTATAAATCCTTACAGAGGACCCAAACCTCTATCTTCAAATCCTCTTGACTGTCCACCAAATCCTAATCCCTTATTCTCTGTAGAGATCTCAATATCCACTTCAATATTTTCTAATGTTTCTTTCTAAGATTAGCCATATATCTACTAACCGTGCTCACTGCATGTACTATATCTAGTCTACAGTACACCATAGTATACATCACACTGTCTACAGCATTCGCACAAGAGACTCCATCCATGTACTCTCTCTCTTCTTTTGATTGAGGGCTTTGATACTTGGAGAGAGATATATAGCTCAGCAATGGTGTCTCTACAGGTTTGGCCTTCTCCATCCTAAATCTTTTCAAAACTTTCTGGATATATCCTCCTATGACAAATGGAGTATTCCTTTGCACCTATCTCTACAAATCTCAATTCCAAGGATTTTTAGTGTTGGATCCAGATCTTTCATTTCAAATTCAGCTGATAATGCCCTTTTCAGCCCTTTCACAGCCTTCATACTCCTGCTGGCTATGAGCATATCATCAACATATAATAAAAGGTATAGGACATCCTTCTCATCTACATCCTTGACGTAGACATAACTATCATGTTCACATCTGACAAATCTCAGGCTTAAAATAAAGCTATCAAATCTATAATACCACTGATGAGAGGATTATTTTAGGCCATATAGTGGTCTCTTCAGTAAACATACTTTTTCCTCCTGTCCAATCTTCATAACACTATCTGGCTGCTTCATATACATTCTTTCCTCCAATGTACCATGAAGGAAGGCCATCTTCACATCCATCTATTCTAACTCCATGTTGTACTATGCCACTAGTGACAACAAAATCCGAATAGATGTATGATGCACCATAGGAGAGAAAACTTTTGTGTAATCTATTCCTTCCCTTTATTCCTTTGCTACTAGCCTTGCCTTGAATCTGACTCCATCTTATTTTGAAGGTGCTTCTTTTTTTATGAACATTCACTTTGAGCCAATAGGTCGAGCATCTTCTGAAAGATTCATCAGCTATCATGTCTGATTTTTCTTCGATGATTTCATCTCCTCCATCATGGCCTACATCCATGAATCATGTGAAGAAAAAACCAGATTTTTTCTGCCACAAGATACATCTGATCGGATCAAATTTATAGTAAAATAATTTTAAATTTTTTTATGATCCAATCAAATTTGAGAGTCTTAGATCTAGTTAGATTGATCTAAAATTTAGAAGTAAAATAAAAATAAAAATAGTGATAATAATTATCACCTAATCAGGTAAATCGTTTATCCATTGTGATGATCTGACAACTAATCCAAGATTCTGATTGAGCCACGCACGTGCTCGATCTCTACTGATATCCACTCAGATCAGATCTTGAAGTCTCCTTCTAGATCTATTCTCCAAAGATTAGATCTGATGTCTTTCCATAGAGCCTTCAAAAAAAATCCAAAGACTGCGCAATCGTCTCATGAACACCGTCGTCTCTCGCTGATCTTCATGCCAACGGGACTTGATCTTTACTCGTAGGTTATGCCCAAATCTTGGACATAGAAAAGAGGGAGAGGATCATATGAGAGAGGCATGGAGATGGTGATTTTGGTAGAGCTTCATCATAGAGAAATTATGATGCACAACAGCTTGCGTAGGGCCTTATTTCTAGAGCTAGTCAAGAGTCCCATCGCATATAACTTTGAATAGGACAAAGCCACAAGCAGAAGGACTCTCCCATGATCTCCATGACCCACACAAGATTTTATCTATATTTTATCACACAAAACTTGGAAATAGGGTATGGAATAAAGGATAAGGTGACTAGATGGCGCAAACTCTTATCTCCCTAGATATTTGAATCAAATTTAAATGCTTTGACAAATCAAATCAAATTTGAATGGGTGCCTTCTCTTATCCATCAGATGCGCACACCATAAAGAGACATGCACTCACAAACTCCACATAAATCCCATATGAACATGCACCCTCAAATAAATTCTAGGGGGTGCATGCCATATCTCTTCTTTCCTACATATTGGGTCAACATTTGACCCTTATCCTGTTTCCATCTTATAGGATTAAAACAAAATCTTTTTTAAGTCCCATCCAATGGAATTAGGTCAAGTCCTAACTAAGTTAGAACAAGCCTTAATCAGGCCAGGACTCAGTCTAGTTAAATCAAGAAAAATTCATCTAAAATTTTTGGGAGAGGTTTGTCCAAACTTCATCTCATGATTTTAGGATAAGCCCTAATCTGGAAAAGACAACCCTTATCTTGTTTCCATCTTATGAAATTTAGGACAAGTCTTGTTCAGGCCAGGATAAGGTCCAGTTAGATAAAGATAACTTCCTATAGAGTTTCCGATTTAGCCTTATCCAAATAGTTTCAGAAATTAGCAGGTCTAGTCCTGTTTCCGTCCGATGGATTAGGACAAGCCTAGATCAGGTTAGAACAAGACTTTTTTGATCTAGACAAATTTTAGTCAGACTAGAACAAACCCATACAAGACTTCTGGATGAGTCAAATCTAATTTAGCTTAGTCAAGACGATCCAGAAAGGCTGCAGAAGAAGAATGTTAACATCAATCATGTGCTAGCATGATTTTCTTGAACCTAATTGGATCTAATCCAAATCAATCCAACTGAGTTAGCTTAATTGATGACATCTAGATCCAAATTCTTATTTGTGTGATCTAGTTAGGTTTAGTTCTGGATGATAATGAAATATATCATGATCTCTATCATCGACATCATCAAAATACCTTTTGATAGACCAGAACTCTTCCGATTCTCCTAATTAGAATCATCAATCATCAAGATAATTCTATTTGATCCCAAAATCCATCAGTGATACCTAGTAGTATATGGTGGAAACCCATGAAAATCGAATAGTGAACCTCTCGGTGTAGCTATCTGTGTGATTGGATTCTTCTATCATGAGCTCCGATGGGATTAGGGTTAAGGTAAACTCGTCAAACCCAACATCCGTCATATGAATGAATCATTCGATTCGAGTTCAATATGAAATCCTAATAGAAATACCTTTCTATTATTTCACACTACCATGGCCATGAATTTTAGAACTCAATCTCATGATCATTACAGGACCACTCCTCTATCGAGATTGATGGACCTCATCTTGGTGCGATCCAATTCCTACAATGAACATGCTATAGCCAACATACACCTCAAGATTCTGAATGTCTAGGTGATCGAGTTATGGTGTAGTCAAACTATAACATCCTCAAGATGAAATGTCGATGCACCATAGGTTAAAGAACTAGGCTATAGTATCAAACTAGTCATCGACGAGAAGGTAGGCTCCCTTATGACTGCTCAAGGTGGTCATGCTCAGTGCCCTCATTCTCTAATGAGTACTTATACTCTCACTTTGGTATCTCCACACCATAGACTCAAGACTCATCTATCCTAAAAAAGTAATCGTACATCGATCTTTCGAATCAATCACCATCCTCATGATGATCCTACGATCGGAAGTAATTTATGAGTTAATTACGATAACACATGCCTTAAATTCTCAACTCTTAAGAATATATGTTATCATGCCTATTAACTCAATGGATATATCACAAACACTTTATACACAATGTGATAGAATAAATAATTCTTTAATTAATTTTAAATCAAAATTATGAAAATATCCCTAGAAAGTATTTAATATGTGTCAGTCAATCTGACTTCTAGGGCATATATCTAATAAACTCCCACTTGATCTAAAGTCAATTGGCTACAAATCTAAGTTCCATCTTCTCAAGATAGGATTAGATCTTCTGCAGGCCTAAAGGCTTCATCATTGGGTCAACCACATCGTCTGCAGAGTCAACTCTCTTAACCTCGATGTATTTCTTCTTGAGATAATCATGGATGAGGTAGAACCATCTTCTTAGAACTCTTCCAACTTACAGTACCATCATTGCATGGAAATAAACTTTCGGATGTCGACTTTCGATCATCTATGTCAGATATAAAGTCTAAGTTTGCATACCCCAGGACCTAGAGTTCATCATGCTAAACCTCTTCAGTACCTCCTTTATGTGAAAGATCAGCATCCTCTTTAGTCTATCTCTATAGACCTAAAAATAAAATGAAGGATGGCTTACCTAGGTCTATCATAGAAAATTTTTTAGATAACCATACTTTATCCTATGTTAGCATGGGAATATCATTCCCAATCAGAAGGATGTCATCCATGTATAATATGAGGAAGACAATTACGCTCCCACTGACCTTCTTGAACATACTTGATTTCTCCTCATTCTTGATGCAATCAAATAATTTGATTACATCAAGCATTCCAACTCTGAGATGCTTACTTGAGTCCATAGATGGACCTTTACAGCTTTCAGATCTTTGTGATCACCATCATTGGATGTGAAAATAAATGACTGTTCCATATAAATATCTTTCTTAAGATATCTAATTATGAACTCCATTATCATATCCATCTGCCATATTTCATAACTAAAATATACTGCAATGGCAAGCAATGTGCGGATGATGGCCACTGATGAGAAGGTAACCTAATACCCTTTTGCCATTATCCTAGCCTTGAATATCTCTACATTCTCATTTGCACATATCTTTCTCTTGAAGATCCATTTATACCCAATAGATACTTTATCTTTAGGTGGATCTACCAAGATCCAGATTTAGTTTGAGTGCATCAAGTCAATCTTTGACTTCATTGCCTCTTACCAATTCTTAGAGTTGATATCTAATATCGTCTTGTTATAGGTTCTGGGATCATCACTATGAATTCATTTTCTATGAGAAAAATTTCCTCTACATCCTCTAAAATAGTACTTAAGTATCTTACATCCTCTAAAATAGTACTTAAGTACCTTCAAGAGGATGAAAAATCTTATTTGACCTATGAGATGGATGAGGTAGTGAATTATAGATCGGCTCAGACTAACTAGGTTCCTTGGCTCTTTACTCTTTGGAGACTTTCTCCTCGAGCCTAATCTATCTTTCGATATCACCATCTTAAATAAACTATTTTTCAAGAAAAATGGTGTGTCAACCCACAATCATATTATGGTCTTCCAAAAGATAGAAGTAATATTCTAATAACTCTTTAGGATATCTAATAAACTGAGCTCTAAGGAACCTAGACTCTAACTTGTTCGCCGCCAGACAATCCCAATTCTAAGATGATTCAGACTTGACTTCTTACCATGTCATATCTTATATGGTGTGGTAGGAACAATTTTAGATGGAACCCTATTAAACTATGTCCCTAAAGAAACTCAAGAAGATCCATGAGGCTCATCATGGATCAGACCATATCTAATAGTATCCATTTTCTTCGTTCTCAAATTCTGTTAAGTTGAGGCATTCCAAGCGAAGTCCATTATGAGACTATACCATTATTCTTGAGATTGTCCAAAAATTTTTGACTAAGATATTCACCTCCTCAATCCGATCGAAGAACCTTAATGGACTTTTTGGTTTGCTTTTCTACTTTATGTCTGAATTTCTTAAACTTTTCAATGGCTTCAGACTTGTTTCGTATCAAGTACACATACCCATACCGAGATACATTATCGATAAAGATAATAAAATAGACATAATTGCCTTTGGCCAGTATATCGAATAGGCCGCACACATCTATATGTACCAGTGCAAGTAGGTCTATGGCCCTTTTCCATGTCCCATAAAAGGAAGCTTGGCCATTTTACCTTGAAGGCATGATTTATCAATCGGATATGACTTGGAAGTCAATGGATCCATTAGTAAAGATTTTTTCAATTTATTAATCCTGTCTTCAGCTATATGACCTATCCTAAGGTGCCACAAGTACCTTTCATTAACACTATCTCTAGATCATTTTGATCTTATGGCATTCATGTTTTGCTCGACAGACTCAATGACGAGCATTCCTTTAGAAGGTCCTTCTTCCTGCTTGTTCTTCAGGCTGGCCAAGTATGCAGGACAGTCTCGCTTTCATTGGCCATCGGAGTTGCAGTGGAAACACATTTTCTTCTCCATAGCCTTCTTCTTTGACATGCCCTTCTTTTCTCCTTCTATTTTTTGCTTGTTTGTAGACTTCTTCTTTTTTCAAAAAGACTTTCTCTTGAAAGAAATCTACTCCAAAGCTAGAATTGAGTTCTTTGAACTCTTCAAATTTTGCTCAATAGTAACCAGCATGTTTATTAACTTAGCCAAGGTGTACTGGAGCTTATTCATATAGAAGTTCATAATGAACTGTCCATATAAATCAATCAAGGACTGCAAGATTACATCAGTCTGCAGTTTCTTGTCCATCAAAACTCTGAGCTTCTCAAGCTCTTTAGGTCCCTAATCATTGCCAAGCAATAATCTTGGACCAACTATCTGTTATGCATTTATGCCTTAAAAAATCTTTTTAAGACTTGATAATGTGCTGCATGACTCTATTCACCGACCAACTCTTGCAGGTGTGCCAATATTTGGTGAGCAGTTCTAATATCTTCATGTTGGTGCTATAATTCATATGATATTGAGCCTAACATATGGCTCCTTACTTTGTTATGATCGCCAGACAACTTCTCATGAGACGTTCTCTGATCAGCAGTCGAATGGGTTGGTAAAGGAGATGTCTTGGTCCAATACATAGGTCAACTTTTTTGAACCCAAATCATTTTTGAAGTTCTTTAACCAATCCTTGTAAATTGGTCTGGTCAACTTGTGGGTATCTAAAATTTAGGCTAGGAGTTTTGATGCAGACATTCTCCTATAGAGAGTCAAAGTTTCTAGTTAGACTTATAATTGACTCAACCAATTTATTTAGGAACTTCATTTTTAAACAAATTAGGCTCCTACTATTTTCTCGGATCCCTACACTCCCTTGGTAGAGATACAAAAATCTCCGTGATCATTGATTTCTAGTGGATGGTGCGGTCCCATCGACTGGCTCACTACCTTACCTAACAGTTATTGGTGATGGATCAATCGATGAGTGGACAACTCTTGTCCAATGTTTGTCTAAATATGGTGCACCCAAATCTAGTCTCTAATTTATGAAGCTCACTGTGCCTGGAATATTGCTCCACTCCTTAGTTAAGTCAAACCCACCATTTGCATAAATTGGATTCCTAATTGGATCCCTCATCATATCCAAAATATTAAGCCCAACCCATCCTCCAACCCATAGCATCCAATGCCTAATAGACATGATTGCATCTTTTCAGTGCAACTAAACTACTATATCGAGTTGAGAACAATCAACCCTGGGAAGGACTCATACATCTACAATGGTGGAAGATCTAGGACTTAATAGTTTCTTAGGAAGATTTAATTTGGTCTCTTAGACTGAATTAGTCATAATATTTATGACAACCTAGTGGCATGGGTTAGCTCGAATCGTTAGCCACCTCAAATCAGAAACTGGATCGACTCAATTGGCTAGGTAAGTAAGATTAGTGGGAGGAATATGCTATTAACTCACCGTGAACGTATTCAGGTCAAGTAGCTTTCAATTAAAAACCACCGATCATATTTACCATACTTACCTTAGACACCGACTTGTCTGACCAGAACTGATCGGGTTAGCTTACAATCCAGGCTTAAATCGTAGAGCTAAATTAGGTCTTAACTTGATCGACCACATGTGACTATGAGTCGATCTTGATCCAGACTAAATCCTATTAGGTTGATCAAATCTAAGCACTCTTGATCATAGTTAATCAATACTTGATTTGGTTTGATCAACTGCTAGACCTAATTGAACTACCCACATCCGAACCCATGATTTATGAAGGTGTCTTAGATTTAAAAATTCATAATTTTAGATCTAATTATTTTCATAAACTTAATTATTAATTAAGTCTAAGGGTTCAATAACAAAATATGCATAAAAATTCTAGGATTTCAAAATCTAGAATTTTGCATAAAAGTAAGTTTTCAATTTCTGATAAAAAATAAATGCGCAGCACCCCTATATGCCATAAGAGCACCTCATCGAATGAAAAGAGAGGGCCTTTAAACCCTTCTTACTCTTATGACCAGACAACAAAGAAAAATGCCTTAATCAGAATTATGAACTGTACTACAAAACTGTTAGACCTAAAGCATATAACTATTATATTATTAAGATCTAATCTATACATATTTTGCATACATCTCATGTATCAAATTTAATATTTAAATTTATGTTTCAAATATGATTACATTTGATGTAATATCTAAAAATAAAATTTTAAATGATCTCATCAAAAAAAAATTTAATCTAGACTACTCATGGCATAGATCTATGGAACTAGTCTAGACATGCATTGCATATGTCATACATATGAAATTTTTAAATGCGTATCAAGCTTTTAAATCTAATTATATCAAATATAATATCTAAAATATAATCAATCTAATCAAATAATCTTCAAAAAATTAAATAAATATTTTATTAATCTTTTTATCTAGACTATGAGATTAAACTAGAGATCTAGTCTAGACATATGCTGCCAATATCACATATATCAAAATTTTAAATTAGACCTTATGTTTTAGATCTGATTGCATCTAATGTAACATCTAAAATTTAAATAATCAAATCATAAAAAATTAAATCAGATCTAATCTAACATATATTTGAAAACTATCATGATATCGAACAATAGATCTAGACGAGAACATGTATTGTTTATGTCAAACATATATATATATAAAATATAATTTTTGATTTCAGATCTGATTATATCCTATGTAATATCTAAAAATTAAATAATTAGATTATTAAAAAAAATTTAGATCAATCTAAAGATAGATTTGAAAGCAGCAACCTGGCTCTAATATCAGTTAAAGAAAAAATCAGATTTTTCCTACCACAGGATGCATATGATCGGATCAGATTTATAGTAGAATAATTTTAAAATTTCTTTATGATCCAATCAAATATGAGAGTTCTTAGATTTGATTAGACTAATCTAAAATTTAGAAATAAAATAAAAATAAAAATAGTGATAATAATTATCATCTAATCAGATAAATCGTTTATCCATTGTGATGATCAAATGACTAATCCAAGGTTCTGATTGAGCCACGCACGTATCCGACTTCTACCGATATCCACTCAGATCAGATCTGGAAGTCTCCTTCTTCTGGATCTGATCTCCAAAGATCAGATCTGATGTCTTCCCATAGAGCCTTCAAAATGAACTCCAAAGGCTGCGTGTTTGTCTCACAAACACCATCATCTCTCGCTGATCTTCATGCCAACGGGACTTGATCTTTACTCGTAGATTTAGCCTAACTCTTGGGCATGGAGAAGAGGGAGAGGATCAAATAAGAGAGGATGGAGATGGTGATTTTGGCAAGGTTTCACCATAGAGAAATCGTGATGCACAACAACTTGCATAGGGCTCTATTTATAGAGCTAGTCAAGAGTCCCTTCGCATATAACTTTGAACAGGTCAAAGCCAACAAGCAGAAGGACTCTCCCATGATCTCCACACCACACACTATATTTTTTCTATATTTTGTCACACAAAACTTAGAAATATGGCATGGAATAAAGGATAAGGTGAGTAGATGGCGCAAATTCTTATCTTCCTAGATATTTGAATCAAATTCAAATGCTTTGACCAGTCAAATTTGAATGGCGCTCCCAAACTCCACGTAGATCCCATATGGACGTGCACCCTCAGATAAATTATAGGGGACGCATGCCATATCTCTTCTTTCCTGCATATCGGGTCAACATTTGACCCTTATCCTATTTCCATTTTATGAGATTAAGATAAAATCTTTTTTAACTCCTATCCAATGAAATTAGGTCAAGTCCTAACCAAGTTAGAACAAGCCTTGATCAGGCTAGGACTCAGTCTAGTCAGATCAAGAAAAATCTATCTAGAATTTTCAGAAGAGGTTTATCCAAACTTAATCTCATGATTTTAGGACAAGCCATAATCTGGCAAAGACAACCCTTGTCTTGTTCCCATCTTATGGGATTTAGGATAAGTCTTGATCAAAATAAAAAAAGGTCCAGTCAGATCAAGACAAATTCCTATAGAGTTCTTGGATAATTTTTATCCAAATAGTTCTAGAAATTAGCAAGTCTTATCCTATTTTCATCTGATGGATTAGGATAAGCCTAGATCAGATTAGGACAAGACTTTTCTAATTTGGACAAGTTTCAGTCAGTCTAGGATAAATCCATACAAGGCTCTTGGGTGAGGCAAATCTAATTTGGCTTAGTTTAGATGATCCAAAAAGACTATAGACGAAGAATGTTAAGCTCAATCATGTGCTAGCATAATTTTCTTGAACCTAATTGGATCTAATCCAAATCAATTAAACTGGATTAGCTTAATTGATGACATCCAGATCCAAATCCTTATTTTTATGATCCAGTTAAGTTCAATTCTGTATGGTAATGGGATATGTCATGATCTCTATCATCAACATCATCAAAACATCTTTTGATGGATCAGAACTCTTTCGATTCTCTCAATTAGAATCGTCGATCATCAAGATAATTCTAATTGATCCCAAAATCCACCAGTGACACCTAGCAGTATATGGTGGCAACTCATCAAAATCGAATAGCAAACCTCTCGGTGCAGCTATCTGTGTGATTGGATTCTTCTATCATGAGTCTCGATGGGATTAGGGTTAAGGTAAACTCGTCAAACCCAACACCCATCATATGAATGAATCATTCGATTTGAGTTCGATGTGAAATCTTATTAGAAATATCTTTCTATTATTTCACACCATAATGGCCATGGATTTTAGGACTCAATCTCATGATCATCATAGGACCACTCCTCCTCTATCGAGATTGATAGATTCCATCTTGGTGCGATCCAATTCCTACAATAAACATGCTATAGCCAATGTACACCTCAAGATTTTGAATGGCTAGGAGATCAAGTTATGGTGTAGTCAAACTATAACACCCTCAAGGTGAACTGTCGATGCATCTTAGATCAAAGAACTAGACACATGCTACAGCATCAAGCTAGTCATTGACAAGAAAGTAGGCTCCCTTATGACTGCTTGAGGTGGTCATGCTCAGTACTCTTGTTCTCTAACGAGTATCTATACTCTCGCTCTGGTATCTCCATACCATAGACTCAAGACTCATCTATCCTAAGAAAGCAATCATACACCGATCTTTCAGATTATTCACCATCCTTATGATAATCCTATGATCGAAAGTAATTTATGAGTTAATTATGATAACACATATTTTAAATTCTCAATTCTTGAGAATATATATTATCATGCCTATTAACTAAATAGATATATCACAGACACTTTATACACAATGTAATAGAATAAATAATTTTTTAATTAATTTTAAGTCAAAATTATGAAAATGCACCTAAAAAGTATTTAACAAGTGTCAGCCAATCTGGCTTCTAGGGCACATATCTAACATCATGATCCTCACTCTTCATGGCCTCTACATAGCTCTTTGGATCTTCATTAGCGGTGATAAGTACATAAGAGATAACCTCATCAATGCCATATCTGATCGACCTTCTAATAGTATGCTGGGGCTTGTGCAAAGCCACTCTCACTGGCACATCTCTGCCTGAAATCTATGACTGATCCTGCACATCCATCTAAACTATTGGCCCTTCATGCTAATTTTTAATCTGAGATAAAACTTTTCTACCCAGCTCCACCTCAACAGGAACACTCCTGTAAGTGGATGCAACCTATGTACCATCATTTTTTGAATGGCCACCGCTGTTCATCTTTATTTTTTCAGTTTCTCTTATACTCCCAGGCCTCTCTAAGATGCCCTTTCATCAAAAATAACATCCCTACTGATTACTATCTTCTGTGCTTTAGGATTCCATAATCGATATTCCTTGACTCCTCGTGGATATCCTTTGAATGTCATCTTTTGAGATTTAGGATTCAACTTACTTCTCTCGGTTGCCTCCACATGTGCATATGCTATGCAACCGAAGATCTTTAGGTGGCCAAGCTCCACCTTCTTTCCACTCCAGATCTCTTCTGGAATGCCTCTATTTAGCTTTCGATGAGGGAATCTGTTCATAAGAAAATAAGAGAAAGTTAAAGCATCACCCCAAAAGAATTTTGAAAGTAATGTCTGCAGCCTTAAACTTCATGTCTTCTCAGTCAGTATCCAGTTCATTCTTTCTATGACACCATTCTGCTGAGGAGTCATCTTCACTGTATAATGGCATTTGATACTATTTTCCTCGCAGTACCTCCTAAACTCTAGGCTTGTATGCTCTCCTCCACTATCCGACCTCATATACTTCACTTGTCTTTCTGACTCTTTCTCAACTTCAGCTCTCCAGGCTTTGAATCGGGAAAATATCTTTGACTTTTCTCTAATCAGATAAACCCACATCTTTCTTTAGAAATCATCAATGAAAATGATAAAATATTTTGCCCCACCTCTAGCTAATACAGGAGCTGGTCCCCACATATCTAAGTGTACTAAATCCAGTACTCCTTCACTATGCTTGGTACTTTTGACAAATTTTATCCTATGCTATTTACCAAAGATGCATGGCTCATATAAATCTGTGCCCTCCTTCTTCAGAGCTGGGATCATCCCTCTTCTGCTGAGTTAAGTAAGTCCTTGATCACTCATATGATCCATCCGATAGTGCCACAACCGATATAAGAACTACTCCTCCTATGCCACTGCTAGTACTTCTGCACTATCGTTTACCACTGAGCTTTCCATTCTATAATGATTATTGTTCAGTCTTCTACCTCTCATCACCACCAAAACTTTCTTGAAAATTTTCAGACATCTACTCCCAGTCTGACTACTAAAAGCATAACCCTACTCCTCTAGGTAGCCTAAAAAAATTATTTTTTTTTTAATTCTGGTGCATATCTGATATTTGATAATGTACGAATGATCCCATCGTACATCCTTATCCTAATTGAGCCAACTCTAGCTACTCTACATGGGTGATCATCTCCAAGGCTGACACTTGCTCCATCGATCTTCTGGTAGGTAGAAAATTACTCTTGAAGAGAAGTATAATGGTAAGAGCATACTGAATCCAATATCTATATAGTATCGTACTCTATGGATCCATCTGATATAACTAGCAGGTCTTCTCCATTACTCATCGAAGCTATATCATCACTCTTGCTGGCCTTTTCTTTTTCTAACCTCAAAAAGAACAATCTCTCTTCAGGTGTTCAAGATGATGATATTTATAATATTTCAATATCTTCCTCTAATCCTGAAATTTTGACCTATCTTTGGATTTTTCTCTTATCTTCTTTTTTGATCTTTCCTATCTTTCATTCACAACTAAGATCTCAAACTTGAAATCTTCCTTGTAGATCTTTTTCCTCTACTCATTCAATCTGAGCACACCAACAACTTCTTCATAGTTTAGGATCTCCTTTCTATAAACTAAAGTTGTTATGAGACCATCATATGAGCCTGGAAGAGAATAAAGTAGCAGCAATGCCCGATCTTCCTTATCGATCTTCACATCCAAACTCATCATCTCAGAACACACCTAATTGAACCTTTGGATATGTGCAACAAGATCTCTGCCTTTGGACATCCTTAGACTATATAGCTATTTCTTCAACCATAGCTTATTTGTCATATTCTTTTTCATGTACGTGTTCTCCAGTCTTGTCCGGAATCCCTTTATCGTGGTCTCTATGCAAACCTTGGATAGCACCTGATCGGCCAAACACATTCTGATTATGCTAAAAGTAATTTTCTCCAACTCTTTTCAATCCTCAGCATTGATCTTTTTTGGCCTTTTTCTTATCAAGACCTTATATATCCTCTACTGAACCAACAAGTCCTTTACCCTTTGCTGCCACAAGGTAAAGTTTTTCTTGCCATCAAACTTCTTAAAATCCAACTTGAGTCCACTTGATCCCATGACTTCAAACAAGTCAAGAACAAAATCCTAATACCCTTTCACGATCACACACTAGCAAAACTATCCTTCAAAGAAGATCTAAATGCTCTAGATTCTCTTTTCAACTTTTTATATCATCGTTCCTTCGTGTAACAAATCTCCACCTCAATCTAGAGATAATCATGAAGCAAACAAAAAATTTTTAGGATAAAACCTGAAGTAACAGATCCTAAATGTAAAAATCCTAGGTATCTTCCTTCTTTTCATGCAACACCGCTCTGATATCAATTATTGTAAAAATTAATTTTACACATGGATCGGCATGGCCGTTGGTGATCATCCAAGCAACAAAAAAGAACTTCTTAAAGATTACTGCAAAAGCATGAATAATGGATTCAAGGAATAGAGAAGAAGAGTAATAGAGATTTCTGAAAGAAAAGAGCTTTATTTCAATGAATTCAGCATCATATACAACCTTGACCTATTTTCAGTATATCTACTTTACAAAAAGGTCAAGTCCCAAGCTTATAGAAAAATTCTCCAAATCCAAAATAATCCACGTATACAAAACATACCCATAAAAATTGAGCTAGCTCAGTTTAAAACTGAGCTAGCTAACCTGCGACTGGGTCGGCTTAGTTTCAGACTGAGTAGACCCACTTGTGTATCGTGCCAATAGCCCAAAAATACTGCTTTTTATCAAAAATTTTCTCTAAGACATGGTCAATCTAGTCCTCGACTGAGATGACCCAGTTTCTAATTTAGTCGACCCAATCTTAGGGTGAGCTAGCTAAGTTTCTTAACTTTGCTACTTAGGCTGATTTCTCTTCTGACTTGATCCCATCTTCCATTGACCTATCTTCTCATATTTTTAAGACTTGGGAGTGCCACTTCTGAGCTCACAATAAGGACACCGAACCTATAGAAATATCCCAACCTTCATTCATCCCTGACACCATCCCTTATAAACTTCGGCATGAAGACCTTTCTTTGATTAGAATCTAGTTCGAGATTCCTTCTGAATATAAGCTCAAACTTTCTGGTCCCAGTGATCGAGCCTGCTCTCCTCCTTCGGGCCGCATTTGCTCGTATGTTGAGACCCTTCGGGCTAGATTTAGGTTACTAATTCCTCCTTTCATAGAAGCCCTATTTAGGTTCCTAAATATCTCTCTTGCTTCCATGGTGCTAAACTCGTTTAGATTCGTCATAGGATTTTTTTTCTTATGCATCATGGTCGATGTCCGACCTACTATCTTTCTATTTTGCAACTTCTTCACTTTCAAACATCATTCCACTGCCAAAGATTGGTGGTATGTCTCTCCATAGTTTGGCAAGAAGGAACTGCTTAAGGGCGTTCCTTCTTCCATTCACAACTGAAAAGAGAAATTTTTCTTTGTTTCGTGCCCCTTCTTGGAGTTAGGACTTTCTTCTTGGGGAGATATGAGGGACTCGATCCACTGAGCTCCCAAGTTAGAGAAAGAAGATCATGACTCAACTGATAAACTAAAGAACTATTGAGCTTCTCTGATTTTCGAACTTCTGGATGATCAAACTTTGTTCAACCTTAATCTTAGTCCCCTAGATCTGATAGATAGTGCTCCATAACTAGTCGATCATGCCTTATTCTTTCCTCTAACTTTAACTATTTTTGTCACAAAGATGACTCTGAAAGAATGAAATTGCTTGTCCAAAGAGATTAAGTCCCTCAAGAGAAAGGACAGTTCTGCCAGAAAACCATCGAAAAAGGCTCGCATTGAAGAGCCGACCCCAGTCGTGTCGATCCAGGTCGCACCTACTCCAAAAATTATTATGGCTACGCTGAGCTCGACCCTGCCTGATGAAGATGCTTCTCCTACACCTCCTGAGTAGGGGGAGGTTATGGAGAAGAAGAAGAAGAAGAAGAAGGAGAAAAATGTCATCACCAAGAAGGTTAGGAGGAAATTTGGGTGCTCTAGTGGCGAGAGCTCCAGCCAGAGGCAGGACTCTTTGGATGATCGGAAGGTCATCCAATCTCTGATGGAGGGTAGCATCCTCCTGCACATCGTTGATAAGATGGTTAAGATGGATAATATGGAGAGGCTTGATGAGTCCTTTATTGCTTATCTCAAGGTAATCAATTTTTTTGAACTTGATTAAATGTCGAATGTACCTTTGAAGTTTTGACCTAATCTTCGCTTTGTAGTTGGGGCACTATTTGTTCGCTCACTCGAAGACAGCAGATCTCTATCAGGCCGAGGCTTCTAGATCCCTTCAGGAGGCTTGGACGGAGATCAAGAAAGTTTGGGCCGAGGTTGACCATCTGAAGGAAGCCTTGGAGGTTCAATCTGCGGAAGTTAAGCACCTTCAAGAAGCGCTACAGAAGGAAGAAGAAGTAGCGGTAGGGCTGAAGGCGGCTTTGACTCTTGCAGAAGAGAAGAAAAGAAAGATTGAAGAGGAGGTCAGCGTCGAGAAGAAGCGAGCTATCAAGGCCTTCAAGTCCTTCAAGGCTATGGAGGATATCAAGATTGCCTTCGCCAAGAAGACATTTTTTGAGGGATTCGAGATCTGCATGAGGAGGGTTGCAAAAAACTTTTCTGATGTAGACCTCGACCTTCTAAAAGATGAGCCTGATGAAGAAGTGGATCCCTCCAACATCAGTGCTACCTCCCCCACCATTGAACCTACCCTCGAAGTTTTTAAACCTACAGGGCCGGCCCTTGAATCTGCTCCCGAACCTGAGTTCGTGGAGAGTGCACCGACCTCAGCCGCTATCACACCACCTGAGATTGAAAATTTTTGATAATTATATTTTTTTTTTCTTCTGATGTACACAAATCATTTTAAGCAATAAAAATATGTTTCTTCTTTTTTATACTTGTGCTGTAGTGTGTGTCATTCAGAATCCTTCTAGTGATTGAAGCCATGACCCGTCGTCTTCAGTCGAGGCTGAGCCACTACCTCAGGAGATTCCTCTAAGGTCCATAGTTAGAAACTTGAAAAAGAAAGTTCATCATTTAAAGAAAAAGTTGGAAAAGATGGAAGGTGAGCTTTAAAAATCGAAGAAAAGTTCTTCAGACTTGACGATCAAAGTTACTCACTTACGCCAAGTGCACAAGAAGGATTCCATGGATTATATCAATAACAAGCACCATTTGACTGAAGAACTCGAACGAGCAAAAAAGCTCAGCAATGAGAAAGCTTGGACTTTGACAACCAAGGCAAGCTCTTTGAAAATCGAGCTGAAGGCCGCATAAAAGAAGATCCAAATACTCGAAGGGAGTTTGGCATGGTCTATCAATTAGACTGAGTACGACTGGAATTGGTCGAAAAGATTCTCCGAACTACAGGGCCAGTTATAAGTGGCCAAAGACTCATATAATGATTATAGACAAGGTTGGTGTGGTCAAGTTGCCAACCTCTAACATAAACTTTGAAAGGCTGATGGTGAGATTGCCTAACTTTGGTAGCAATTATCAGATAGAGCTCAAGTTGGCTCGAGCAAAGATTCACAGGAGATTCTCTCTTTGAGAGGTACTTTGAAGAGCCTATCCACCATGCATGAAAAAGATAAAATCGAGCTGTGTGAATTGAAGATTCAAATGGCATACCAGAAGGACATCGTGAAGGACACCGAAGCTGAATCTATAGTTCTAACAAAGAGACTAAGGGAGACAGAGGAAGAGTCACACAGGTGGGAGAGGATGCTGAGGGAGAGTTTGGCGGCTCGATAGAGACTCGAGGAGGAGGTTGAAGGTCTGAAACTCTCTCTTGCAATGACTAGAGTTGGCAGCCCAAAGTTCGACCTTGAATAGGACTCATCTCCCTTTTCTCCTTTTTGTGTAATTGGTCTTGCGGACCTTTATCTTGTAATGAACTTCGGCCTTAAGGAAATGATGTTTTCCTCAGTTGTCTTCTTATTTTGTGTGGATTTGATGCTTGTTGATTTTTTTATTTTCTTCACTTCATCTTTTGGTAGAATGGCTGCTAATAAAATATCTTCCTCCTGTCTTAGATAACAAGAGGTCTTCGTCTGTGTCAGGATGAGGTTCTTCTCCTATTTAATGGGGGGGGGGGGGGGGGGGGGGGGGGGGGGGGGGGGGGGGGGGGGGGGGGGGGGGGGGGGGGGGGGGGGGGGGGGGGGGGGGGGGGGGGGGGGGGGGGGGGGGGGGGGGGGGGGGGGGGGGGGGGGGGGGGGGGGGGGGGGGGGGGGGGGGGGGGGGGGGGGGGGGGGGGGGGGGGGGGGGGGGGGGGGGGGGGGGGGGGGGGGGGGGGGGGGGGGGGGGGGGGGGGGGGGGGGGGGGGGGGGGGGGGGGGGGGGGGGGGGGGGGGGGGGGGGGGGGGGGGGGGGGGGGGGGGGGGGGGGGGGGGGGGGGGGGGGGGGGGGGGGGGGGGGGGGGGGGGGGGGGGGGGGGGGGGGGGGGGGGGGGGGGGGGGGGGGGGGGGGGGGGGGGGGGGGGGGGGGGTGGGGGGGGGGGGGGGGGGGGGGGGGGGGGTGGGGGGGGGGGGGGGGGGGGGGGGGGGGGGGGGGGGGGGGGGGGGGGGGGGGGGGGGGGGGGGGGGGGGGGGGGGGGGGGGGGGGGGGGGGGGGGGGGGGGGGGGGGGGGGGGGGGGGGGGGGGGGGGGGGGGGGGGGGGGGGGGGGGGGGGGGGGGGGGGGGGGGGGGGGGGGGGGGGGGGGGGGGGGGGGGGGGGGGGGGGGGGGGGGGGGGGGGGGGGGGGGGGGGGGGGGGGGGGGGGGGGGGGGGGGGGGGGGGGGGGGGGGGGGGGGGGGGGGGGGGGGGGGGGGGGGGGGGGGGGGGGGGGGGGGGGGGGGGGGGGGGGGGGGGGGGGGGGGGGGGGGGGGGGGGGGGGGGGGGGGGGGGGGGGGGGGGGGGGGGGGGGGGGGGGGGGGGGGGGGGGGGGGGGGGGGGGGGGGGGGGGGGGGGGGGGGGGGGGGGGGGGGGGGGGGGGGGGGGGGGGGGGGGGGGGGGGGGGGGGGGGGGGGGGGGGGGGGGGGGGGGGGGGGGGGGGGGGGGGGGGGGGGGGGGGGGGGGGGGGGGGGGGGGGGGGGGGGGGGGGGGGGGGGGGGGGGGGGGGGGGGGGGGGGGGGGGGGGGGGGGGGGGGGGGGGGGGGGGGGGGGGGGGGGGGGGGGGGGGGGGGGGGGGGGGGGGGGGGGGGGGGGGGGGGGGGGGGGGGGGGGGGGGGGGGGGGGGGGGGGGGGGGGGGGGGGGGGGGGGGGGGGGGGGGGGGGGGGGGGGGGGGGGGGGGGGGGGGGGGGGGGGGGGGGGGGGGGGGGGGGGGGGGGGGGGGGGGGGGGGGGGGGGGGGGGGGGGGGGGGGGGGGGGGGGGGGGGGGGGGGGGGGGGGGGGGGGGGGGGGGGGGGGGGGGGGGGGGGGGGGGGGGGGGGGGGGGGGGGGGGGGGGGGGGGGGGGGGGGGGGGGGGTGGGGGGGGGGGGGGGGGGGGGGGGGGGGGGGGGGGGGGGGGGGGGGGGGGGGGGGGGGGGGGGGGGGGGGGGGGGGGGGGGGGGGGGGGGGGGGGGGGGGGGGGGGGGGGGGGGGGGGGGGGGGGGGGGGGGGGGGGGGGGGGGGGGGGGGGGGGGGGGGGGGGGGGGGGGGGGGGGGGGGGGGGGGGGGGGGGGGGGGGGGGGGGGGGGGGGGGGGGGGGGGGGGGGGGGGGGGGGGGGGGGGGGGGGGGGGGGGGGGGGGGGGGGGGGGGGGGGGGGGGGGGGGGGGGGGGGGGGGGGGGGGGGGGGGGGGGGGGGGGGGGGGGGGGGGGGGGGGGGGGGGGGGGGGGGGGGGGGGGGGGGGGGGGGGGGGGGGGGGGGGGGGGGGGGGGGGGGGGGGGGGGGGGGGGGGGGGGGGGGGGGGGGGGGGGGGGGGGGGGGGGGGGGGGGGGGGGGGGGGGGGGGGGGGGGGTGGGGGGGGGGGGGGGGGGGGGGGGGGGGGGGGGGGGGGGGGGGGGGGGGGGGGGGGGGGGGGGGGGGGGGGGGGGGGGGGGGGGGGGGGGGGGGGGGGGGGGGGGGGGGGGGGGGGGGGGGGGGGGGGGGGGGGGGGGGGGGGGGGGGGGGGGGGGGGGGGGGGGGGGGGGGGGGGGGGGGGGGGGGTGGGGGGGGGGGGGGGGGGGGGGGGGGGGGGGGGGGGGGGGGGGGGGGGGGGGGGGGGGGGGGGGGGGGGGGGGGGGGGGGGGGGGGGGGGGGGGGGGGGGGGGGGGGGGGGGGGGGGGGGGGGGGGGGGGGGGGGGGGGGGGGGGGGGGGGGGGGGGGGGGGGGGGGGGGGGGGGGGGGGGGGGTGGGGGGGGGGGGGGGGGGGGGGGGGGGGGGGGGGGGGGGGGGGGGGGGGGGGGGGGGGGGGGGGGGGGGGGGGGGGGGGGGGGGGGGGGGGGGGGGGGGGGGGGGGGGGGGGGGGGGGGGGGGGGGGGGGGGGGGGGGGGGGGGGGGGGGGGGGGGGGGGGGGGGGGGGGGGGGGGGGGGGGGGGGGGGGGGGGGGGGGGGGGGGGGGGGGGGGGGGGGGGGGGGGGGGGGGGGGGGGGGGGGGGGGGGGGGGGGGGGGGGGGGGGGGGGGGGGGGGGGGGGGGGGGGGGGGGGGGGGGGGGGGGGGGGGGGGTGGGGGGGGGGGGGGGGGGGGGGGGGGGGGGGGGGGGGGGGGGGGGGGGGGGGGGGGGGGGGGGGGGGGGGGGGGGGGGGGGGGGGGGGGGGGGGGGGGGGGGGGGGGGGGGGGGGGGGGGGGGGGGGGGGGGGGGGGGGGGGGGGGGGGGGGGGGGGGGGGGGGGGGGGGGGGGGGGGGGGGGGGGGGCTCCTATCTTAAATAATCGAGATCTTATCATGTCAGGTGAATTCTCTTTTTCTAGCATGGTTGACCTTTATCTTTATCAGGACAAGGTCTTCATCCTATCCCTAACAAGATCATTAGGACACAAAAGAGCCATTGTAAGGGCCTCTCTCTTCCTCCTGTCTTAAATAATAGGAGATCTTTATTCACGTTAGGATGAGATTTTTCTTCTATTCCTGACATGGTTGATCTTTATTCTTGTTAGGACGATGTCTTCCTCCTATCCCTAATAAGATCGTTGGGATACAAAAGGGCCATTATAAGGGCCTCTCCCCTCCTCCTATTTTAAATAAATGGAGGTCTTCATCCATGTCAGGATGAGGTTCTCCTTCTTCTTCTGACATGATTGGCCATTATTCTTGTTAAGGCGAGGTCATTCTCCTATCCTAATAAGATCGTTAGGGCACAAAAGGGCCATTGTAAGGGCCTCTTTCCTCCTCCTATCTTAAATAACTGGAGATCTTCATCCATGTTAAGATGAGATTCTCCTCCTATTTCTGACATGGTTGACTTCATCTAGTGATGAAGTTTGGGAGGTTATTTTCTATCATCACAGCCTTGCGCCAAGGACAAAGATGTTAAAATAAAGAAATTTCATTGAGATGGAATCATTGATAGTGCATTTGTAGAGTCTTCAAGTTCCAGGATCGTGGGAGATCAGCTTCTCTAAGCTCTATCAAATAATAAGTTCCAGGTTAGAGGACCTCCTTAATTTCATAAGGGTCTTTCCAATTCAGGACAAGCTTTTCTTGGTTCTAAGGTTGTGAGACAGCCGCCCGCCGAAGCACTAAGTCCCCCACTTTGAATGCTTTGCTTCTAACTTTAGAATTGTAGTAATGGCCTACTTTTAGCTTGTAGGCTACCATCCGAACTTGAGCTTCTTCTCATTTTTCTTTCAATAAGTCGAGATTGGCTCTAAGATCCTATGAGTTTCTCTATTCATTGAATGCCATGATCCATGCTGATGAAAGTTTCAGCTCAATTGGGATGACTGCTTTAGTTCCAAAGGCTAAGACAAATGGAGTCTCTCCAGTTGAAAATCTTTGAGTAGTTCGGTATGTTCAGAGTATATGATAGAGTTTATCTACCCAAGTTTCCTTCACTCTTTCAAGTCTTGCCTTTATGTCTTGCAACAAAGTCCTGTTGGTCACCTCGGCCTCTCCATTCACCTGTGGATGAGCCACTGGTGTAAAATTATGGGAGATGTTCAGGTCCTTGCAAAATTTGGCAAATCTTGTCCCCATAAATTGGCACCTATTATCGATTATAAGAGTTTGAGGTGGGCCAAATCTACAGACTATTGACTTTCAAATGAAGTCCTATACTTTAGCTTTGATGATTTTAGCCAGAGGTTCGACTTCAACCCATTTGGTAAAATAATCAATTGCCACTAAGAAAAACTTCTGCTATCTAGATGCCATAGGAAAGAGCCCTAGTATGTCCATCCCCCACTATGAAAATAGGCATGGGACGCTTAGGGGAGTAAGCTTAGAGATAGGTTGTCTTTGAATACTTGCATTTCTTTAGCATCGGTTATATTTTCTGACGTACTTCACAGAGTTTTGGTACATTATCGATCAATAGTAGCCCTATCGAAGCAATTTATGAGATAGAGATCTAACCCCTAGGTGACTCCCATATTTCTTCATGCACCTCTTATAATGCAAAATCAGCTTTAAAAGGTCAGAGACATTTTAAGAGTAGTAAGAAATACGATCTTTTATATAACTTGTTCTCATACAAAACATATCAGACAACTTGATTTTTTAATTTTCCAACTTCTTTTGGATCTCGAAGAAGAACGCCATCTCTGAGATAAGCGACAAATGGATCAATCCAACTGGGCTTAAGATCAACTTGCATTACAACCTGGAGTTTCTCCAGACTTGGGTGTTTCAGAACTTCAAAGAAAACTTCTTTTGGTAATTCATTTGGGCCTAGTATGGCTAACTTGGAGAGAAGGTCAGTCCTAGTATTTTCTGCTCTCGAGATTTGCTTGATATTAAAATTAGTAAAGGCAGGAGTAAGATTTTTCACTTTTTCAAAATATTTTACTATGCTTTCCTTCCGAGCTTCATAATTGCCATTGACTTATCCCACCACCAATTAGGAGTCACTACAACCTTGGAGTCATCCTGCTTCCAGCTCCTTGGCTATCTTCAATCTCGTGATCAGTACTTTATATTTAGCCCCATTATTTATTACAGAAAACTCAAAATGCAGTATGTATTCAGCAATGACTTCCTCTAGATTAACCAAAATCAAATCTGCACCTACACCAAAAGTATTGGATGAGCCATCCACATACGGTGCTTAGAAACCTTCAGGGAGGTTTGCCCTTTCTTTAGGAGAGTTTGGTTGTAGCCATGGAACACTAACTTTTTTTGTTCAAGTTTGGCTACATCAAGAATAGTGCATTCTACTACAAAATTTGCTAATATCTAGACTTTAATTGATGGTCGAGGTTAAAAATTGATGTCGAACTCTATAAGCTCGATTGTCCATTTTGCTATTCTTCCAGAGGCATCTATTTCATGAAAAACTATCTTGATTGATTGATCAATAAGGAGAGTTATAGTGTGTCCCTAAAAATAAGATCGAAGCCTTCGAGTTGCAATCAACAGAGCATAAATTAGTTTTTCTAACTTAGTGTGTCTGGTCTCGGCATCTCTTAAGACTCGGCTCATATAGTAGATCGGCTACTGCACTTTCACCTCTTCTTTGACTAAGACTGCTGCAAGGGTCATTGGTGAGACTGCTAAGTACAGAAATAATCCTTCTCTAGGCTCGGGCTTGGTCAATAGAAGAGGTAAGTTGAGGTAGCTCTTGAGTTCTTCAAATGCTTATTGACATTCAGCAGTCTAGTAGAAGTTTTTTGGTTATTTGAGAATTTGGAAGAAGGGCATACATCGCTCGAATGACTTCAAAAAAAGCGATTCAATGCTGCCACCTTTCCTATTAAATGCTGAATTTCTTTTATTGACTTTAGGATGGTCATCTCTTGAATGGCTTAGATCTTCTTCAGATTTGCTTCAATTCCATGCCTCGACACCATGAATCCTAAGAACCTCTCCAAGGTCACTTCGAAGGCACACTTGGCTAGGTTCACCTTCATCTTGTACTTCGAAAGGATACTATAGATTTCTTCAAAATCGATAATATGATTTATTATAGAATAGCTCTTGATAAGTATATGATCTACATAGACCTCCATGTTGCGATCGATCTGTTTCTTAAAAATTTTGTTCACCAAGTGTTGGTAGGTCGTACCTACATTTTTGAGCCCAAAGGATATAACCCTGTAACAATAGAGACCACGATCAGTGATAAAAGTAGTTTTCTCCTCATCTTTTGGTGCCATTCGAATTTGATTATAGCCGTAGAAGGCATCCATGAAAGTGAGAAGCTCATGGTCCAAAGTTGCATCCACTAGTTAATCAATTCTAGGTAGGGAGTAGCTATCTTTTGGATAGACTTTATTCAACTTTTTGAAGTTTATACACATTTTTCATTTGCCATTTATTTTTTTGATGAGGACTATATTGGAGACCCAGTTTGGATAAGAGACTTCTTGCATGAATCCAATCTTAAGAAGCTTGTCAACTTCTTCCCTAATTGCCTTCTATCTCTCCGGGGCATAACTGCACATTTTTTCTTTCATTGGTCAATATTTACGATCGACAGTCAGACGATGCTCCATAACTTTAGCATTGATTTTGAGCATGTCTGCTAGGATCCAATCCAAAACATCTACATTTCTTTTCAAGAAGGTGACGAGCTACTCTCTGACTTCTTCCTTTAAATTAGAGCCGATCTGGATAGTATGATCCTTGTTTCCATCATTCAATGGGATTGGGATGAGATCTTCTATAGGTTCGCCCCATTCTTCAGTAAGATCATTTTGCGGGCATCAAGTCCGTCCATTGGGCAAGGATCTAGCTAACCTCCCCCTATAAAGTGATCGTATAGTAGTGTCTTGCTAGGGCCTGATCTCCTCATACCTCTCCAATCTCGTAGTTTGTTAGAAACTTTATTTTTAGATAATAAGTTGATACAATCACTCAAAGTGCATTCAGACCAGACCGGCCAAGAATAGCATTATAAGCAAAAGGAGTTCTTACCATCAGAAAATCAACCTGTGCCTTGGACTACCTTAGGTATCATCCTACAACTATAAATAAAGTAATTACTCCTTTAACTGGCACAGTATCACCAGTGAAGCCTACCAATGGGTAGTTCATTAGTCCCAATCGACTATTAGATATGGACATTTTAGAGAATGCATCATAAAATAAGATATCGATAGAGCTTTTATTATCGATTAGTATGTAGCATACATCATAGTCTGTAATATTTAAAGAAACTACAACCACATTGTTATGCGAGAATTGAACTCCTTGTGCATCTTCTTTAGTAAAAGTGATGGATTCCATAGTTCTCTACCTTTTAGCTAGTTCTATTGATCTGTTGGCCTCTCCCTAGCAAAGTCTCCAAGAGATAGTATTGATGATGCCCAATGGGGGTCAATCTCCTTGCTGCTCCTCTTTTCTTGGTGGCTCTGGCTATGATAGTGCCCTCGATCGATCTTTTCTTATTTCATACCGATGTCGCAGAAATTGGCCAAGCTGACCGCACCTAATAAGCTCCTTGATCTCATCTTGGAGCTAAAAATATTTTTCGATATCGTGACCATGGTCACAATCATAGAGGCAATATTTTTTAGGATTGCGCTTATCAGGATGAGTGCGCATTCTTTCTGGCTTTGACAGTTGCTTCTTAATTTTCATCAGTACTTGTGTCTTTAGGACATTGAGAGGATCATAGTTGTAGAACCTTCTGAGGGGAGAGTTCCACCATGCCCTTCGATCAAGATTTTTTTATTGATGAGCTTGGGAGGGAGTCTAGGCTCGCCTGTGCTCAGAAGAAGTTCAAGAGCACGGCCAAGCTTTTACTCGACTTTTCTTCAACTATAGACTTGCTGGGTTTGCCTGCCCGCTACTTTCTCATGACCTCATCATCCTTCATTTTGAAGGCTTCCTCAGCTCGGACATAACTTTCAGCCCATACTAGCATATCAGCAAAGTTCCTGGGGTACTTTTTTTTCAGAAAGGATAGAAGGTCATTCTTATTAAAACCGCCCTTTAGTGTAGCCATAGCGATGGATTGATCTAGGTTTTTGATCTCCAGGGTAGTAGCATTGAAGCGACTGACGTAGGCTTCAATGGACTCTCCTTCTTTCTACTTGATGTTGATGTAAAAATTCGAGCCTCACCTTGGACGTTGGCTGCTTACGAAATAAGCCTCAAATTGATGACTCATTTGGTTGAAGGAGAAGATCATACCTGACTTAAGCATCGAGTACCAATTTCTTACTGCTCCCTTCAAAATAGATGGAAAAGTCCCATACAAAATGGTGTCTGGTGCACCATGGAGCAGCATCATAGTTCGAAAGACCTTTAGATGATCGATCGGTTCAGTGGTTCCATCGTAGCTCTCAAATTGAGGGACTTGAAGTTCAATGGAACCAACTCCTGCATGATTCACTGGGAGAAAAGAGGATCGATATAGATATCATCACCATGGATGGGGGGAGCATGGTGGAGTTCCTCGATCTACCAATTTATTTTTTGGAATCTTTGATCTAGATCCCCTCAATCATGGATCTCAAGGGTCTTTTGATAGAACGAAGAAAGGGATCCTCCAGGAGTGGAATCATGGTCTGAACAAGGGCTCTCCACCCTCTGCTTTCTCTTTCCAAGGGTCATCAGACGACTAGCCTAGGTGGATCATCTGAATGCTAGATCCTAGTACTCCGACGAGGTTCTTCCTAGCTGAACTGATGTCGAGTGCTGCTATATGGCCCGCACTGCTTCTATGAGGCTCTTAACCTACTGGATCAGTAGGTTGAATTGCTCCATGTCCACTATCGCTGTCGGTGGAGGACCTTGGGATACCAGAGATGGAGTCGGAGCAGGCATATCTAAACAAGATCTGGCCATGGAGGTAGTAGATCACCTCGTCGATGCTTTCCTAGGTGGCATACTTACAGAACTAGTCGAAGAAAAAAAGAAATGGAGGCAGAGAAGAAATTCCACCAAGTGCTCCTTTAAGAACAAGGGATCAAAAAAGGCCCTCCTTCTAGTGCTAATTCTATTGATGTAGAATTTGGTTGATGTCGGAACAGGCTGGAGCTGGTGAAGACAAGGTCACTATCGGTGACCTGCAAGACAAGTCCTGACCAGAGTGGGAGGTGGCTCCGACAGGATCCTCTAACGATCAAGTCAGCCCTTCTGGCCAATAGAAATAGAGCACTCAAAAAATTAAAGTAGAGTTTAGAGCTTAGAGAGAAAACATATCTAGAGGGTTCCTTATATAGGTGGAGCTCATAATAAATTGATGGCGACAGTCGTAACTACCTGATAGTGGAACATTTACGGTCACATGGAGTTTGTTATGGAGGATAGTATCCATTGTCGTAACATGCCAATCTGTTGGGATTCATAATCGAAGTTTGGATGGAACAGCTATTGGCGATGAAGAGCTTCATTTCATAATAGTTCTAGAGAAGTTTAGGCTTCTCTAAGGTTGCCTGCATGTCGATTGGTTTGTATTGAGCCGAAAGCTGAATCTGCATAGTCGACGAGGTCCTTCTAGGCGATAGTAAGAAAGGAGCCTGCTTGGTGATTGGATGGGGTTCGACTAGAGGGAGCCCTTTGGACGATTGGAAGGAGTCCTTTGGATGGTCCGCAAATGGATAATTTAAAGTTGAGATCCTTTTATCAACTCTGACTGGCACATTCGAGATTCCAGATTTGATAGAACTAAGATCTATCACTCTCAGTAAGGCATCGAAGTTCATCTAGGGAAGAATCTCTGCCAGTCAAAGATTCCTGCCATAAGATTCAATCTACGATTTTGAGACCCAACTTGAAAGAGATCTGATTGAAAAGGAGTTCGACCGACTTCAAGATTGGCCAAATTGGGCTACATAGGGATTGAATGGTTTGTCACTTGCTTAGACGATAGCTTTCACTACTCAAGTTCATCCGAAAAGAGTTTGATTGGAGCCAGCCACTTATAATGGAGGAATTTGGCTGCCTTCACAACTTGTCATCGAATTGAGTCAGATCGATTGGGCTCTGCTACTCAAGCCTTACTGTCAAGTAAAAAATGATCATTTTTACTATTCAAACACGTCCGAGTGGGGTTTGCAATGCTTCACCGGCTCTGCAGCTTATCCATGAAGTCTAGAAGATCAACTGACTGACTGAAGGTCAGCTATCTTGAAATTACCTTGGGACCAGATCGAACTTCGGTAGGAGCAAGTTTAACCCCAACAAGGCCCTTTAAAAATAAATAAATAAATAATAAAAATATCATAAGTCTTCTATTGAATTTGGGAATGGTCCTCATCATAACAACTCCGATCACTAGAAACCAGCCATGATGGTCGGTCAGATCTACATCCATAAAAGCTTTATATGGATATAAAAACTTCAATTTTCAAGCCAAATAACCTATATGGCTCTGATAGCACAATATTAGAACTTCATAGAGCAATTAAACTTATATAAAGAAGAAGCCATCAATGTCGTCTAAAATCTCTTAATCAACCTATCTACAATCATAATAGAAAATGGAGTTGGATGTGATGGTTGCTGTTTTGTAGAGTAGCACCTTGATTTTTCAATTCCAACTCCAAGTATTCCCGATGGGAAAGATCTTATAAGCTCTCGGATGAGTTGGATACCAGGTCCATAGGGGGTCTCCTTTTATAACGTGTCTCATCCATCAAAAATAGTATCTAAATCAGTCATAAAGACTAAAAGATAGACATTATCCATGATGTTTGTGTAGAGTTTAACTTTATCATAATAACCATCAAATATATTCCTATCACTTTATCAGAGATTTATCTTTAGTTAAAGTCTAGATCAATCTAAAATATGTAAAATAAATCTCGATGGCCATTAGTGTGGACCACATCTAGATAGAGGTTAATTTGATAAATTCCAACAAATTAACTATCCATGTGTCAAACCAAAAGGAAGTCTACCTACCATTCCTCACTATTGAGATAGAAACTTCTTCAAATAACTTGAAGATCCTTAGAACTCTCTTGCAGAAGGGAGATGCAATCCTTTGAACATTATCAGTAAAGCTAGATAGTGGCTTGAATTGATAATAGACTTTGCATGTTAGCCACTGCTGAGGTCTTTGTTGATCTTCATGAAATTTTGCTAACCACTTGAGGAGGATCGGGCTTGATTCAATATTGTGAGATCAGATATTCCCAACCTTCTCAAGTTTTTTGGGCAACAAACTTGTTCATAGCTAGCCAAGTATTTTAATTTTGTTGCCTTGATCTTGGCCACTCTAAAGAAATTCTCTGCAAATCTTGTTGATCCTTTGAACCAACCCTATTGGCAAGTAAAAAACAGCCATCTAAACAGGAATGGCTATAAGTACAGAATTAACTAGTGTAAGCCTTCTTACAAATGTCAAAGTTTTCCTTTTCTATCACCTTAGCTTGTTTGCAATCTTCTCTAACAGAAAATCCCACTCAGCATTGAATGATGAAGACATAGACCCATATAATAAATTAGAAGATGTTCAAGCTTGCATTCAAGCATTGTTGAAAAACCTTTTGCTCTTTCTTCTTTCATATTCAAGCCAATGAGTTTAGATTCACTAAAATTAATCTTTAGACCTATAAGTAGCTCATAAGCATAAAGAATGAATTTAAGAGAGTTGAGATGGCTTTTATTTGCGTTGCAAAATATTAGTATATCATTAGCAAATTGTGTGTGGTGGAATTGACCAGTGATCTATGAAGGACTGATGCCAAATAAAAGTCCTTCTAAACCTGCACATCTTAAAATGCGAGTGAGAGCATCAGCCACCAAAATAAAAAGCATAAGGGGAGAGGATTACCTTACTTCAGCCCCCTCTTGTTCCAAATCTATTTCCTTGGAATTGTTTTTGAGTATTATATCTTATAGTTGTGAGAAGAGATGTAATCCAATTTATTAAGCATTGTCTACAACCCCACTTTTGAAGTAGCTCAAACAAAAGGTTCCATGATACATTATCAATTTTACAAAGCAATCTAGGCATTTTAATCCTCTTAGTAAGTATAATCACCTCACCTACTATGATAAAGCTTTCAAATATCATCATATCTTTAAGAGATGCAGTTTGGGAGTCTAAAACTAGAGAGCTAAGAAATGAACTTAACCTTAGAGACAATACCTTTGATACCATCTTAATTACCCCATTCTCAAGGCAAATGGGTCTATAATTCGCCACAAATATGCTGTTAGATCTTTTTGGAATCAAAGCTACATATGTATGGTTGAGCTAGGTTACATCTGCGGAAAAGTTATAGAAGGCCTCGAATACTCTCAGCAAGTTGGACTTAACAACTTGCCAATATTTTTGGTTAAAAGAATTAGGAAATCCTTCAGAGCTTGGGGAAATATTCCCCTCAAGGCTAAACACCGCTTCTTTGACTTCTTCTTCAGTGAAAGGCCTGGTCAATACTAATAAATCTGGAACTGCTTCAAGGTACAGATCCTCCTAGTCCAAATCGGTGACCTTAAGTGCTTTTGATCCAACAAGGTTATGTAATAAGAGTAGAGGAGTGTTGTATTTCTTCCTGATTTGTAAGAGTCCCACCTACGCTACTTCTAACTTCAAAGATTTGGTCCTTCCTTCTCCTATTACTTGCACTTACATAGAAAAAATGAGTATTATGATCATCATCTTTTAGCCAATAACATCCAAACCTTTGCTACCATATAATTCAATTCCTCTCTCTTTAAAAGGGCATCAAGTTGATCCTTCAGACCATTGTGTTGCTATCTTTCCTCAATTGCCAATCCATCATTTTCTTCTTTAATGTCCAATAATTCAATTTTTAAGCATATCTCTTTTTTAATCATCAAGAGGTTGCCCACATTTTCTTTACTCCACCTTCTTAAAGATTCTTTGATATGCCAAACTTTTGGATAATAGTGGCAACAACATCATTGGATGATGGAACTTCGATCCACCATAATGGTATCAACTCACAAAATGCCAGATAAGTGTACCACAAGTTCTTGAATCAAAAAGACATGTTTACACTAGTCGTCAGTTTGACTTGATTGAGCAATGATAACTATAACTTTAATGACATGTGATCTAACATTGATCTGATCAAGGAGAGAGCGATGTAAGAGGGAACTTGATGTGCCAATCCACTATCACAAAACATCTATCTAACTTTACCAAATAAATTTTCTTCTTGAAGTTTGACCAGGTAAACTTTCTACCAACCATATTAACCTCCAATAGACCAACAAAAATCCACAAATTTGTTGAACCCTCTAGCCACTGCTGCACTACTTGTTATACCGGTTCTCTATTTTAAAATCCTAATGCCATTGAAGTCTCCTGGAATCACCCATGGCCCACTAATGATAGGCTTTAGAATTCTAATCTCATGAAAAAAGAGAAACAATCCTTGTCCTCCAATCATGGGGCCCATATACATTGGTTGTTGTCAATTTTGATTGGTAACATTTCAACTGAAATTTCATAGTGATGGAAAAATGACCTTTGTGAACTAAGTTCCCTTCCAAATCATTTTGATCATAGGCTGTCAATAATCCTCCTGCCAAGCCAATAGCATCTAATGAAACCCAACTATCAAGAAAGCCTCGACAAACAAAGTGAATAGTCTTGAGAGAGATTTGACTTAGTTTTGTCTTCCATAGACAAATTATGGAACAATCCACGTCTTTGATTGTTTTCTTTCCTACATGCCTTTTGTAGGCTAACCCCATGCCTTGAATATTCCAAATTAGTACGATCATTGCAAATAGATATTCAACCTAATATGTGGCCAAAACAATGGGTCATGATGTAGAAGTCCCCATTAAGGAGAAGTGGACTTTGTGTAGCACATTGCAAAGATCAGCCAAAAGAGCATGATTGTATTCAAAGGAGGCTTACTACATTCTATTTGTAGGGCCATTACCACAGCCACCTTACATCCCTAAAATCCATTCACATCTGAGTGAACCATTCTAAAAATTATTTTCCAAGAATCCATTACCAAAATAATGTAGTATAATCAAAAGTTATTTAGATCCATTCCAAAACACAGACCGGCAAAACACATAATCATGTAGTTCCTTGCATGGGCCTCACTTCCATCTTACAATGCTGAAGCTTCATGTTTCTCAGTATGTTAGTGTGAGCTCAAAAGTGGCACTTCCAAGTCATGAAAATATGAGAAGATAGGTTATGAAAAGATGAAAGCGAGTTGGAAGAAGAATTAGTCTCAATAGTAAAGTTTAGAAACCGAGTCGGCTCACTCTAAGACTGAGCCAGCTCAATTGGAAACTGGGTCAGCTCAGTCCAGGACTAGGTCAGCTTGAAGAAAAAATCTTGATTTTCTATGTCAGGTTCTTTCAGATTTGATCGGATCAAGAGAGATATTTCAAAAAATTTTCTCATCTATCTAGATCAGATCTAAGATATTTCAGATCTGATCTAATAAAATAAAATAAAAATAAATTTAATTTAATTTAATTTATATCTTTTATTGAGTAATCAGATTATCCTATGATGATCCTGCTGATTGTCTGAGGTTCTGGATCTAGCCATGCAAGCATCTGACCTCTACCGATATCCATTTGGACTAAATCTGGAGATCTTCTCCTTCTTTTTGACTTCTCCAAATATCATATCTAAATTTAATTTGGAGGATCTTTAAAACTTCTTCTGAAGATCAGTAGTCGTCTCTGCAGTAGTGTTGCCTTCTTCCTTTCTTATCAGCTTTCTCTTGCCTCGATTGCACCAAACTGGAGCCCAACTTTCCTTGGGTGTGGAGAGGAGAGAGAGAACCAGAAGATGGCATGGAGGAGCTAGAGGGGCAGTCTTGGAATGTGGGCTAGGAGAGAACTCTCTCAAAGCTGGGCGTAGATAGGGTTTATATAGACCCTGTTGCACCATGCAGTGCCACATCATCTCGGCCAATCACGTTGCTTCGTATAATCAGATCTAAATCTGATTGATGGGATGACATCATCTGATCCAATCAGATGAGAGCCCCTTCAATTTATCCTTAGGTGGCACCAAGATTGATCAAAGCTGAGTCTTAGGTGCCTTCCTAAGTTGATTCAATGAAGCAACCTGGAGTCCCATCTATATGGAACTCCAGTCATCCCTATCCATGGGCGCACACCTCCCAAGGCGTGTGCCCCCTCCTTTCCAATTTCTAGCAAGAGGACAAGCCCCTATCTGCTCTTCTATGGGTGCATGATATATGGGCAAATGTCCAGGGTCAAAGGTCAATGTTTGACCAAAGTCAAAAGATAAGAATTAGTAGGTGACGAAAAATGGCAGGTGTTATCTTAAATTTATCTCATAAATTAAGACAATCCTTTTTTAATCTGGATAAACTTCCGTCAGACCAAGTAAAGATACTTGAGTGAGCACAAACACATTTGGCTCAGTCAAGACAACTTCTAATGATAGTAGAAGGAGAATGTTAAGCTCAATCGTGTGCTAGCATGATTTTCTTGAACCTAATTGAATCTAATTCAAATTAATTAAATTGGATTAGTCCAATTGATGATATCCAGATCCAAACCCTTATTTGTGTGATCTAGTTAGATTCAGTTCTGTATGGTAATGGGATATGTCGTGATCTCTATCATCGACATCATCGAAACTCCTTTCGATGGATCAGAACTCTTCTAATTCAGACAACTAGAATAATCAATCATCTAAATCATTTTAATTACTCTCAAAATCCATCAGTGATACCTAGCAGTATATGGTGGCAACTCATCAAAATTGAAAACAAACCTCTCGATGTAGCTATTTATGTGATTAAGTTCTTCTACCTTGAGCCCTGATCAGATTAGGGTTAAGGTGAACTTGTCAAACCCTAATTTCTATCATATGATTTAATCATTTGATTCAAGTCCGATGTGAAAATCTTAATAGAAACTTTTTCTATTATTTCACTCTGCCATGGCCATGGGCTTATGGACTTGATTCTCATGATTATCATAGGGCTGCTCCTCATCCACCAAGGTAGATAGATTCTTTCTTGGTGCAATCCAATTCCTACAATGAATATGCTATAGCCAACATACACCTCAAAATTTTGAATGGCTAGGAGACCGAGTCATGGTATAGTCAAACTATAACACCCTCAAGGTGAACTACCAATGCACCTCAGGTCAAAGAACCAAACAAACCACTGCAGCTTCGAGTCAGTCATCGACGAGAAGGTAGACTTTCTTATGACTGCTCGAGGTGGTCATGCTCAGTGCCCTCATTCTCTAATGAGTACCTGTGCTCTCGCTTCGGTATCTCTACACCATAGACTCAAGACTCATCTACTATAAAGAAGCAATTGTACACCAATCTTCCAGATCAATCATCATCCTCATGATGATCCTATGGTTGAGAGCATTTTATGAATTAATAAATAAAAATTCTTATCTTAAATTTTCAACTCTTGAAAATAAGAATTATCATTACCATTAACTCAAGGGATGTATCATAGACACTAAATATACATTTATGATAGAAAATAATTCATTTTATTATTTATAGTCAAAATTATAATTTTGCTCCTAGAAGTATATTACAAGTGTCGGCCAATTCTGGCTTCTAGGACACACATATCTAACAATCTTCTACTTGATCTAAAGCTAATTAACTATAAATCTAAGTCCCATCTTCTCAAGGTGGGCTTCAATCTTCTGTTGGCCCAACGGCTTTGTAAGCAGGTCCACCATATTATCTACGGAGTCGACTCTCTTGACCTCGACGTAATCCTTCTCAAGGTAATCATGGATAAGGTGGTATCGCCGCTCAATATGCTTAGATTTCTGGTGAGACCTCGGCTCTTTAGCAAGGGCTATGGCGCCATTGTTGTCGTAGTACAGAGAAATGGCATCACTCCGATCTCTACAGTAAATTTCTTATACCAAAATGCCTCCTTTGCAGCTTCTGACGCAGCAATGTATTTTGCTTCTATGGTGGAATCCGCTATCATAGTTTACTTAAAAATCTTCCAACTGACAGCATCACCATTACACATAAATAGACTCCCAGATGTTGACTTTCAATCATCTACATCGGACATAAAATCTGAGTCTGTATATCCTTAGACTTGGAGTTCTCCATAACCAAAGATCAATAACATATCCTTAGTTCTTCTTAAGTACTTAAGGATACATTTCACAGAAGTTCAGTATTCTTCATTTGGATTCGACTGATATCTGCTCGTGACACTCACAGCATGGGCTATATTAGATCGTGTACATAACATAGCATACATGAAACTCCCTATTGCTGAAGCATAAGGGATCTTGCTCATGCATTCTATTTCCTCAAGTGTGCTAGGGCACATTTTCTTAGATGAATACCATGTCTGAAGGATACCAATCCCCTCTTAGAGTTTTTCATGCTAAATCTCTTTAGCACTTCCTCTATGTACATCTTCTATGAAAGTCCTAGTATCCTATTCGGTCTATCTCTATAGATCTTAATTCCTAGAATAAAGGATGCTTCACCTAGGTCTTTCATGGAGAATTCTTTGGATAGCTACATTTTAACTATGATTAATATAAGAATATCATTCTCAATAAGGAGGATATCATCCACAAACAATATGAGAAAGACAACAGCACTCCCACTGATCTTTTTGAAGACATGACTCCTTCTCATTTTTTATGAAATCAAATAATTGATCACATCATTAAAATGAGTGTTCCAGCTCCGAGATGCTTGCTTAAGTCCATATATGGACCTTTGCAGCTTGCATACCTTATGATCAGTATCACTGGATATGAAACCTAGCGGCTGTTCCATATAGATATCTTCCTCAAGATATCCATTTAAGAATGCTATTTTTACATCCATTTGTCATATTTTATAATCCAAAAAGGCTGCAATAGCAAGCAATGTGCGGATGAATTTTAGCATAGCTACTGGCAAAAAAGTATCCTGATAGTCAATACCTTCGCGCTGACAATAACCTTTTGCCACTAATATAGCTTTGAATGTCTCCACATTCTATCTGCACCAATCTTTCTCTTGTAGATCCATTTACACCCAATAGGTACTATACCTTCTGGTGGATCTACCAAGGTCTACAGTTGGTTTGAGTGTATCGAGTCAATTTCTGACTTCATTGCCTCTAGCCATTTCTCGAAATCGATATCTGATATCATCTCGTTATGATTTTGGGATGAACCCCATTACCTATGAGGAATATTTTCTCTACTTTCTCTAAAATGGTACCTAAGTATCTCTCAGGGGGTCAGAAAACCCTTTCTGATCTATGAGGTGGAGGAGGTAGTGATTGTATTGGCTCTACCTGATTTAGTTTCATTTGGTCCTTAGCTCATTACTCTTGTGAGACTTTCTCATCGAGCTTGATCTATTTTCCAATGCCATGATCTTGAATAAACTATTTTTCAAGAAAGATGGCATGTCGACTCACAATCACGTTGTGATCTTCTAGAATGTAGAAATAATATCCTAATAATTCTTTAGGATATCTTATAAATTAAGCTCTAAAGGATCCGAAGTCTAACTTATCCGCTTGTTGTTTTTTGACATGAGCTAGACAATCCCAAATTTTGAAATGACTCAGATTTGATTTCTTACCATGCCATATCTCATACGGTATAGTATGAACAATTTTAGACGAAATCCTATTCAATAAATATATTGCAGTTAACAAAAAGTATCTCTAAAGATAATCAGAGAGGTCTGTGAAGCTCATCATGGATCGGACCATATCTAATAGGGTCCGATTTCTCCATTCTGAAATCCCATTGAGTTGAGGTATTCCAAGTAGAGTCCATTGAGAGACTATGCCATTTTTCTTAAGATAGTTCAGGAATTTCTGACTAAGGTATTCACCTCCTTGATCTGATCAAAGAATCTTAATGGGTTTTCTAGTTTATTTTTCTACTTCATATCTGAATTTCTTGAACTTTTCAAAAGCTTCAGACTTGTATCTCATAAGATACACATACCCATACCTAGATAGATCATCGATAAAGATAATAAAGTAGACAAAATTGCCTCTAGCTGGCACATCAAATGGGCCGCATACATCAGTATGTATTAGAGCAAGAAGATTCATGGCCCTTTCCCCATGTCCTACAAAAGAGAGTTTAGTCATTTTACCATGAAGATAAGATTCACAAATTGGATATGACTCGAAAGTCAATGGACTCAATAGTTCAATTTTTTCCAATTTGTTAATCCTATCTTCTGCTATATGACCTAGTCTTAGGTGCCATAGATACCTATCATTTGGATTATCCCTAGGTCATTTTATAGCATTCATATTTTGCTCGATATTAAAAATAAATACATCAATATATAACTGAAAAAGATCGTTAATAAGGAAACCACTTGAAATTTTATTTCTTTCATAAAGAATATTACAATGGTCCTTAAGAAAATTAATTACATAGCCTTCTAGTGCTAGGCATGAAACAAAAATCAAATTCCTACTTGCTGCATGCACATAATAACAATCTTTTAAAACTAAGTCTAAACTAGATGGTAGTCGAAGAGGATATGTTCCCATCATGGTAGCAACTCTTGCTCCATTTCTGATGCGTAGGATCATCTCACCATTCCTCAGCCTCCTCCTATCCTCAAGACCCTGCATGATGAGCACTAGAACCAGAGTCAAGCACCCAATTGGATGTAGAAGAAACCATAAGGTTAGACTCAATAACTAGTATATCTCTAGAAGGATCTGCCTCCTTCTTATTCTTCAGGATGGCCAAGTAAGTAGGGCAGTTTCGCTTCTAGTGACGTTCATTGTTGCAATGGAAATACTTTTCTTTGTCAGTAGCCTTCTTTTTTAGCTCTGTCTTTTATTCTTTCCTCCTTCCATCTTCTGCTTTTTTACAGACTTCTTTTTCATTCCAAAAGACTTTCTCTTCAAAGAAGTTTGTTCCATAGCAAGCACTGAGCCTTTAGAACCTTTCATGGAAAGCTCAGCAATTATCAGCATATTCATAAGTTCAGCCAAAAAATTTTGAAGTTTATGCATATGATAGTTCATGATGAACTACCCATATGCATCAGTCAAGGATTGTAGAATTATATCATTTTGCAGATCCAGGTCCAACTTCACTTTGAGCTTCTCAAGCTCTTCCAAGTTCTTGATCATCATCAGATAATGATCTTGGACTGACTGCCCATCATGCATATTAGCTTTGAATAGTCGTTTGGTGACTTGATACTTGGCTGTGCAACTCTGTTCACCAAACATCTCTTGTAGGTGAGCCAATATTTGGTGGACAGTCCTGATATCTTCATGTTGGCGCTGAAGTTCATCAGACATAGAGTCCAATATGTAGTATCTGGCTTTGTTATCTTCGTCTATCCATTTTTCAAGAGATGCTCTCTATTCAGCAGATGGACGAGCTCATAAGATGGGAGGATCCTGATCCAATACATAAGTTAACTTTTCATAATCCAAAATAATTTTGAAGTTTTGGAGCCAATCCTTATAATTAGATCCGGTCAGTCTATGGGTGTCTAGGATTCGTGCTAGTGGATTGGATGCAGATATTTTTCTATAGAGTGTCAAAGTTTCTAATTAGATATTATAATTAAAATTTAATCAATTTATTTAGAAATTTTATTTTTAAATAAATTAGCTTTTACTATTTTTTCAGATCCCTACTCTTCCTCTTTAGATATGCAAAAATCTCCACGATCAATGATTTCTAGTGGGTGGTGCGGTCTCACCAACTGACTCATCACCTCATCTAACAGTTATTGATGATGGATTAGCCAATGAGTGAACAACTCTTGTTCAATGATTCTCTAATCATGGTGCACCCAAACTTGATCTCTAATTTATGAATCTCACCGTGCCTAGAATATTGATCCACTCCTTAGTTAAGTCAAACCCACCATTTACACAGATTGAATTTTTAATTGAGTCTCTCACCATGTTCAAAATATTGAGCCCAATCCATCCTCCAGTCTGTAGCATCCAATGCCTAATAGACATGGTTGCATCTTTTTGGTGCAACTGAACCACTATAACCAATCGAGAATAATCAACCTCGGAAAGGATCCGCATATTTACAATGGTGAAAGACCTTAGACTTAATTTTTTCTTAGAAAGATTTGATTTAGGTCTCATTAAACTAGACTTGACATAGTCATAACTATTATGACTAACCTAGTGACATGAGTTAGCTCAGATTATTGACCACCTCAGATCAGAACTGAGTCAACAAACATGGCTAGGTAAGTGAGACCGGTGGAAGAGATATGCTATTAACTCGATAAAAATGCATTCGAGTCGAGTAGCTCCCAATTAAAAATCAGTCGATCGTATCTACCAAATTTACCTTAGACACCAAATTATTGAGCCAGAATCAATCGGATTAGCCTACAACCCAGACTCTAACCATTGAGCCTAATTAGGTCTTAGCTTGATCGATCACTCACGTGACTCGATCTTGACCCAGACTTAATCCTATTAGGCTGATCAATTTAAGCATTGTTGATCCCATCTAACTAACTTTTGATTTGGTTTGATCAACCACTTAGACCTAATTGAGCTACTCAAGCTCGAACCCAATATTATGAATATATCTTAGATCTAAAATTTTTAATTTTAGATCTAATTAATATTTTATAATCTTAATTCTTAATTAAATTTAGGATTCATAAATAAAATATATATATTAAATTCTAGGATTTCAGGATCTAGAGTTTTATAGAAAGTAAGTTCTTAATTTATTATTAAGGACGAACGCACAGCACCCCTATATATCATAAGAATATCCCATCGAATAAGAGGAGAGGATATTTAAATCCTACTTTATTCTTATAATCAGACGACCAAGGAGAACGCCTTAATCAGAAATATACAAAACTACAAAACTAGTTAGATCTACATCATATATCTCATAGATAAAAATTGATCTAACTTTATACATATTTTGCATACATCTCATGTATTTTTTCATGCATGTTTTCAGATCTTAATTATCTGATAATATATCTAAAAAATTAAATTTAAATTGATCACATCAAAATAAATTCTAATCTAGACAATTATATAGAACTATTCTACAACTAGTCTAATCATGCATTCATCATATCTCATATGATCCAAAAATTAAATAATTTTATTTACTATTTTTTAGATTTTATTATAATATTTATAATATTAAAAAATAGTAAATAAATAGATTTAAAATTATAATTTAATTAAATTAAATTATGAACATGCAAGACTATGTATAGAACTATTCTATTTTACAACTAGTCATGCATCTTGTAAAACTTAGATCTAATTATTTAATTTTAATTTTTTTTAATTTTAGATGTAATTACATCTCATGTGACATCTAAAATTTTTTAATTATTAGATCAAAAATAATTAAAATTAGATCTAAATAATTTTTACAACCTGGCTCTGATACTAGTTGAAGGAAAAATCCTAATTTTCTATGTCAGGTTCATTCAGATTTGATCGGATCAAGAGAGATATTTCAAAAATTTCTCTCATATATCTAGATCAGATCTGAGATATTTTAGATCTAATTTTATAGATCTAATAAAATAAAATAAAAATAAATTAAATCTAATTTAATTTATACCTTTTATTGGGTAATCAGATTATCTTATGATGATCCTGCTGATTGCTTGAGATTCTGGATCTAGCCACGCAAGTGCCTGGCCTCTACCAGTATCCACTCAGACTGGATCTAGAGATCTTCTTTTTCTTTTTGACTTTTTCAAATATCAGATCTAGATCTGATTTGAAGGATCTTCAAAACTTCTTCTGAAGATCAGTAGTCATCTTTGCAGCAGTGCTGCCTTCTTCCTTTCTCATCAGCTTTCTCTTATCTGGATTGCATCAAACTGAAGCCCAACTTTTCTTGGGTGTGGAGAGGAGAGAGAGAACCAGAAGATGGCATGGAGGAGAGAAAGGGGCAGTCTTGGGGCATGGGCTAGGAGAGAACTCTCTTAAAGTTAGGTGCAGATAAGATTTATATAGATCCTGTTGTGCCATACAATGCCACATCATCCCGATCAATCATGTTGCTTCGTACAATCAGATCTAAATCTGAATGGTGGGATGATATCACTTGATTCAATCAAATGAGAGTCCCTTCAATTCATCCTTAGGTGGCAAGACTAGTCAAAGCTGAGTCTTAGGCGCCTTCCTAAGTTGATTCAATAAAGCAACCTGGAGTTCCATTCGTATGGGACTCCAATCGTCCCTATCCATGGGCGCACGCCTCCCTAGGCATGCACCCCCTCTTTTCTAATTTTTAGCAAGAGGACAAGCCCCTATCTACTCTCCTATGGGTGCATGACACATGGGCAGATGTCCAAGGGTCAAAGCTCAATGTTTGACCAAAGTCAAAAGATAAGAAATAGCAGGTAACGAAAAATGGTAGGTGTTGTCTTAAATTTATCTCATAAATTAAGACAACTATTTTCTAACCTGAACAAGCTTCAGTTAGACCAAGTAAATGTACCTGAGTGAGCACAAATATATTTAGCTCAGTCAAGACAACTTTTAATGATAGTAGAAGGAGAACATTAGGTTCAATCGTGTGCTAGCATGATTTTCTTGAACCTAATTGAATCTAATTTAAATCAATTAAATTGGGTTAGTCTAATTGATAATATCTAGATCCAAACCCTTGTTTATGTGATCCAGTTAGGTTCAGTTCTATATAGTAATGGGATATGTCACGATCTCTATCATCAACATCATTGAAACTCCTTTCGATGGATCAGAACTCTTCTGATTCAGACAACTAGAATGATCGATCATCTAAATCATTCTAATTGCTCCCAAAATCCATCAATGACACCTAGCAGTATATGGTGGCAACCCATCAAAATTAAAAATAAACCTCTTGGTGCAGCTACTTATGTGATTAAGTTCTTCTATCTTAAGCTTCGATTAGATTAGGGTTAAGATGAACTCGTTAAACCCTAATTTCTATCATATGATTTAATCATTCGATTCAAATCCGATGTGAAAACCTTAATAGAAACTCTTTCTATTATTTCACTCTGCCATGGTCATGGGCTTATGGACTTGATTCTCATGATTATCATAGGGCTGCTCATCCATCGAGGTAGATAGATTTCTTCTTGGTGCAATCCAATTTCTATAATGAACATGTTATAGCCAACATACACCTCAAGATTTTAATGGCTAGAAGACCGAGTCATGGTGTAGTCAAACTATAACACCCTCAAGGTGAACTATCGATGCACCTCAGATCAAAGAATCAGACACACCACTATAGCTTCGAGTTAATCATCGATGAGAAAGTAGACTTCCTTATAACTACTCAAGGTGGTCATGCTCAGTGCCCTCATTCTCTAACAAGTATCTGTACTCTCGCTCAGATGTCTTTACACCGTAGACTCAGAACTCATCTACTATAAAGAAGCGATTGTACACCAACCTTTCGGATCAATCATCATCCTCATGATGATCCTACGGTCGGAAGCATTTTATGAATTAATAAATAAAAATTTTTATCTTAAATTTTTAACTCTTAAAAATAAGAATCATCACTATCATTAACTCAAGGGATGTATCATAGATACTAAATACACATTTATGATAGAAAATAATTTATTTTATTATTTATAGTCAAAATTATATTTTTGCCCCTAGAAGTGTATTACAAGTATCGACCAATTCTAGCTTCTAGGGCACACATATCTAACACAGCTAGATCTTGAGAAAAATTTAGATAGATAGTAGCATTTGGGCTATTGACATGGTACACAACTGGGTCGGCTCAGTCCCAGATCATGAAAAGATGGAAGCGAGCTGGAAGAAGAATCAGTCTCAATAGTAAAGTTTAGAAACTGAGCCGGCTCACTCTGAGACTGAGCCGGCTCAATTGAAAATTGGATCAGCTAGATTTCAAAGAAAAATTTAGATAGAAAATAGCATTTTTGGGCTATTGGCATGGTACATAATTGGGCTGGTATGGTACACAATTGGGCTGGTATGGTACACAGTCGTAGGTTAGCCGACTCAGTCTGAAACTAGGTCGACTCAATTTTTATGGATTATTATTTTGTATACATGGTTGTTTGGATTTGGAGAGTTTTTCTATGAGCTTGGGCTTGATTTTTTGTAAAGTATATATACTAAAAATAGGTCAAGGTTGTAAGGGTGATGAAATATGCTGAATAAAAACTCTTTTTTTTTGAAAATCTCTCCTTCTCTTCTTCTCTATTTCTTAATTTATTTGATCATGCTTCCGCAGAGATCTCTAAGAAATACTTTCTTGATTACTTGACTAATCACCGACAGCCAGATCAATCAGTATGGGAAGAGCTCATATTTTCAATATTTGGTATTAGAGCGGTGTTGCATAGAAGGAAGGAAGATACCTAGGATTTACTATGTTCAGAATCTGTTGCACCAGGTTTTATCCTAAAATTTCTAGTTTGCTTCGTGGTTATCTCTAGATTGAGATGGAGATTATTTATACGAAGGAACGGTGATACAAAAGTTTGAAAAGAGGATCTAGAGCTAGTTAGATCTTCTATGAAGGATAGTTTTACTGGTGTATGATCGTGAAGGGTGTTAGAGATTTGTTCTTGACTTGTTTGAAGTCATGGGATCAAGTGGATTCAAGGTGAATTTTGACAAGTTCAACGGTAAGAAAAATTTTACCCTATGGTAGTAAAGAGTAAAGGACTTATTGGTTCAGCAGAGGATCTACAAGATCTGGACAAAAGAAAGGCTAAAAAAAATTAGTGGTGACGATTGAAAGAGCTGGAGAAAATTATTTTTAGTACAATCTGGATGTGCTTGGCTGATCAGGTTTTGCCCGAGATTTGCATAGAAACTATGGCAAAAGGGCTCTGGAAGAGACTGGAGAATACATACATGGGGAAGAATATGATGAATAAGCTATAGTTGAAGAAATAGCTGTATAATCTGAGGATGCCTGAGGGTGGAAATCTTGTTGCACATATCTAAAGGTTCAATCAGATGTGTTCTTAGGTGATGAATTTGGATGTGAAGATCGATGAGGAGGATCGGGCATTGCTGCTATTATGTTCTCTCCCAGGTTAGTATGATGGTCTCATAACAACTCTAGTTTATGAAAAAATGATTCTAAACTATGAAGAGATTGTTGGTGTGCTCAGATCAAATGAGCAAAGAGAGAAGATCTGCAAGAAAGATCCTAAGTTTTAGATCTTGGCTGTGAACGAAAGATAGAAAAGATCAAAAAAAAGATAAGAGGAAAATCTAAGGATCGGTCAAAGTCTCGCGATCAGAGGAAGATGATATTGAAATGTTATAAATATCATCAGCCTAGACACCTAAGGAGAGATTATTCCTTTTTGAGATTAATAAAAGAAAAGGCCAGCAAGAAAGATGATACAGCTTTTGTGAGCAGTGAAGAAGACCAGCTAGTTATATCAGATGGATCTATAGAGTACGATACTATGTAGATATTAGATTCAGCATACTCGCACCACTATACTTCCCATCAGAACTGGTTTGCTACCTACCAGATGGCCAATGGTGGAAGTATCAGTCTTGGAGATGATCATCCATGCAAAGTAGCTAGAATTGGCTCTATCAGGATAAGGATGTACGACAGGATTATTCATACATTATCAAATGTTAAGCATGTACCAGAGTTGAAAAAGAATTTGATTTCTTTGGGCTATTTGGAGGAGAAGGGTTATGCTTTTAGTAGCCAAGTTGGGAGTGGATGTCTGAAAATTTTCAAGAAAGCTTTGGTGGTGATGAGAGGTAGAAGACTGAGCAACAATCTTTACAGAATGGAAGGCTCGGTGATAAATGATAGTGTAGAGGTGCTAGTAGCGGCACAAGAGGAGAAGATTTTATATCAACTGTGGCACTATCGGATGGGTCATATGAGTGATCATGGGCTCACAGAACTAAGCAGAAGAGGTATGATCCTAGCCCTAAAGAAGGAGGGCATAGATCTTTGTGAGCCGTGTATCTTTGGTAAACAGCATAGGATGAAGTTTGTTAGAAGTACCAAGCATAGCGAGGGAGTACTAGATTTAGTGCACTCAGATGTATGGGGACCAGCTTTCAGCTAGAGGTAGGGCAAAATACTTTGTTACTTTCATTGATGATTTCTCAAGAAAGGTATGGATTTATCTAATCAAAGAAAAATCAGAGGTATTTGTCCGATTCAGAGCCTGGAGAGCTAAAGTAGAAAAGGAGTCAGGAAGATAGGTAAAGTGTCTGAGGTCGGATAATGGAGGAAGGTATACTAGCCTAGAGTTCAGGAGGTACTGTGAGAAAAATGGCATCAAACATCATTACACGATGAGGATGACTCCCTAGTAGAATGGTGTCACAGAGAGGATGAACTGGATAATAATTGAGAAGGTACAGAGTTTGAGGCTGCAGACATCACTCCCAAAATCCTTTTGGGGTGATGCTCTAACTTTTTCTTATTTTCTTTTGAATAGGTCCCATCATTATAAGCTGAATGGAGGCATTCCAAAAGAGATCTAGAGTGGAATGAAGGTGGAGCTTGACCATCTGAAAGTCTTCGGTTGCACAGTCTATGCACATATGGAGGCAATCGAGAGGAGCAAATTAGATTCGAAATCTCAAAAGATGACATTCATAGGATATCCACAAGGAGTCAAGGGGTACCTACTATGGAACTCTCAAGCACAAAAGTCAGTGATTAGCAAGGATATTATCTTTGATGAGAAGAGCATCTTGAGGAGGTCTGGGATAGATGAAACTGGAGAAACAAAAGTGAACAGCGATAGCCAGTCAGAGAATGATGGCATACAGGTTACATCCACTTACAGGAGTGTTCCTATTGAGGTGGAGCTGGGCAGAAAAGTATTATCTCAGATTGAAACTTAGCATGGAGGGCCGACAGTTTAGATTGATGTGCAGGAGCAGCCATAGACATCAGGCAGAGATATGTCAGTGGGAGTGGCTTTGCACAAGCCCTAACATACTATTAGGAGATTGATCAAATATGGCATTGATGAGGTTATCTCCTATGAACTCATCACTGCTAATGGAGATCTAGAGAATTATGTAGAAGCCATGGAGAGTGAGGATCATGATTCATGGATGCAGGTTATGATGGATGAGATGGAATCACTTGAGAAGAATCAGACATGGCAGCTAATGGATCTTCTAGAGGGTGCTCGATTTATTGGCTCAAAGTGGGTGTTCACAAAGAAAGAAGCACCTTCAGAACAAGGTGGAGTCAGATTCAAAACAAGGCTGGTAGCAAAGGGATACTCATAAAGGTAAGGAATTGACTGCATAGAAATTTTTTCTTCTATGGTGCATCATACATCTATTCAAGTTTTGCTGTCACTGATGGTACAGCATAACATGAAATTGGAATGGATGGACGTGAAGACGGTCTTCCTTCATGGGATTTTGGAGGAAAGAATCTATATGAAGTAGCCAGATGATTTCATGGAGATGGAATAGGAAGAAAAGGTATGTTTACTCAGAAAGTCTTTGTATGGTTTGAAATAATTCTCTCATTAGTGGTATCGAAGGTTTGATAACTTTATCTTGAGCCTGAATTTCAGTAGATGCAAACATGATTGTTATGTCTACGTCAAGGATGTAGATGAGGAGGATGCTCTATACCTGTTATTGTATGTAGATGATATGCTCATAGCCAGTAGAAGCATGGTGCTGTGAAAAGATTGAAAAGGGCATTATCATCTAAATTTAAGATGAAAAATTTGGGTCCAGCTGAGAAAATCCTTGGAATAAAAATTTGTAGAGATAGGTGCAAAGAAGTGCTCCATTTGTCACAAAAAAAGCATGTCCAGATTTGGAGAGGTTTGGGATGGAGAAGGCCAAACCTACAGAGACATCATTGCCGAGCCATATGTCTCTCTCCAAGTTACAGTACCTCAGTCAGAAGAGAAGAGAGAGTACATAGAACGAGTCTCTTATGCAAATGCTGTAGACAGTATGATGTACACTATAGTATGCTGTAGACCAGATACAGTACATGCTATGAGCATGGTTAGTAGATACATGGCTAACCCTAGGAAGGAACATTGGTAAGGGATTATGGTTTGATATTTGGTGGGCAGCCGGAAGGATTTGAAAAATAATCTATGATGATGTGTGAAGGTTCAGATCCTCTGGTAGGGTTTGTTGATGCAAATTATGCTGGTGATCTTGATACAAGGAGTTCTGCTACTGGATACCTCTTCTACGTCTATGGTGGATTGGTGTCTTGGAGATTAACCCTTTAGCCAATCACGGCCTTGTCTACCACAGAAGCCGAGTACATTGAGATAATGAAGGCTGCAAAGGAAGCTCTTTGGCTTAAGAGGCTGATTGATGAGTTGGGGGTGGAGCAGAGCAAGGTTATACTATTCAATGATAGTCAGAGTACTCTGTTGTTGGCACAGAACCTAGTCTATTATGCACGCACAAAGCATATAGACGAGAGGCACCATAGGATCAGAGAGCTGGTGGAGGAAGATGAAGTGGAACTGATGAAGGTCCATACCAAGAAGAATTAGTCTGATGCACTCACGAAGGTACTTTTCAGAGACAGCTTTCAGAGATGTGTGGCATGGATGGATCTGTTGAGAAGAGATGAGTTTACAAGGACTTGAAAGCACCAAGATGAAGAATGTGAGCTCATAAGTGGCACTCTCAAGTCTTGAAAATATGAGAAGATAGGTCATGGGAAGACGGAAGCAAGTCGAAAGAAGAATCAGTCTTAATAGTAAAGTTCAGAAACTGAGCCAGCTCACTCTGAAACTGAGCCGGCTTAGTTAAAAATTGGGTCAGCCCAATCCAGGACTGGATCGCCCAGATCTCAGAGAAAAATTTAGAGAGAGAGTAGCATTTTTGGACTGTTGGCATGGTACACAACTGGGTCGGCTTAGTCTGGGATTGAGCCGACCCAGTCGTAGGTTAGCCGGCTCAGTCTGAAACTGGGCCGGCTCAGTTTTCATGGGTTATTATTTTATGTACGTGGGTTGTTTGGATTTGAAGAGTTTTTCTATGAGCTTGGGTTTGACCCTTTGTAAAGTATATATATTGAAAATAGGTCAAGGTTGTAAAAATGCTGAAATATGCTGAATAAAAGCTCTTTTCTTCCAGAAATCTCTTCTTCTCTATTCCTTGATTTATTTGATTGTGCTTCCGCAGAGATCTCTAAGAATTACTTACTTGATTGCTTGGCTATTCACCGGCAGCCACGCCAATCTGTATGGAAAGAGCGCATATTCCCAATAGTTAGCCACTTTCCTTTTATCCTTGTTGATGAGAAAAACATAGCATCTTCCTAGCTTGACTAGGTCACCCATGGTGAGAGAGTTAACAAACAGAATATCATCATGGCATAGGCTTTGTTCTTCCAAATCCAAACTTTTGATTTTCTTTTCTGGAGTTGGGCACTTCTTTTTACTAATGTTAGATCTTGACGAGATAGTGTTAGTACTACAATGCTAGCGAGACTCCCTTTTAGTGACACAAACACCTTCTGAATAGGGATAGTTGCTAGAATTGGGAACGATGGTTTCACCTTTTCAGTCATCATGGTGCAATCCATATAGGCATCCATTGTGTCTTCCACACTATTTAAATTCAAAATGTGAGGTGATGGCCCAGCAGCTTTGGTGTGATGCCAGTTTCCCCTTTTAAATTTTACAGTGGAAGGAAATGAATCCAAGATGTTTGATGCAATGACAAAATCCAAAAGTTTCTTAGGAATGGAGAGACTAGGATACCATTGGTGTAGAACTAGTTCAGCTAGTAAGATGGCCCACTTGATGCAGCCATGAGCCACAATAGAGTAAGGTCTACAAGAAAACCTTACAGCATCAATTGCAATTCCCGAGGAATGATGGTGATTAGCTTAGTACCTCAGGTTGTGCCTCTCTAGTGAATTGCTCCTGTTGCCAAAGCAGAAAGAGTGTTCCTGCTAGTTCTCTTTCATGGGATAAGGGTTAGCAGATCCAAACCAGAATTTATCTTCTCTATCTCCCACCTCATCACCTTGGGAAGAAGAAGATTCATAGCTTTGGGTGTTAGTAGAAGTGAAATGAACTATGAGTTTTACTGAGTATGTGGATAGACCAATTTATCCTCTCATAGAAATTATAAGTCAAAGCTCGTGAGATCCTTCCAATTAAGACTGCTTCTACTTGCTCAAATTGGCACCCCAAACTGTACAATAATGCTCTCAACAGCATTTGTACTCCAACAAATAAGAGGAAGATTGATCAAACCGGCACTAACTTTGAGTTTCAGTTTGTTGGGAGTGCAACTTATTGTCTCATCCCAGTGATTTACAAGAAGCATGAACCCATACCTTCTTATATGTCCTAGCACCATTAATCTCTGGATAATATCATTAGATGGATAGGATACAAAGAAGGTATTGTCATTAGACAGCCTCTTTGTAGTCCATGATCTGACTGCCCTTGCTTTATGAGCCAATATAGCTACTACATCATCTACTTTTACTTGTCTCTCAAATGCTTCCGCATAAGCCACCTTTCTAGATATTCAAAGATGTCCATCATCTTTGTTGAGAGTAGAAGTTAAAGCTTTATGAGTAGAGGGAACAATGGGATTCGATGTGCTTGCCATAGAAGAATGCTAACATTCTCTTTGACCCACCACCTCTAAAGAAGTATGTCCAAAAGCTTTGCTACTAGGCAAAGGAGTGCAAGTCTAGTTAATGGATGGAAGTTGAGGAGAGTAGAAGTAGGCAAATCTATATTTTTGGTTGAAGCAATGTCAATAGCTTTTGAAAGAGTGCCCAAAAGAGAAATAGGTGAAACATTTTAGAGGGTTTTGACATTGTAGCTTAAAATGACCACTGTCTCTGCAATTAATGAAAACCATCCCACAATTTAAATAGTTGTGGCAGTTCAAATGCATTTGATGGCTTCCTCTCTCTATATTCAATAGATAGCCTAGATGAACCATGATGGCTATAGTCGGTGCCTCCTACATTGTTCAGTGAATGTTGACTGCGATATGACTAAGTGTGAAGGAGCTCATTGATGCATCCCACACTGTCTACCAAAGGGCTGCATACTACCTCTCTATCATCCCCTTTGGTTGTGGCTTTCACTCAACGGGTTACCTTAGGCCATTCAGCAATGGTGTCAGTGGATGGTTTAGGATAAAGTATTTTACCTTCTTTACTAGATGCGAAGGAGGTGCTTTTCTAATATGTTCTTGTCTTTTCGAAATATCTCAGATTTTTGCTTCGAAAGCATAGCTAACATAAAAACAAATTAGGATGCTGCATGTCAAAGCAGTTTTCTCACCGTATAGGGCCAAGCAAAATCGCATTGGCACCTATGATAGGAGGTTTCTAATTTGGTATATTGAACACTCAGTTCTTCCTTCTATCTTTTTCATGGTTCAATGTTCCAATACTATCACGTGAAACCCTAATTGGGGGTATCTTTCCTCTCTCCCCAACTTCCTTCCACCTTTATCCATTTCGATTAGTTTGGCTTGTTTCAAGAACATGTCTTCCATCCTGATCTTCTTCCCTCTTTTGACCCTAAAATCAGACTGAAGCTTCTAGTTGTTAATGGCATTGATCTTCTCACCTTACTACTACACTGTTTGTTATAACATATCTACGACTTCTGTATTGTTGGAGTTGAACGTTGGTAGAAAAATAATAATTTCTACTTTATTTCTTTGATTTCCCTCAAGTAAATACTAGGCAAAAGAAGAGAGAGAGAGAGAGAGAGAGAGAGAGAGAGAGAGAGAGAGAGAGAGAGAAAGAGCTTGTTAGATGTGATGGAATAATTCAACTCATCATTTCATAGCTTCTTATTCTTTCCAAAAAAGAATATTAGCGAGGTGCTCCTTGATAACTTATAACAATTAGAAGGAATATCATCAGTATGCTTGTTGATGACTTATAACAATTAGAAAAAAAATGATTGATATGCTTGTTAATGAGTTATAATAATTAGCATATTTGTTCAAATGCAAATAATGAGAACAAGCATTAAAAGGAATCTATCACAGTACACCTTGTGGAAAAGTTTTTTGCTTTTACTGTGTGAAAGTTATTTATTTATGATTAACTGTGTACAATATTTATTCTTAACTGGGTGCAAAATTTACAATAGAGAATTTGAGATATGCTTGCATAATATATTAGTTACCTATCTTACCTTACTATCTAAATATATTGTAGGCATATCAGCTGCGGATGGTTCTATAAATCATTTTTGGTCTATCCAGTCCAGCAAATGCATGCTCACCTAACTCAGTCATATAATACATTACTGTATGGCATTAATTTTAATAAATCTAACCTAACCTTGACCTAGAATCAATTTAAATCCAATAGTTTACCCAATATATCTTGTGTATTTTACTCTTATACACATTACTTTTTTATAAATATTATTAATTATAATCTTTGAAGCTATGTGACTAATAAGTTATTTTGAGGACATGAAGGGGGTTGCAGCTAACCAAGTGATGGTATTCTGTTGGGACACACCACTGATCCGAACGTAATGTTTGCCGGTTATGTTACAGTAAACACATGAACTCAATCTGGAAACTTGACTATGTGATAGGTTTCTCTCTCCTATCCTAACTTGGTCTTAACCTGATTCCTAGATTGGTGGAGTGTTGGACAAAATTTAGACCAAGCCTTCAATAAGTTTGAGGATAGATCTAGATGTACCCTGACTCGGGCCAACCCGATAGCACTCCTAATTATCACATAGGAATTATTCTTTATTAACAATTTCTATGTAACGTTACATGCATGTTTAAAGTTTTCATCTTTAGTTATGTTAGCATATTCAATAGTTTTTTTTCCCTTTTTCTTTTTTTTGGGAAAATGTGAGGGGACTAAGGTACTCCCCCCACTTTCAAATTCAGTAGCTCTTCAATATTTTGTCTTGTAGGATAAAAGTGGTGCTTATGGAAGTTTTGAACGAATAAGAGCCTCTCCTTGGTTGCAGGTCCGTACTATATTAAATATATTTTTTTTTATTATTGTTAGTTGTTTCTGTGTTGTTTATCTATTGAGTTATATTTTTAATCTAAATGGTGCCAATCTTGTCATATGTCCAAAGTCGGGAGTTAAGTGTTGCATACAATATTGATGCCGATCAGGACCAACAGGCATTCATGGCATGTGGAATATTCTCAAGTGTTGTATTTTGGAGAATGTGTTTTAGACGCTAAGATATGCTTACCAACGTATTCAAAGCAATCTATCATCCTAAAACATAACTAAGGCATTGATTGTCAAACAATCAGGTGCAAAACATGTGCACTCCATAAATAGTCCAGTGCATTATTAGATTAGCTAATAATAGAACCAAAAAAAAAAAATGAAAAAAGATGGAGAAGTTTGAAAGAGAAAAATTGAGAAAATGAAACCATCTCAATGCTTCAAGTAATTAACTTGATTGAAGTCATGGTCCTTGTCATTTACGTCACACTTCTAAAGACCATATTTACAATTATGATGGAGGTGGAGGGGGGTGAGAGAAGATCAAGGAAGGAGTGGCAGGGAAGCCAAGGTGGGTTGGGTGGGATAAGATCTGCACGGAGGATCTGAAGAACCAGATGGAGAGAGGAAGGAAGCCCCGATTTGCACTGTAGAACGGTAGGCTAATATTCATGACTTTGATCATATTTGAATAGAGATTTTAATAATATCACTGTCATGGAATAGCATTCCAAAACTTCAAAAATATTGGGTCATTATAAAACATGAACTTTTATAGAGCCTTTTTTTTTTTTTTTCTTTGTTTTTTGTGCATGTCTATGTGAGAGCTAGAACGTTACTGTGTGATAGTTGTTATTACTAGTCTCATAGTAATATAAAGCTATATTATTAGTCATCATAAATAAGTTGGACTACATACTTAACATTAAAGCTTTGGTAGATTTTATGATTTCAAAAACTTTCCTATGAGACTTGCTGATTTGTGGTTACAGAATTTCACATTGAGTCCGAATACATTGGTTAAATAAAGGAGAATTATAGAAATATCCCTCAACTTAGGGTCTATCTCAAAGTCATCATCTCAATTTTTAAAAAGTTTCAAATGGATCCTTCAAATTTCCAACTATTCCAAATTAGTCCCGCCATTCATTTTATTAAAAGAATGGTGTCATGTGGTTGACATATGATAGCATAAAATTATATAATAACCAAAATATCCTTTGTATTAGTTTTTTTATAGGAAAAGTCTTGGTACAGATCTCAAAGAACTCTTAATATATGATGCATAGATAACGATCATCCACTGCACATATCTCAGAGCACTCTAAACTTCTTTAGCCTGCATGGATCTCAAACCATCCTTAGTATATGGCACATAGTTAACCATCACCCATTGAGCAAATCTCAAAGCTCTACACACATTTTCATTCATTCGTTTGTACAAATCTCAAGGCATACTTAGTGTATGTGATCTAGGAAGATAATCAGACTTGATGTAAACCACATTGACCGCTATAGATAGAACTAGACAGAATTTAGGAGCAAGATCTGCCACTTTAAAAAGCCAAGTTAGAAGCCAAAGTTTCAGAGATCATAACTTGGTCTGATTGGGATGATCTTTTTTTAAGTCGGATAGTTTTTCAAGATCTATGCTGTTATCTTGTGCTCTTTAAGAGACAATACCCTAAGGATCGAACTCAAATTTAATTTGGGATATGAAATGGATCTGTCAAATCAAAAATTTTCTTTTTAGGGCTTTAATTGGGCATAACTTTCAACCTAAAGAATTCGAGCGAGAATAGATAGAATTGCTATAGAAGTTGAGATCTATCTTCTAAAAAATTTATACTTTTTCTGAATTATTTCTACAAGACATATATATTAGATAAAATAGCCTTATTAGAATTAAGAAGTGGAATCCATTCAGAATTCTACAAGGGTGGGCCTTATTATTATAAATAGAGGCTATGTACATTGGTTTTTAATCAATTAATAAAAGAAAATAGATCTTAAGTCATACTTCCACCATTTTTCTCTTTCCTTCAAGTTCATTTTTGCAAGATTAGAATTGAGTGGGTTGAGGAAAATATTTCTTCTCTCCAATTGGATCAGCACGACCTATGATGAAAGATCACCTACCGCATGGATCTCAAAGCACTCCGAACTTCTTCATTTATCCACTGCATGGATCTTGAAGCAGCCTATATTGAAGGATCAACAGCCATATAAATCCCAAAGCACTCCGAGCCTCTTGATTCATCTACTTGCAAAATTCTCAAAGCATCCTTAGTGTATGGCTTATAGTTAAAGATCACACATTGTACAGATCTCAAAATGCTTCGAACATCTTCATTCATCCATCTGCATAGATGTTAAAGCATGTTTAGTATATGGCCCATAGTTAAAAATCATCCATCGCATATATCTCAAAGCACTTCGAATATCTTTGTTCATCTGCCGGCATAGATCTCAAAGCATCATAGTGTATGGCCTATAATGAAGGATCATCCACTACATAGATCTCAAAGCACTCCAAAACTCTTCATTTATCTAACAACACAAATCTCAAAACACCCTTAGTATACGATCTATACTTAAAGATCATCCACTATGCAAATCTTAAAGCACACCAAACACCTTTCTTCATCCAACTATACAAATTCTAAAACACACATAATATATAGCCTATAGTTAAGGATCATCCACTACATAGATTTCAAAGCATCTTGAAGTCTTTCATCCATCTACTTGCACAAATCTTAAAACATCCTTAATACATGACAATAGTTAAGGATCACACACCACATAGATCTCAAAGCACTTCAAAAATCTTCATTCATTCGCACTCTGAAGAGGATGGTTTTTGGTCATATGTAAAGGTAGGCTAACTCTATTCACTAGTCAGCGAGTTGGAGGACTAGTTTGGAGCAATTTGAAAATTTAAAGGACCTATTTGGAACCTTTTAAAATCAAGAGGTATCTCTAGAACTCACCATAAGTTAAAGGGGTGTCTCTACAATTTTTCATAAAAGAAATATGATAAATAAAATAATAATGGAGACCACTGCATAAGCAAAGCATCTATTTTAGTTTATATACTTGCACATAACTTGCACAATACATATGGTACAATTTTTTTCTCTTTTCCTAACTATGTTTGAAATGTAACGAACAATATAATAAATTATAGTAAATAGAAAGCTTTTTGTTGGTACAATAGTAGAAGTCTTTAATAGCTAAATTTTTGTTGCACTTTATGCAATAAATTTTAAAATTATGGTTGAGTAGAAGTTCTTGACATTATATTAGCATCATTAATAATAGCTTAGCATGGCAATACAAACATCAATCGCTAATGTTATCCCTACTAAATATATGGGGTACGTTTTGGTTTTTCCTTTTCAAAATAATAGAGTATTAATACTAATTGTATAGAAAGTATATTATTCCAAGAAATAAAGAAATGTATTGAATAAGAGCTTATAAGCTGAGCCTCATTGAGTATTGATACTGATTGTTATCATTATGTCCATAGTTATTACACATTAAGCTGATTGAGTATATCGTAAAATCTATGTCATGGTATAGACATGACTATGATAATTTAATATGGTATCTTTTTTATATTTTTAAGTATTTTTTGCTAATAATATTAATACTAATATTTTATTATTGTTGCACATCAAGCTTGATCTTGTTTTATGCTACTTATAACAGATTTTTGATATTAATTCATGATATACTTTTACTGTGCAAAATTCAAATATTATACGTATATCTATCAATGTAGTAATAAGATATAAAATAATAAGATCAATGCTAGATATGGATAGGGTGCAATACCAATGAAAAGTATTTTTTATTAATTTCAATGCATATTAAGTAAATAAGGGCCCTAATAGTTATCCAAAATAAAGAGTTCTACCAATAACATTATTAATATGGATGTTCATGTGGTAATTAATGGAGAGCTCTATAGAAGTAGATCCATTTTAGTATTTATAAAATATGTGGGACCTTTTAAATGATTAGTGGTAGAGAGATACACAATTTAAACCCTCACGCACTTTTGGTGCTGAAAATGGATCGTCGCTAGAGATGGCTGGAGTTGGAGTTTGGAATCTCGCCAATGAGACCTGCAATTAGAGCCTCATAATTTGGTTTATTATTAGTGACAGAAAATTCAAAGTATAGTGCATACTCGATAATAACTTCTTTTGGATTGATGAGAATCCAATCTGCTCTCGCTCTAGAGGCATTAAATGAGCCGTCAAAATGTAAAGCCCAAAAGCCTTTAGAAAAGTCAATTCTTTCTTCAGGAGAGTTCGGCTAGGGATTAGAGACACTTACTTCCTATTGCTCAAGCTCGGCTAGATTTGGAATAGTACATTTGACTATGGAATCTGCAAGTATTTGAGCTTTAATAGATGGTCGAGATTGAAATTTTATATCAAATTCAGTGAGCTCAACTATCTATTTTGTATTCTTCCTAAAGTATTAGATCGATGAAGGACTGCTTTATGGCTTGATCTATAAGAAGTATTACTGTATGCCCTTAAAAGTATGGTCAGAGCTTTTTGGCTGCAATCAATAAAGCATAAGTTAGTTTCTTTCAGTTTAGTATACCTTATGTCATCATCTCTCCAGACCTGATTTATATAACAGATTGGTTGTTGAACTTTGTTTTCTTCTTTGATCAAGACAGTAGTATGTTAGGATTAGTGATGCTCTATGAGAGGCTACTGAAGGAGTCAGGGTGTTGGCTTCAAAAGATTAAGATAGGTGTGATCCTAGGACTAGAACTGATTTTGGTCCTAGGATAGAGGTTTAGCCCTCTATGATCATGAGGTCCTAGTTTGGATCTCACGGAAGCTACTTAGAGTTTTAACTAGATTTAGATCTATGAAATTGAGTACATGATCAGATCATGGGTGTACATGAGTTTAGATGAGTGCATTCGGACTGAATTAGCCTAGAAAGTTTTTTTATGGATTATGATTTTGATCCAAGTATATATATACATATATATTATAAACCCTAGGTTGTGAAACAAAGAGTAACAAAGATCATCATTTTCTTCTGCATCTCTTTCTCTTTGATTTCTTCACATGCCAAGATACCCTAAGGGTACACCTTCAAATTTGGAGAAAGAAGGTGTGCCCCATTCTTTCTTAGGCCTCAATAGATTGTCAAGTAATTATTCACAATAATTATCAGACACAACTTTGATAAGAAAGCGTGAAGGTGAGATGCGGCAATAGGGATTCAATGGAAGAACGCAAAAAAAAAATTATCTTGAGAGGGTCGGCAGGCCCCCCTTTCTTCCTCCCAATTGGCGATGGCCGGTGATAGGCCACCGATCCCGGGGCTAGTGGTCGATCTCGATGATTGGCCGTCATTCCGATGATCTGGTGGCCAATCATGGCATGCAGTGGAGTTTCTGCAGGCGGGCGGTCCAATGGCGAATGCGTGCAAGATGCCGAGATCCAGAGGGGGGCGGCACGGCCCTCTTCTTCTCCGAGAAGGAACATCGTAGGTGGCAGCATCGTCTCAAGCGGTGGCGCATGGCAGCAAGTGCGCGTGCGAGCAGCGGTGACCAACCGACAGTGGTGGCTAGTGGAATGCGGCAGGAGGCGCATGTGCAGTGGAGAGCCGGCCTGGAGAGCAGGGATCCGGTGTCGAAGCAGGCCGCAGGGAAGAATCTAGTGTGGAGGTGCACAGATCCAGCACGGTGGAGCAAGGATCTGATGAGGCGACACCCAGATCCGGTGATGGCGGGCCGCAAACAATGGTAGTGATGTGCCGCGGTGGTGTTCTGGCAAGGCGGCACCTAGATTCGGTGGTCGCACGGGCAGAGATCGATCGAAAGGTTTTTCTCTCCAAGGCCGATGACAGGGGCATTGGAGAGCCCATGGACAAGGTTCTCCACTCTGACGCACATGGATCCGGCATGGCGATCCGATCCGACGGCGGTCGCACGGGTGAAGGTTGGTTGGCGGCATTCCATGAAGGCAGCGGTGGTCTATTTTTGTTTTGGACGGAATGAAGGAGGGAGGAGCCGAAGGGGAAAGTTGGAAGTTTCCAGAGAGAGAAAAAAACCCTTCCAGCAAGCAAAAAATAAATTTTTTATTTTTAATTTTCTCTTGTTATTTGTGGCTGTTCTTTGCTTTGCATAGTGTTAAAAATAAAAAAAAAATTATGAAGGGAGATGTTGATGATTTTATTTGGCATGTCAGAGAGATAAAGACTCAGAATCGAGATGGAGCTGAAGAAGCAACTATTCAGTTTGGTAAGAGATCAGAAAAGTAGTTGAGGTATATTCAATGGTGTGATCGGTTGAAGTCTTAGGGATGATGGAGATGGATGATCTATGAAGATCCAGTAGATTAGAACTGGACGATTGTAGAGTAGTGCAGAGATGAGTCAAAGAGCGTTGGAGTGTTGCAGTAGCGCTATCTTGAAAGCACAGAGGCTGAGAGAGGCTCGGCAGTGCAATAGTCGAGAAAGGTATCTCTGTAGAGAGTGTCGGAGGCATCTCAGAGAGACCAGGAGCAGGGCATCTAGCAGCTGAGAGTATCTTGAATCAGATTTCTTCTGTAGGAGCATCAAAAAAAGTTGTGGTTCAAGTGGAGAATGATTTGTATACAGCAAGAGAGGACCTAGATACCTATGAGGAGGTGGTGTCGAGATGAGGCGGAAAGTATGCTTTCCTAGAGGCACGAGGCTGAGAGAGGCTCGGCAATATAGCAGTCGAGGAAGGTATCTTAATAGATAGTATCAGGAGCACTAAGGAAGATCAAGAGTAGGTTTTAGGAAGAGCTAGAGTGTTTTAAGAGTCTCGGATTGAGATGGATGGGTTTTAGCCTAAGGCAAGATTTGAGTTGTAATTCCTTTGGATGAAATTGAAGCAATGGTTGGTGCAGAGGTAGAAGAGGAGAAGTGCTAGGATAGAATTTTCTAGTTTTCAATCGCTGGATTCAGAAGAGTTGGATGAGCTCTTATATTTCAGAGGTACTCGCGGGTTGTAGAGGTATTCGAGATGGCTTTGAAGGGGTCCACAGAGTGTGGAGGGTCCAAAGAAGTAGCGACAGTGATCGAGGTGCACCAGTAGGCTTAGCAGTGCAGCATTAAGTAGTTGGCCTTGGGTGACTAGATGATAGAGTCAGATTCTTCTGCGGCATTAGATGGACTTCGAGTATAGGTGGAGCTCTAGAGTGGTGGCTTCATAGGTGGTGAAAAAATTTGGCATGAGTTTAAAGTGGAGGGGTGCAGGAGGATCGATATTCTAGGACCAGTATCGGTGATACATAGTTCCAAGTGAAGCGACACGTGCAGGTGGACAGGCATAGTTCTAAGAAGATTGTGTTTGATGGTACAGCATGTGCTGGTGCAGAAATATTATAGGTTCTTCAGAAAAGTCTAGGGAAGATGATGTAGCTGTTAAGCAGAAAGGATCGTACAATCCAGGATGGTGCTGAGAAGTAAGCCAAGACTTCAGTTGTAGAGATGGTCATCCCAAAGGTCTCCAAGGGTACACAGCAGCTGAAGAGGATTGGCAGAGGTGTTAGAATTTGCATAGTAAGTTGTCTGGGTGCATTGCAGAGCACAGGTTGGTGTTGCAGCCATAGGATTAAAGTAGAAGGACATCAGTTCAAAGCCAATGAGTACGGTGGAGCACGAGTCTCAAGAGCTATGGAGCGTAGGTCAGTGTTGCAGCTTGGGAGGCAAGGTGGCTTCGAAGGGATGGTGTTAGCTTTAGAGGTAGTAGGATGGTATGGATGGTTTGCACAAGATTTGTCAAGATTTGGGGCACCAAGGTGCGGATTGTTAGGATTAGTGGTGCTCCCAAGCCTTGGAAGGCCATTGGAGGAGTCAGAATGTTGGCTTCAAAAGACTAGAATAGGTGTGGTCCTAGGGCTAGGACTGATTTTGGTCTTAAGGTGGAGGTTCAGCACTCCACAATCATGAGGCCCTAGTTTGGGTCTCATAAGGGCTACTCAGAGTTTGGACTAGATTTGGGTCCATGAAATTGAGTGCATGATTAAACCATGGGTGTACATGAGTTTGGATGAGTGCATTCGAACTGGGTTAGCCTAGGAAGTTTTTTTATGGGTTAGGATTTTTGGTCCATGTATAGGTATATATATATATATTATAAACCCTAGGTTGTGAAATAGAGAGTAACAAAGATCATCATTTTCTCCCACATCTCTTCCTCTTTGGTTTCTTCACATGCTATGATGCCCTAGGGGTGCACCTCCAAGCTTGGAGGAAGGAGGTGCGCCCCACTCTTTCTTCAGCCTCAACAACGTCAAGGGATCCTGCACAACACAGCAATGGCCATGGATGATACTGCCAAATATAAGAATAATTCTTCACTAGGCTAAGGTTTGACAAGAAGGAGAGGTAAACTGAGATAACTTTTTAATTCTTCAAAGGTTTGTTGATTTGGCTGCTTGAGCACTTGAAAAAAAAACCCTACAATACTCTGCCAACCTTGAGACAAAGCGATTCAAAGATGCAACTTTCCTCATCAGATGCTGGACTTCTTTTATAGTCTTGGGAATGGCCATCTCTTAGATTGCTTGAATCTTCTTTGGATTTGCCTCTATGCCATACTTTGAGACCATGAATCTCAGAAATTTTTCTGAAGTTACCCCAAAGGTGTACTTTGTTAGGTTCAATTTCATCTTATACTTTTGAAGAGTATTAAATGTCTCTTCTAGATCTTCAATATTGTTCTTCAAAGATCTGCTTTTGACAACTATATCATCCACATAAAATTTCATATTACAGCCAATCTGTTCTCTAAAAATTTTGTTCACTAGGTGCTGATAGGTTGCACCTGCATTTTTAAGTCCAAATAGCATGACCCTATAATAATAAAATCCACGATCAGTAATAAAGGTGGTTTTCTCCTTATCTTCAGGGGCCGTCCAGATTTGGTTATAATCAAAAAAGACATCCATGAAGGTGAGGAGCTCATAACTTATGGTTCCATCTATCAATTGATCAATACGAGGTAGTGGATAGCTATCTTTTGAGCTGGGCTTGTTCAAATCAGTAAAATCTATACATATTTGCCACTTATGATTTGCTTTCTTAATAAGAACTATATTTGCAATCCAGTTTGGATAAGATACCTCTTGAATGAACTCAGCTTTAAGAAGTTTATCTGCCTCGTCTGCAATCATCTTTTGACATTCTGATGCAAAGCTTCATTTATTTTATTTCATGGGTTGGAGTGCATGTTCCACATTCAGATGGTGTTCCATCATCTTTGCATCTATTCCTAGCATATCCTAAGGAGCCTAAGTGAAAACATCCACATTCCTTTGTAAAATGATGACAAGCTATCTTTCAATTTCTTCATCCAAATTTGAACCAATTTGAACTGTATGATCTTCATTACCATCATTCAAAGGGATCATCACAGGATCATCAATGAGCTCTCCACATTCTTCAATTAGGCTATCTCGAACATCCAATCCATCGATAGGGCAAACCTTGGATTGTTTACCTCCTTGCAAAGCAATTGTATAACAATGATATGCTAAAGCTTGATCACCTTGGATCTCTTTGATCCCAAATTCTGTTAGAAACTTTACCTTCAAGTAATTTGTTGATACCACAGCTCGGAGTGCATTAAGTCCGGATCATCTAAGAATAGCATTGTAGGTAGAAGGGTCTTTAACTACCAAGAAATCAATCTGAGCTCAAGATTATTATTTGGATACTGACCTGCTATGATGTGTAAGATGATTATTCCTTCGACTGGTATAGTGTCACCAGTAAATTCCACTATGGAAGAATCTAGTGGTCCCATATGGTCATCCAATATGGATATTTTTGAGAAAACATTATAAAACAAGACATAGCTAGAACTTTCATTATCAATCAAGACACGATGTACATCATAAATGATAATATTCAAAGTAATTATAATTATGTCATGATGCAAAAATTGAACCCCTTGTGCATCTTCTTCAATAAAAGTAATGGATTCTTCAATCTTCCACCTCTTCATCTACTGATCTACTAGCTTCTTCTTGCGATGTTCCCTAGCTATAGTGTTAATGATTTCAAGTGGAGGCCAATCTCCTTCTAGTTCCTCCAACCAAGATTGTTCTAGTTGTGGAAGAGCTCTCAACCGCCCTTTTCTTCTTTCAGGCTAACATTGCAGAAATCGATCTAGCCAACCTCATCGAATTAGCTTCTCAATTTCATCCTGAAGTTGAATACATTCTTCGATATCATGACCATGATCATGATGGTACAAGCAATACTTATTGGGGTTGCGCTTTCTTGGATGTAACCGCATTCTCTCTAGCCTCAGCAGATTTTTCTTAATCTCTATCAGCACTTGAGTTTTTAGAGCATTCAAGAAAGTATAATTATTAAATCTCCTGAAAGGAGGACTTTATTGTATTTTTTTATCAGGGCCAACAAGCCCGAGGTGGAGTTTGGATTTGTCAACGTATAGGAGGTGTCCTAGAATGTGGCCGACCTTCTCTTGATCTTTTAGATGGAGGAAAAGACTTGCCGGATTCTTCCATCGAACGTTCCTTTATGGCATCATCATCCCGCAACTTGAATGCTTCATCAGCTCGAGCATAGCTCTCAGTCCGAGCCAATACGTTGGTGAAGTCTCAGAAGTACTTCTTTCTTAGTGAGAAGAGGAGATCATTCTTTAGAAGGCCATCTTTCAATGCAGCCATTGCAATAGACTAGTCCAAATTTCGGACCTCTAAAGCTGCAGTATTAAAATGGCTAACATAGGCTCAGATGGATTCTCCCTCTCATTGCTTGATGTTAATGAAAATATCCAAGCCTCACCTTTGACGTTAGCTACTAACAAAAATGAGCTGCAAACTGATGGCTCAATTGATCAAAGGAGAAAATGATATCCGATTTTAGATTCGAGTACCTGTTTTGCACCATGCCCTTCATAGTTGATGGGAAAGCTCAACGCAAAATAGCATTCGATGCACTATACAGTAGCATCATAGTTTGGAAGATTTCTAGATGGTCAATCAGATCTAAAGTCCCATCATAACTTTCAAATTATGAAAGCTTGAAGTTTGGTGCAGTAGATTCTTGTATAATTTGGATGGTAAAAGTTGGGTTGATGCAGATCTCATCATTCTGAGCTAGGGTTGAGTGGTGGAGCTCTTTAGTTCATCTATTCATTTTTCAAAATTTTTGATAGAGATTATCATCTCGATCATGAATCTCAAAGCATGGTGACCCTGATAGGGGCAGAGATTTTTCAAGAGTAGAATCATGCTCTGAATAGGGACTCATAGCCCTCTACTTTCTTCTTCCAAGACTTCCAACTGGCTTCTCCAAGTGAGTCTTCCTTGTTCCATATCCTGGTGCTCCAGCGATGGCCTTTCAGGTGGTAGTGCCAGTGCTGGAGCTTGGTGCATAGCCTACACGACCTCTATGAGGCTTTTTATTTGATGTACCAGTAAGTTGAACTGACTTGCATCTACCAATATCGCCACTAGTTGGGGAGGTTGTAGTGCAAGCGATAGTGTTGGAACTAGATGATCGGTTGGTTCCAAATCTGATTGAGCGATGATGGCGATGGATCGTCAGAAGGATCTCTTTTAGGAGGCATTACTTGAATCATGGAGATAATCACTCAACTGGGCACTCCTTTTAGAACAAGGGCTCAAGATCTTTCTTCTATCGCCAATCTTGTTGGTGCTAAAAATGAACCATCACTAGAGATGGCTAGAGTTGGAGTTCAGAATCTCACCTATGAGACTAGCAAGATACAATCCTGACCGGAGTTGGATGGCTCTAGTATGGACCCTCCGATGATCAAGTCAAAATCTTCACCAACAAGAATGGAGATACAAGAGTTAGAGAATGAAAAGAACACTTAGAGAAAAAAATGTATCTAGAAAACCTTATTTATAAATGAAACCCATAACTGATTGATGGTGATTGCTGTAACTAAATATCAGTAGGCTATTCAAGTTATTCAAATTTTGTTATAAAGAGTGAGTTGATGGTTGTTACCACCTATTAGTGGTTAGCTATTATTTGTTCAAGTTTGGACAGAGGTTGGATACTTAATTTCGAGCTTGACTGCAAGTTATTTAACCTAAGGTTATGCCGTTGAAGCTTAGGATCGGACGAACTGAACTTGAGGATCATTCTTTAGATTAGAGGTGATGAGCTTGTAGATTTGATTTTTGATTTGGACTATAATAGGATCGCTTCAACTATTCTGAGAAGCCTGGCTATCTTCAAGGTCGACTTTTGATGGAAGTCAAAATTTTGTTCTGAAGTTGTTTAGCAGAAGGTGAGATCGGAAGGAAAGAGCTTGAGGGCTAACCACTTAAACTAGATTTGCAATTAGAACATTGAGTTCGTCCGAGCTTGGGAACCAAACTAGCATTGTTAGTCGATTGAAATTGCGTTGAGGTTATCATCACTAAGTTGATGAATTTTGGCCAAGTTCAAGGTTGGATTCTATCAAAATCTAATGTTGCAAAGCGACTATTACCTATCCTGACCCTAAGATTGGAGTCAATCGAATATTGAATCTCCCTAGTAGCTAAAGTTCATTTAATTGGAGGTCGGATCATGATGAGAGTTGTTGCAATGACAATGTTGTTATCAAGTTTGAGTCAAAGATCATAATCCATTGAATTTGGAGTAGATCCTTCAATGCTGAACTTAATCATGAAAACAAGCCGAGTTGCATCTCAGATAAGGTTATATCTTAGGTCCGGATAATATCTTTCAGAGATTGATAAGGTGTAATCCACTCAAACTTCAGCTAAGAATATTTTTCCCTAACACGTACAAAGAGGTTCTAGTTTTAGGGCCTCTAAGCTAAATCCAAGTTATAGAGGACCCAATTAGTGAGAGATAATTGACAGTGCTGCTAGTTGCATAGCATCCATATTTGGAGCTTTCAATAGAAAGAAGAGAAAGAAGGGTAGAGATTTACCAATCAAAGCATTATATTCATGACTTAGATCCATATGTCTACTCTATTAAACACTCAAAATAGTGAAGTTTGATTTGATGTTGTAAAAGAAGATGAAAAGGGATATATATATATGAAGAGCAATGGCAATGTTATTTTACTTCAGCCATGTTGGTGTAGAAATCTGTGAGGACACCGGAGGTAGCTGGAGTTGAGATGGCAAGGCCATCGACAGAACCTACAAAATAAAGTCCAAATCGGAGGTGGATGGCTCCAGTAAGATCCTCCGATGCTTAAGTCAATTCTCCGACAAACTAGAATGGAGTGCTCAGAAAATAGAGAAGTAGAGTAACGGAAAGGGGAAGAGAGCTTAGAGAAAAATATATCTAGAGGGTTCCTTTTATAAATGGAGCATGTAACAAACTGATGGTGACAACCATAACCATCTGATAGTAGGCCGCTCAGGCTATATGAAGTTTGTTATGGAGGATGAGTTATTATTTGTCATGACTTGTAGGTGGTTGAGATCCATTTATTAGAACTCGAACATAGGTTAAAGACTTAAGTATATGCAGTGAACTTGTAATCGGCTGAGGTCTATTGGGGGCAATGCCTAGTGGCTTTAAGGAGCTTGGAAGCTTCCTGGATCATGTGTAGATAGGTACCTCCTAAATCGAGATATGAAGTATAGTGCTCCATCCTTCATGAAGTAGTTGTCATGAATCAGTGATCTGACGAGGTCCTTCTAAATGGCTCTAGCTGACAGGCATAACATGAACTAAGCAGGTCCACAACTAGCTGGGAGAAGCTCATCATGAAAGGCATTCGAATGAAAGAACTTCGGTTGAAGGAAGCATGACTGAAAGGAGTGCATTCAAAAGGAGTCCACTTGAAAAGAGCATTGCTGGGAGGAACACGACTAAAGAAGTCTATCTGAAAGAAGCACGATTGGAAAAGTTCATTTGGAAGGAGTGTGACTGAAGGAGTCCATCCAGAAGAAGCACAACCGAAGGAGTTCATCCAGAAGGAGTCCAAATGGAAGAAATTCAGTCGAAAGGAGTACGACTGAAGGAATTCAGCTAGAAGAAGTGCGACTAAAGGAGTTCGTCTGGAAGGAGAGCCACTGAAGGAGTCCATCTAGAAGAAGCACGACTGGAAGAGTTTGTCCAGAAGAAGTCCGAATGGAAGGAATTCGGCCAGAAGGAGCACGACTGAAAGAGTTCAATTGGAAGGAGCGCGATTGAAGAAGTCCGTTCAGAAGGAGTATGACTAGAAGAGTTCTTTCAGAAGGAGTTCGAATGGAAGGAATTTGGTCGAAAAGAAAATGACTGAAGGAGTTCGGCTGGAAGGAGCACATTATCCATAATATAGGACTTCAACTGTCTTCAAAATTTATCACCAATTAAGGTTGGAGGGGGGGGTTAAACTTTGGTCCTGTCATTCAATCTAAATTAAGATGTAAAGTTAGTAAAATAATAGTTTTTTTTTACTATTCAAGATCGTCTGGCCAAGCTTCAATGTGCCTTCAATAAGTTTCACGATATGGACTTATTGTTGAGAGGATCGACAAATTTCTTCAGAATGGGGGTCGATGGCTAAGGACTTCGATGGAGTTTATTTTACCTCCAACACTTGTCTTCTTACTTTCGAGTTCGAAATTCAAATTTGAAAGTAGAAGAATCGCTATAGTTGAAGTCCTTTACCAGCTTCCCGCTCTTGAAAAATGAAACCTTTTGACTTTTCTGAATTGGCGCCGAAGTTTCCTAATGCATGAAAGATCCAAAAAAACACATCCCTTTGAAAACTCATCTGGTGTGGAGCTCCATGTATGGTGGATAAATGCCTTATCAGGCATAAAAAATGGGAACAATGGATGGGACACGTGGCGGATCGAAATTAGCAGAGGATGATCTATAATCATAACCACTTCGAACTTCTCTCTATTATTTAAACTCCTCCTTTCTCTTCCGACTTCTTATTTCCGTCGGTACCTTCTTCCTCTTGTTCCTTGCTTCCTCATCTCTTCCAAATAGCCTGCTGCGATCCTTGGCCATCGGCATCTTTCTTGACCGTTTCTCATCCTTTCGACCATCTTCTCCAGTTTCTCAACTAGTTTAGGTCAGTTTCTCGCCCTTCTTTTTTGGTTTCTCTACTTTTTCATACTTTGCTAGATCTTTCCTGAGTTTCATAAGTGAGTTTCATCGTTTCCCATTACCGAGGTTCTGCTATCTTTTTTTTTTCTAATTTTTTGAAGATTTTTGGTGTTTGCTAAATCTGAATGTCTTCAGAAGCTTCTTGGTCCACCAATTCTAGGGGTCCGTCTGGTCCAATCTCTCAAAATCCTAAATCCAAAGAAGAGGCCGAACCTAGGGATGTGTCCCATCCAACCTTTGTACCTGGCACTATTTCTTGTTCCTTATCCTCGAACGACCTTTTCTTAATCAGGATCCAATCCAGAATTCCTCCTAAGTACGAACTAGAACATCCTGGATCAAGTGACTGGGCTTGTTTCCCTCCTCCAGGCTATTTTTGTTTGTACTTAGAAGCTTTTCACACCGAACTGAGACTTCCTCTCTCCTTTTTTGTAGTTGCCTTTTTTTTATTTTTTGAACATCTTCTTTGCTTCTATAGTGCCGAGCTTCTTCGGGTTTATTATCGGGTTCGTCTCCCTTTGTCTTTTTGTTGAAATTCATCCAACCATTTTTCTGCTCTGAAACTACTTACCTTCAAACGTCATCCTTCCGTAAAAGACTGGTAGTACTTCTCATCTTAGTTCGATAAGAAAGGACTATTGAAAGATGCTCCTTTCTTTATCCGCAACTGGAAGGAGAGGTTCTTCTTCGTGTCCTATCCAACTTTAAAAATAGGGCTTCCTCCTTGGGGTCTCCTTAGAGAGTCAGTCCGTTGAGCTCCTAGCTTGGAAAGGGATGATCTTGACTCTATCAACAAGCTTAGAAATTATGGAGCACCCTTTCTATCTGAATTTCTGAATGACTAGACTTTGTTCAATATGGACTTGAGTCCTCTCAATCCTATTGGTATATCTTTTCACTTCATAAGTTTTCTTCTTGTATTATACATATATATTTTTTTTGATCGCGACCCCTTCTTTATTGCATAGATGGACACTAAAATAGTCGAGATGCTCACTAAGGGACTTTAGGCTCATAAGAAGAAAGGAAAGGCACCAGGCGAGGGTTCAAAGAAGGCAAGGGTCAATATCGAAAGCTCTATAACATCCGCCAATGCCAATGCCATCGTTGTCCTCTCAATCATACATCTAGATTGTTCCTACTATCGAGGTTGGCGCTACTGATGGGGCCATAGTACCTCCTACATCCTCGAACCCTCCTGCTGAAGTTCAAGTTCTAGAGCTTCTTGCTGGAGGAAAAAAGAGAGAAAAAAAAGAAGAAAACAAAGTCGGCCATCATAAAGGTACAACGCAAAGTTTATCCCAGTGAGTCCAATGATGGTGATGAAGACTCAGAAGAAAATTCCTTCTATAATTGAGACATCATCAGAGATTTGGTTGATAAATTTATCCTACCCAAGGTAGTAGATAAGATTGCCGACTTCGACTATGAGCAGTGCACTTGGGACTCCCTCGGAGCCTTTCTTGAGGTAATCACCTTATCTTTTCTCTTTTCTTTTTTTCTTATATGTGCATAACCCAATTTACTCCTTACAGTCGGGTTACCAATTGCTTGTCCATATCACAATGGTGAATTGCTTAAGGTCGGAAGCACTGAAGGATCAGAAGGATCACCAAGCTGAGGTCAGTCACCTCCAAGAGGAGAAAGCAGCTGAAGTCGACTGCCTCATAAAGGAGAAGGCTACCGAGGTTGGAATTCTTCGAGAGCCACTTAAGAAGGAAGAATAAACATCAGTAGGGTTGAAGGCTACTTTAGCCTTAGAGGAGGAGAGGAGGATGAAGGTTGAAGCCAAGATTGTAGGTGGTGTGGTGCTCCCAAGCCTTAGGAGGCCACGGCCAGAGCTAGGGTGAGGACTTTGGGGAGACTAGGATAGGTGCAGTCCTAGGACTAGGATAGGAGTTATCCTAGGATGGAGGCTACATGTAGCTCTCTACGGACTCGAAGTTCAAGTATTGAGGATCTTGAGGGGCTTGGTTGGAGCTTAAAAAATCTAGGACATAAGATGGAGTGAGAAACCAAAGCTAGGAGATCAAAGACTGTAGAAAATAAGCTTTCTGCAAGTTAGTCGGCTCAGTCCAAAACTAGATCGGCTAAGTCTCAGAGCATAGGATAGACAGAAGGTCGCATTCGAGACTGCAGGCATGACACAGAAATTGAACCAGTTTAGTCTGAAACTGAGCCGACCCAGTCTCAGGTTAGCTGGCTTAGTGCTAAGACTGAGTTGGCTTAGTCTGCGGGTATAGTTATGCATGGATTCTATTTGGACTAAGATAGAAACTTATCCTAGGGGTCTTAAGGCCTGGTTTAAGAGGTCTTAAGGGGGCTAATTCATGGATGGATTGGGTTTAGATATAGGGGATGAGAGCATGTGAGACATGGGTATACATGGGCATGATGAGTGCTTTCATGTATTGGGTTAGCCTAGGAGAGTTTTTGAGCTGAGGTTTATTAGGATTTATGTGGAAACTCTAGGATATATAAATCAGGATATTGTAACTTTTACAATAAGGTTGGAATACAATTGAGCTTTTCTTCCTAACTCTCTTCTCTCTTCTTTTTGATTCCAACACCAAATCCTAGCTTCTCTCATCTTTCTTAGATCTTCTTCAGTTTGCTGGATTAACACCCAGATTCATGCAAGAGATCGAATCTACGACTGTGGCTCCAAGCAGTCATAGAAATAGTAATTGGTATCAGACTAAGGTGATGCCAGTTGGTGGGCTTACAATTGATATCAAAGTTCGGTTGAGTATGGAGGATGAAGAAGATCAATTTTCAGCAGAGATCAGTAGCGAGATTCAGATCTAAAGACTTTCTCTAGGCTTCGTGAGGAAGAAAGAGATCACAAAACTACTGTCTACCATCCCTAGTTAAGGTATTTCTCAGATCTACCTATTTGCTATTATTTGATTCGGATTGATCATGGATTACAATGGATTGTAGGTAGGATTAGAGAAATTTGATAGAAAAAAAAGTTTCATGATTTGGATGGTAAGGATGGAGGATTTGCTGGTTCAGATGAGACTGGATTCGGTCTTGAAAGATAAGCTGGGAGAGATGACAGACAAGGAGTGGGTGTCCTTGGAGAAAAGGGCATGTGCCATGATTAGGACTTGTTTGGTGGATGAGGTTTTATATGGTGTGTTGGAGGAGAGAACGTCCAAGGGATTATGGTTGAGATTGCAATAGTTGTATATAGAAAAGAACATGTGTAATAAGTTGATGTTGAAGAAGTAACTGTACAGCCTTCAAATGCAGGAGGACAAGGATGTTGTGGGGCATATTCAGTGATTCGATCGGATGAGCATGAACTTGCTCAATATAGGGATGGATTTAGAAGAGGAGGACAAGAGTCTATTTATTGCTATGTTCGCTATCCAGGAGCTTTGATTCGTTGGTGACAACTTTGCTATTTGGTAAGGAGACACTGGTGTATGAGGAGATCGTATCAGTGCTCAGGTCCAATGAGCAGCAAAAATGGATGACGAAGAGGAAGGTCTTTCAAGAGAGTCTTGTGGTTTCAGAGAAGCACAGAAAAGAAAAGAAGAAGGGTGAAAAGAGGGACAGTAAGAGATGTTTCAATGGTGGAGAAGCAATGCACTTTAAGTGGGAGTGTTCGCTTTGGAAGAAGTGCAAGGAAGAAGAAAACTTGGATTCCATTAATTCAACTGCTGATAGTGAAGAGTCGGATGAGCTCTTGATGGTCTCGGAGGAGCCTATAGGGTGCGGTGTATCTGAGATGATTTTGGATAGATTTGTGGAGTGCAGAGGGTCCGAAGGAATAGCGATGGTATTTGAGGTATAGTAGCAGGCCCAGTAGTGCAGCATTGGATGGTTGGCCTCGGAAGACTCGGAGATAGAGTCAGCTTCTGTAGCATCAAGGGGACTTTAGTTCTAGGTGGAGCACCGGGCAGAGGTGGCTTCACGGGTGGAGGGAGCTGTGACATGGGTTCAGAGTAGAGGGATGCAGAGGGAGGACCTATATCCCAACACTAGTGTTGGGGCTGTATAGATCCAGATGGAGAGGATTGTATAGGAAGACAGGCATGGCTCTGAGGAGATAGTGCCAGATGGAGCATCAAGATATGTGGTGAATGCTGGTAAAAAAATATTGCATGATCTCTAGAGAAGTCCAAGATAAGTGATGCAGCTGTCAAGCAGAAGGATACCTACAACTCCAAAGGTGGTGCAGAGGAACAAGTCAAGAACTTCAGCGGTGGAGGTGATTATCCTGAAGGCCTCAAAGGAAGCTCACCAGCTGAAGAAGAATGGCAGTGGCAAGGTGAGCATGAGGGGCTATCAGGACATGCAGAGACAATGGGATCGTGCAGGAGGATGTTGCCAGGTGTGCCAATGTTTGCGTTAGGATAAGAGTTGGTGCGGTGCTCCTAAGCCTTGGGAGGCCACGGGTGGAGCCAGGGTGAGGACTCTGGAGAGACTAGAACAAGTATCGTCCTAAGGCTAGGATAGGAGTTGTCCTATGATGGAGGCCGCATGTAGCTCTCTACGGGCTTGAGGTTCAGGTATTGAGGACCTTAAGGGGCTTGGTTGGAGCTTCGAAAGCTTGGGATACAAGGTACAACGAGGAACCAAAGTCAGAAGATTGAAGACTACAGAAAAGAAACTTTCTGCAGATTAGCTGGCTCAATCCAAAACTGGTTTGGCTAAGTCTTAGAGCATAAGACAAACAAAAGGTTGCGTTCGGAACTACAGGCACGATGCAGAAACTAGGCTGGCACAGTCTGAAACTGAGTCGACCTAGTCTCAGGTTAACCGGCTCAATGCTGAGACTAAGTCGGCTTAGTCTACGGGCAGAGTTACGTATGGGTTCTGTTTGGGCTAGGATAGAGACTTATCCAAGGGTCTTAAGGCCTGGTTTAAGAGGTCATAAGGGGGCTAATTCATTATGAATTAGATTTAGATCTAAGGGATGAGAGCATGTGAGACATGGGTGTACATGGGCTCGGTGAATGCTTGCATGTATTGGGTTAGCCTAGGAGAGTTTTTGAGTTGGAATTTATTAGGATTCATGTGGAAACTCTAGGGTACATAAACTAGGATATTGTAACTTTTACAATAAGGTTGGAATACAATTGAGCTTTTCTCCCTAACTCTCTTCTCTCTTCTCTCTGGTTCCAACATCAAAACCCTAGCTTCTCTCATCTTTCTTAGATCTTCTTCAGTTTGCTGGATTAACATCTAGGTTTATGCAAGAGATCGGATCTACGGCTATGGCTTCGAGCAGCCATAGGAACAATAATTAGTATCAGAGCAAGGTGATGCCAGTTGGTGGGCTTACAGAGATTACCAAACTGAAGGAGCAGGTTTCAAGATAGATCTCGAAGGCGAAGGCCTAGGCATTAGAGGAGTTCAAGATCTCCTCTGAAATGAGGAACTTGAATGTCAAGTTTAGCCAGAAATCCTTCATCAAGAGGTTCGAGCTCTATGAGGATAGGATGGCTAACAAATTTTTCAAGCTTGACCTCAGCTTTCTGGTTGAAGGAGCTCCTAGCGAAGAGGCAGGACCAGCTACCACCACAGTTGACCTTCCCACTGCCGAGCCTTCTATTGAAGAGCTAGGGTCGACTGATGCTGTGCCGAACTCCTCGACTGCTCCCTTAGAGGTCTGAGACCTCCTATTTTGTATTTTTTCTTTTTATTTGTTTTCTTTCCTATACTTGAAAAATATTTTGATTAATGAAGATAAATTTAATTTGCGAGCAAATTTCTTTCTTTTATGAAATCTATTTTGTGATGCTTTTATGCTTCAAGTGTAGTCTCCTGTCGAAACCGATCTCTTACCTCAGGATGTTCTCCTGAAGGTTCTTATAAAAAACTTAAGAAGGGAGGTTCATCAACTTAAAAGGAAGTTAGTGAAAATGGATGGAGAGCTTCAAAAATTCAAAAAGAGTTATGCTGAAGCTAATGTTGAAATCAACCATCTCTGTCAAGTCCATAAAAAGGATGCCATGGACTATATCAATAAGAAGCGTCACTTGATAAAAGAGCTAGAAAGGATGAAGAAGCTTAGTAGCGATAAGGCTTAGGTTCTGACTGCCATGATCTTCTCCCTTGAAGCTGAGCTCTATGGAGCAAATGAGAAGATCGAACGGTTAAAATAGAGTGTAGTTCAGTCTCAAAGCCAAGAAGAGTATGGCTGGGACTGATCAAAAAGATTTTTCGATCTTCAAAAGCAACTATGCGATGTCGAAGAGAATTATAAGTTTTATCGATTTTGCTGGAGCAAAGAGATTGATGATTATAAGAGGAAACATAGGGCTACCAATAGCGAAGTGATGAGGCTCCAGAAGTAGTTGGCCAACAGGGCTCAAGCTGGCTCTAGCAAGAAATCGGATGAACTCCTTGCTTTAAGGGATACCATGGAAAGGCTATCTGAGTCATATGAAAAGGAGAAAATCAAGCTACAGCAATTGAGAATCCAGATGGTTTATCAAGAAGATGTCGTCAAGGATGCAGAGGTCAAATCCATGGTTCTTAGAAAGAGATTGAGAGAGATAGAGGAAGAATCGTGCAGATAGGAGATGCTGAGGTAGAGCTTGGCAGTGAGGAAGAGGCTCGAAGAAAAAATAGGTCTGAAACTTTTTCTTATAATGGTTGGAGCTGGCAGTCCGAAGTCTGACTTTGAGTAGGACTTTGGCTTTTCTTCTTTCTTTTTTTTTTCTCTCTTTTTTTGATAATTGGCCTTGCGGGCCTTTTCATGTATCAAACTTTTATTTTAATGAAACACTATTTTTCAATTACTTCATCTCAGTCTTATGCTTGCGTAGTTTTTTACTCTTTTCTTTTTTTTTGTTATTCATGATTGTAGAGCTATCCTTCGATAATAGTTGTAGTTCGCTGTAATATATGTACCCTTTGATTATAGACGATGGTACTTGGGTAGATATTTTTTTTCTGATTTGCATAATTGAATCTTCGCATCTTTTGTGTCTAAATGAAGTCTCTTGATCCTGATTATGGTTGATCACAACCTTCGCTTGGATGAAATCATCCTTTCTTATTGAATATTTGAAGGTCTTTTCTTATGTCAAGACGAGGTTCTCCTCCTGTTCTTGGCATATTTAATTTTTTTCTCTTATTAGGATGAAGTTCTCCTTCTATTCCTAACAAGGGCATCGGGGCACAAAAGGATCGTTGAGAGAGCCTCTTCCGTTGTCCTTCTATCAGGATAAGGTCCTCCATCTATTTCTAATGGGGTTGGCTTTCTTTCTTATTAGGATGATGTTCTTCTTCTATTCTTAACAAGATTATTGGGACACAAAAAGATCACTGAAAGGGCCTCTCTCCTAGTTTTTCTATCAGGATGAAGTCCTCCTCCTATTCCTAACGGGATTGACTTTTTTCTTATTAGGACGAGGTTCTCCTCCTATGCCTAACAATCATTGAGACACAAAAAGATCGTTGAAAGGTCCTTCTTCTTATCCTTTAATTAGGATGAGGTCCTCCTCCTATTCCTAATGGGATTGATTTCTTTTCTTGTTAGGACGAGGTTCTCCTCCTGTTGCTAACAAGATCATTAGGAACATAAAAAGCCATTGAAAAAACTTCTCTCCTTATCCTTCCTTCAGGATGAGGTTATCCTCCTATTTCTAACGAGATTGGCTTTTTTTCTTGTTAGGATGTAGTTCTCCTCCTATTTCTAACAAAATCATTAGGATACAAAAGGGTCATTGAAAGGATCTCTTTTCTTATCCTCCTGTCAGGACGAGATCCTCCTCCTATCCTGATGGGATTGACTTTTTTTCTTGTTAGGACAAGATTTTTTTTCTATTCCTAACAAGATTATTGGGGCATAAAAGAGCCATTAAAAAAGCCTCTCTCCTAGTCCTTCCATCAGGATGAGGTCATCCTTCTGTTTTTGACGGGATTGGCTTTTTTTCTTATTAGGATGAAATTCTCCTTCTATTTCTAACAAGATCATTGGAGCACAAAAGGATCATTGAAAGAGCCTCTCCCCTAGTCCTCTCGTCAGGATGAGGTCGTCCTTCTAGGTCCCCGTTAGAAGGAGATTCTCCTCCTATTCTTAACAAAATCATTAGAGCATAAAAGGGTCATTGAAAGGGCCTCTCTCTTAGTCCCCCCATCAGGATGAGGTCTTCCTCCTATTCCTGATGGGGTTGGCTTTTTTTCTTGTTAGAATAAGATTTTTCTCCTATTTTTAATAAGATCATTGGGGCACAAAAGGATCATTGAAAGAGCCTTTCTTCTTGTCTCCCTATCAGAACGAGGTTCTCCTCCTATTTCAGATAGGATTGTCTTTTTTTTTTATTAGGATGAGGTTCTCCTTCTGTTCCTAACAAGACCATTGAGGCATAAAAGGATCATTGAAAAGGCCTCTCCCCTTGTCTTCTTGTTAGGATGAGATCCTCCTCCTGTTCTTGGTAGAGTTGGCTTTTTTCTTATAAGGATAAGATTCTTCTCCTATTCCTAACAAGATCATTGGGATACAAAAAAGCTATTAAAAGGGCCTCTCTCCTTGTCCCCCTATCAGGATGAGGTCCTTCTCCTATTTTGATGGAGTTGGCTTTTTCTTATTAGGATGAGGTTCTCCTTCTATTTCTAACAAGATCATTGGAGCATAAAAGGATCATTGAAAGGGCCTTTCTTCTTATCCCTCCATCAGGATAAGGTCTTCTTCCTATTCCTAATGGGGTTGGCTTTTATTCTTGTTAGGACAAGGTTCTCCTTCTATTTCTATCAAGATCATTGAGGCATAAAAGGGCTATTAAAAAGACCTCTCTCCTTATCCCTCCATTAGGACGAGGTCCTTCTCCTATTCTTAATAAGATTAGCTTTTTTCTTGTTAGGATGATGTTCTTCTCCTATTTCTAACAAGACCATTGGGGCACAAAAGGGCCATTGAAAGGGCTTTTTTTCTTTGTCTCCTGTTTAAGAACCAGAGGCTTTTAATTTTATTTGGTGTAATTCTCTACCATTGCATAATTTTATGCCAAAGACAAAGATATTAAAGTAAGAATATTTTAGTGAGATGTAGTTACTGATAATACATTCGTAGATTTTTTGAGTTCCATGGTCATGGCTGCACAGGTCCTCCGAGCTCCTTCAGATAATATATTTCTGGTCGATCGATTTTCATGACCTCATAAGGGCCTTCCCAATTTGGAGTAAGCTTTTTCTGATTTTGAGAATATGAGGTATCCACTCATCGAAGCATCAAGTGTCCTACTTTGAATGTCTTGTTTCTGACTCTTGAATTATGGTAACAGGCTACTTTTTGCTTGTAAGCTGCTATTCAGATTTGTGCCTTCTCTCACTTTTCTTTCAATAGATTGAGATTTGCCCTACGATCCTGTGAGTTGTTCTGTTCACTAAAAGCTTCAACTCGCACTGAAGAAAGTCCAAGCTCCACTAGGATGACTACCTCTATCCCAAAAGCCAATGCAAAAGGGGTTTCTCTAGTTGGCAACCTTTGAGTGGTTCTATAAGTCCAAAGCATATGATAGAGTTCGTCCACCCATGTTCCTTTTGCTTTTTCAAGCCTTACCTTTATCTGTTGAAGCAAAGTTCTGTTAGTCACCTCGGCTTCACCATTCGCTTGTGGATGAGCTATTGATGTGAAATGGTGGGAGATATTCAAGTCTTCATAAAATTTAGCAAACTTTGCTACTGTAAACTAGCACCCATTATCAGGGATTAATGTCCGAGACAAGCCAAACCCTCAAATAATTAATTTTTAGATGAAGTCCTATACTTTAGCTTCAATAATTTTTGCTAGAGATTCAGCCTCAACCAACTTAGTAAAATAATCTACTGCCACTAGAAGAAACTTTTGCTATCCAGATGCTATGAGAAAGGGCCCAAATAAATCCATTTCCCACTATGCAAATGGCCATGGAGCATTTAAATGTGTGAGCTATGAAGCCGGCTGCCTCTGAAATTTGCATTTCTTTGGCAATGGTCGTATTTTCTCACAATTCTATGGCATCCTAGTGCATTGTTGGCTAATAATATTCCTGCTGAAGTAGTTTGTAAGACAAAGATCTAGCCCCCAAGTGATTTCACGTATCCCTTCATGGACTTCTATCAAGGTGTAGCCAACATCGAAAGGTCAAAGATATTTGAGTGGTAGGGAGTACGACATCTTGTGCAGCTTATCCTCATATAGGACAGCGGGAGGCCTGATTTCTCAGTTTTCGAGCTTCTTTTGGATCTCTTGGAAGAGCTCCATCCTTATGATAAGAAATCATTGGGTCAATCCAACTGGGCTCATGGTCGACCTGCATTATTGCTTGGGACTCTTAATTCTGAACTTGGGTGCTGCAGAACTTCGAAGAGAACTTCCTTTGGCAGTTCATTTGGGGTCAGGATTGCTAACTTCGAGAGAGGATCAGCTCTAGTATTCTCTACCTTGGGAATCTACTGGATATCAAAGCTATTAAAAGTCAAGATCAAGCTTCTTATCTTTTTCAAGTACTTCTTCATGCTTTCCTCTCAAGCTTCATAATTGCTACTAACTTGCCCCACAACCAGCTGAGAGTCACTATAAATTTTTAGATGTTTTGCTTCTAGTTCTTTAGCTATTCTTGGTCCGACAATCAAGGATTCATACTATGCTCCATTGTTAGTAGCGGGGAACTCAAAGCATAAAGCATATTCGGCCACAATCCCCTCCAGATTAATAAGAATCAAGCCCGTGCCTGTCCTAGAAGCATTAGATGAACCATCCACATATAATGCCCAAAAGTCTTCAGAGAAATCAGCCTTCTCTTCAAGAGAGCCAGGGATATGAACTTCTTAGTGCTCTAGTTTAGTCGCATCCAGAATAGTGCACTCTACTATAAAATCAGCCAGTATTTAAGCTTTAATGGATGGCCGAGGCTGAAAATGAATATCAAATTTAGTTAACTCAATTACCCACTTTGCTATTCTTTTGGAGGTATCAGGCTGGTGAAGAACTATCTTGCTGGATTAATCAATAAGAAGAATAATTTTGTCCCTAAAAATATGGTCAAAGCTTTTTGGCTATAATCAATAAGATATAAGTTAGTTTTTCTAATTTAGTATATCTTATTTCTACATCCCTCAAGACTCTGCTTATATAGTAAATCAACTTCTGAATTTTAGCTTCTTCTCTGATCAGGATGGCTCCAATAGATGCTAGAGACATAGCAAGGTACAAGAATAGCTCTTCTTCAGGTTCAGGCTTGGCTAGGAGTGGAGGTGAATTGAGATAGTTCTTTAATTCTTCAAAGACCTGTTGGCACTTAGGAGTCTAGTTGAAGTTCTTGGGCTATTTGAATACTTGGAAGAAGGGTGTACAATGCTCCGCTGATCTTGAAATGAAGCAATTCAGGGCTGCTATCTTGCTTGTGACGTGCTGAACTTCTTTTATTATTTTTGGGGCAGTCATCTCTTGGATGGCTTTGATCTTCTCTAGATTGGCTTTAATGTCACGTCTTGACACCATGAATCCTAGAAACTTTTTTGAGATTACTTTAAAAGTATATTTTATAGGGTTCAGCTTTATCTTGTACTTCTAGAGAGTGCTGAAGGTCTCTTCAAGATCGAAAATATGATTCGGTGAAGATTGGCTTTTAACCAGCATGTCATCTATATACACCTCCTTATTGCGGTCGATTTATTCCTTGAAGATCTTATGCACTAGGCATTGATAAGTTGCTCCTACATTTTTAAGCTCAAAGGGCATGACCCTGTAATAGTAAAGATCATGATCAGTAATAAAAGAAATCTTCTCCTCATCCTCTGGTGCCATCTAAATTTGATTACAGCCGGAGAAGGCACCATAAAGGTGAGGAGCTCATGGCTCGAAGTTGCATCCACCAGTTGGTCAATTCTAGATAGGGAGTAGCTATCTTTTGTGTAAGTTTTGTTTAAATCTATGAAGTCTATGCACATTCTCCACTTGTCATTCACCTTTTTAACGAGAATGATATTTGCAATTCAGTCCAAATGGAGTACTTCCTGAATGAATCCTACTTTGAGGAGTTTGTCAACCTCATCCATGATGGCTTTCTATCTTTCTAGTGTAAAGCTGCTCTTCTTTTGCTTCACTGACAAATGTTTAAGGTCCACACCTAGATGATGCTCCATTATCTTTGCATCAATCCGAAGCATATCTATAGGCACCCAAGCAAAAACATCAGCATTCTTTTCCAAGAAGGCGACGAGCTGCTTTTTGACTTCTCCCTTCAGATTAGAGTCGATCTTTGTTGTATGTTTCTTATTCCCATCATTCAAAAGGATCTCCACAAGGTCATCGATGGGTTCCCTTCTTTCTTTGAATAGGTCATTACAGAACTGGATAAGGATCTGCTTGTCTTCCTTCCTGTAGGGCAAAATTGTAGCAGTGCCGAGCTAGTGCCTGGTCTCCCTAAACCTCTCCTACTTTAGATCCTATTGGAAACTTTATTTTCAGGTAATAAGTTGAAACTACAGCCTAGAGTGCATTTAAACTAGATCGGTCAAGGATTACATTATAAGTAGAGGGTACCTTCACCACTAAGAAATCGACTTGGGCTCTGGATAGCTTTGGATACCGACCTACCATAACTTGTAAAGTTATTATCCTTTTAACTGGTATTGCATCACCCATGAATCCCACTAACGGGGAGCTTATTGATCCCATTCTACTATCAGATATGGATATTTTAAAGAAAGTATCATAAAATAAGACATCAGTAGAGCTTTCATTATCAATTAAAATATGGCGTACATCATAGTTTGCAATATTTAGAGTTACTACAACTGCATCATTATGCAAAAACTGTACCTCTTGAGCATCTTCCTTAGTGAAAGTGATAGGTTCTTCAGTCCGCTGCTTCTTTGTTGGCTTCGTCGATCTACTGGCTTCCCCCTATCGATGTCTTCGAGCAATAGTATTGATGATGCCAAGTAGGGGTCAATCTCCTCGTTGCTCATCCCTCTGAGGTGGTTTAGGCTATGGTGGGGCTCTCAATCGATCCTTCCTCCTTTCTGATCGATGCCTAAATCGATCCAGTCGACCTCTTCTAATCAGTGCTTCAATTTCATCTTGAAGCTGGATACATTCTTCAGTATCATGACCATGATCATGATGGTAAAGGCAGTACTTATTGGGATTGCATTTGGTAGGATGACTCTGTAACCTCTCTAGCCTTGGTAGTTGCTCCTTTATCTCCATCAGTACTTGGATATTTATGGTATTTAGAGAAGCATAATTATGAAATCTTCTAGGGGAGAGTTCCGCCGTGGTTTTCTATTTGTGCTTCTTTATTGATGAGCTCGAGGGGGAGTCCAAGCTCATTTGCACTCAGGAGAGGTTTGGGAGCACGATCGAGCTACACTCAACCTTTCTTCAGTTGCAGGCTTGCTGGATTTGCTCGCCTATCGCTCTTTCATGGCTTCTTTATCTTTCAATCGAAAGGTTTCCTCTACTCGGGCATAGCCTTCGGCTTGGGCTAGTATGTTGGCAAAGTCCCGAGGGTACTTCTTCTCCAAGAAAAAAAGGAGATCATTGTTACCCAAGGATGGCTACCCAAGAGGAGGATGAATTGGGTATTACAAGAACTTTTTGACTAATGTGCAAATTTGAATGATTTAAACTAAGTGAAGTGCATACAATGAGTAATGAAACAAGCTTTGTAATGTGCAATGAATGAAAGCAATAAAGTAAAGAACATACAATCACAAACACACAAATTTTATAGTGGTTTGGTGCCAAACTCAGCACCTACATCCACTCCCCAAGAATACCCCTTGGGAATTCAACTATAATTCTCAACAAGAATTACAGTCTAATTATTTTCTGAGCTCATAATCAAATTTAATTAATTTTTTCTGGCTCACCAACCAAAATCGTACATGATTATTTTTTGGGCTCATAATCAACCCTGATTGGTTTTACCCTTGGCTCACCAATCAAACCAATACAATGTCCAACTCGAGGCTTGGACCAACCTAAGTTTCTCACCCCAAGAAACTTGAAATAAAATATAAAAAATATAATTTAAAATAAACTTTATAAAATCCAAGAGAAGAAAATCTAGATTGCTTTACTTGTAGGATTGATTTCTTCTTTTTGAATGCTTGAGGAAGTAGGAGATGATCTTCAATAATGATGGCCTAACTTCTCTCAGATTTGAGG
>QRFJ01000199.1:1284768-1358647 GCA_006176705.1 Cocos nucifera | reverse complement strand
ATGTTGGAAGGATAAAGAATGTTAGAATCCACTCCGTTCTTTAGCTATCTCTCTTCTTTGATAAACAAAAGCATGTATATCAAATTGAATAAATATCTGAAAGCTCAATTTACGATGATCATAAAAAAGTTTATTGAGAATTTAAGTTCATATTTTATTTTTTCTTAACTTAAATTAATTAAAATTTTTAATCAAATCAAATTAAAAAATATCTCTCCTATTTTTCATATTTATAGTTAGATTAATTTTCTTTTCAACTTTTTCTCTCTTTTTCTTTCAAATTAAGCATAATTAATTGATACCATATTAATCTTAATTAATACAAATTTAAGTTTTGAGCTAAAATTTCTAAATTTGATTGATACCAAGTTAGTAATCATTTTATCTTTGATATTTTCTCCTCCTTACTTTTGCAAATAAAGCTATTTTAAAATTAAATAAAATTTTAAGAGAACAAGCAAGTAAACATAATATGAAATCATATTAAAATCAATAGATTTAATCAAAATAACTTTAACAATCATTGATGGTATGATGTGAGAAAAAAATTTAGATTATACCATACATCAATATCCATCCCTTTTCATTTTCAAGTAATCCATAAAAATTTTCTTTTTTTCATTTCATTTGGATCCATAGTGCACCTGCAAAGTCACTTAATGATTTTTGGTACCCAAGTCATCTTGGATCCATAGGAGTTAGTATTCAAGGTTTTCTTTGAAATCCAAATTTGTTTAATCAAAGTTTGGCCAATTCTTTTAAAATTATATTCAAAAATTTTATGGCCTACTTTGTTACATTTAAAACATGTAATTGAATGATTTTTAAATGAAGCTTTGCTTATAGGATTGATTTCTTCTCTTTGAATGCTTGAGAAAATAGGAGATGATCTTCAATAATGATGACCTAATTTCTCTCAGATTTAAGGATGTTGGAAGAACAAAGAATGTCTGAAAATCACTCCTTCCTTACTCTTTTTAGCTCACTCTTCTTGCTTTCTTAATGGATACTCAATAAACTCTTCAAAAGCTTATTTTTAATGCTCTAAAGATTTTTTATATATTCTTGAGGCTATCCACCACTTCTTTATATTTGGAAGATCTTCAGAATGAGTTCTAGTCATTCGAGTTGAGAAAATAGCCGTTAGGAGTCCTTGTGGATAAAAGGTTAAAATTCTAAAAATTTAGCCATTATAGTCACTGAGTTGGCTTAGTTTTTTACTGGATCAGCTCAGTCTAACTGGGTCGGCTCAGTTTATAACTAGGTTGGCTTTGTATCAGTTTACTTAAAAAATTAGCTTTCTATTTTTCTATTTTCTGAGACTAGGGCGTCTAAGTTTTTCACTGAGCCGACTAAGTACTGAGCCAGCTCAATTTTTCATTAAATCATCTAAGTTTTTAGCCTTCAATAATTTTATATATTTTTCTACATGAATGGCTTTTTGTTTTCAACTTTTAAGGGTTTCTTCCATCTTGATTTTTATGGTCTTTCCCACCATTGAGGCTTCCAAAAATTTATTGTTTGAGTTTTATTTGATCATTTGAAATTATTCTTTTCTTTAACTTTTCTTCTTGTGAGAGGATTTCTTCTATGGATAATTTATTCATTTTAAGCACTTGAAAAGTCCTACACACATTCTTGAAATACATGATTAGATACATAATATACTCAAGATTTGATAATCATTAAAATCAATCATGGGGTCAACAATCATTCTTTTGAAGACTGTTCTTTAGTGTGGCCGTAGCAATAGATTGGTCTAGATTTTGGACCTCCAAGACAGCAGCGTTGAAGTGGTTGATATAGGCTTAAATGGACTCTCCTATTTTTTGCTTTATGTTGATGAGGGAGTCCGAACCTTATCTTTGGTGATGGCTACTAATGAAATGAGCCATGAATTTATGACTCAGCTAGTCAAAAGAAAAAATGATACCCAATTTAAGGTTCGAGTACCAACTCCTTGCTGCTCCCTTCAAAATGGAGGAAAAAGTTCAACAAAGAATGGCGTCAGGTGCGCCATGAAGTAGCATCATTATTCAGAAGGCTTGAAGATGGTTGACCAAATTAGAAGTCCTATCATAACTCTCCAATTTAGGAAGTTTGTGAAGGAGAAATCTTGATTTTCTAGATCAGGTTCGTTTAGATCTAATCGGATCAAGAGAGATATTTCAAAAATTTCTCTCAAGCATCCATATCAGATCTGAGATATTTTAGATCTAATTTTATAGATCTAATAAATAAAAATAAAAATAAATTAAATCTAATTTAATTTATATGTTGATGTTGGGTAATCTGATTACCCTTTGATGATCCTGCTGATTACCTGAGGTTCTGGATCTAGCCATGCAAGCATCTGACCTCTATTGGTATCCACTCAGATTGGATCTAGAGATCTTCTCCTTTTTTATCACTTCTCCAAAAATTAAATCTAGATATGATTTGGAGGATTTTCAAAACTTCTTCTAAAGATCAGTAGTCGTCTCTGCAGCAGTACTGCCTTCTTCCTTGCTCGTCAGCTTTTTCTTGCTTGGATCGCATCAAACTGGAGCCCAACTTCCCTTGGGCATGGAGAGGAGAGAGAAGGTCAAAAGATGGCATGGAGGAGGGAGAAGGGCAGCCTTAGGGCATGGGCTAAGAGAAACTCTCTAAAAGTTGGGTGCAGACAGGGTTTATTTATAGACCCTGCTGCGCCATGCAGTGCCACATTATCCCGACCAATCGCGTTGCTTCGTGCAATCAGATCTAAATCTGATTGATGGGATGACATCATCTGATCCAATCAGATGAGAGCCCCACTAATTCATCCTTAGATGGCACTTAAGATCGGTCAAAGTCTATGAACAAGGGTCACCTAAGTAGAATCCAAGAAGCAACCTGGAGTCCCATCCGTATGGGACTCCAGGCATCCCTATACATGGGCGCACGCCTCCCTAGGCGTGCACCCCCTCCTTTCCAAATTATAGTAAGAGGACAAGCCCCTATCTACTCTCCAATAAGTGCATGACACATGGGCAGATGTCCAAGGGTCAAAGATCAATATTTGACCAAAGTCAAAGGACAAGAATTAGCAGGTGACAAAAAATGACAGGTGTTATCTCAAATTTATCTCATAAATTAAGACAATCCTTTTCTAACCTAGACAAGCTCTAATCAGACCAATTAAAGGTACTTGAGTGAGCACAAACTCATTTGGCTCAGTCGAGACAACTTTTAATGATAATAAAAGGAGAACGTTAGGCTCAATCGTGTGCTAGCACGATTTTCTTGAACCAAATTGAATCTAATTCAAATCAATTGAATTGGGTTAGTCCAATTGATGATATCTAAATCCAAATCTTTATTTGTGTGACTTAGTTAGGTTCAGTTCTATATGATAATGGGATATGTTGTGATCTCCATCATCAAAACTCCTTTCGATGGATCAAAACTCTTCTGATTCAGACAACTAGAATGATCGATCATCTAAATCATTCTAATTGCTTCCAAAATCTACCAGTAACACCTAGCAGTATATAATGGCAACCCATCAAAACTAAAAATGAACCTCTCGGTGTAGCTACTTGTGTGATTAAGTTCTTCTATCTTGAGCCTTGATCAGATTAGGGTTAAGATAAACTCGTTAAACCCTAATTTCTATCATATGATTTAATCATTCAATTCAAGTCCGATGTGAAAACCTTAATAGAAACTCTTTCTATTATTTCACTCTGCCATGGCCATGGGACTTCTGGACTTGATTCTCATGATCATCATAGGCTGCTCCTCTACCACCGAGGTAGATAGATTTTCATCTTGATGCAATCCAAGTTCCTACAATGAACATGCTATAGCCAACATACACCTCAGGATTCTGAATGGCTAGAAGATCGAGTAATGGTGTAGTCAAACTATAACACCCTCAAGGTGAACTGCCGATGCACCTTCAGGTCAAAGAACCAGACACACCACTGCAGCATCGAGTCAGTCATTCGATGAGAAGGTAGACTTTCTTAATGACTACTCGAGGTGGTCACGCTCAGTGCCCTCGTTCTCTAACGAGTACCTGTACTCTCGCTCCGTGTCTCCACACCGTAGACTCAAGACTCATCTACTAAATGAAGAAGCGATTGTACACCAACCTTTTGGATCAATCACCATCCTCGTGATGATCCTATGGATCAGGAGCATTTTATGAGTTAATAAATGATTATTCATGTCTTAAATTTTCAACTCTTGAAAATATGAATTATCATTATCATTAACTCAAGGGATGTATCACAGACACTAAATACATATTTATGATAGAAAATAACCTATTTTATTATTTATAGTCAAAATTATAATTTTATCCCTAGAAGTATATTATAAATGTCAGCCAATTCTGGCTTCTAGAAAACACATATCTAACAAACTCCCACTTGATCTAAAGCCAATTGGCTATAAATCTAAGTCCAATCTTCTCAAGGTGGGCTTCGATCTTCTGCTAGCCCAATGACTTTGTAAGCGGGTCCACTGCATTGTCTGTGGAGTCGACTCTCTTGACCTCGACGTATCCCTTCTCGAGATAATCACGGATGAGGTGTTATCACCGCTCGATGTACTTGAATTTTTGGTGAGACCTCGACTCCTTAGCAAGGGCTACGCCATTGTTGTCGCAGTATAGAGGATTGGCATCTGATGGCATCACTCCAATTTTTATGGTAAACTTCTTATACCAGAATGCCTCTTTTGTAGCTTCTGACGCAGCGATGTATTCTGCTTCCATGGTGGAATCTGCTATTACTGTCTGCTTGAAACTTTTTCAACTGACAGCTCCACCATTACACACAAACAGACTCCCAGATGTCGACTTTCGATCATCTATATCGGACAAAAAATCCAAGTTTGTATACCTCTGGACTTAGAGTTCTCCATTACCAAAGACCAACAACATATGCTTAGTTCTTCTCAAGTACTTAAGGATACATTTTACAGAAGTCCAGTATTCTTCATCTAGATTCGACTGATATCTGCTTGTGACACTCACAGCATTGGCTATATCAGGTCGTGTACATGACATGGCATACATGAGGCTCCTTATTGCTAAGCATAAGGGATTTTGCTCATGCATTCTATTTCCTCAGGTGTGCTAGGGCACATCTTTTTGGAAAGATGAATGCCATATCTAAAGGATACCAAACCCCCCTTAGAGTTTTTCATGCTAAACCTCTTTAGCACTTCCTCTATGTATATCTTTTGTGAAAGTCCTAGCATCCTATTCGGTCTATCTCTATAGACCTTAATTCCTAGAATAAAGGATGCTTCTCCTAGGTCTTTCATGGAGAATTCTTTAGATAACCATATTTTTACTATGGTCAACATGAAAATATCATTCCCAATAAGGAGGATGTCATCCACGTACAATACGAGGAAGACAACAGCACTCTCACTGACCTTTTTGAAGACACATGGCTCCTCATTTTTGATGAAACCAAATAATTTGATTATATCATTAAAATGAGTGTTCCAGCTCCGAGATGCTTGCTTAAGTCCATATATGGACTTTTGCAGCTTGCATACCTTGTGATCATCATCACTGGATATGAAACCTAGTGGCTATTCCATATAGATATCTTCCTCAAGATATCCATTTAAGAATGCTATTTTTACATTCATTTGCCATATTTCATAATCGAAATAGACTGCAACAACAAGCAATGTGCGAATGAATTTAAGCATAGCTACTGATGAAAAGGTATCCTGATAGTCAATACTTTCACATTGACTATAACCTTTTGCCATTAATCTAGCTTTGAATGTCTCCATATTTCCATCTGCACCAATCTTTCTCTTGTAGATCCATTTACATCCAATAGATATTATACTTTTTGGCGGATCTATCAAGGTTCAGACTTGGTTTGAGTGCATCGAGTCAATTTCTGACTTCATTGCCTCTAACCATTTCTCAGAGTCGATATCCGATATTGCCTCATTATAGATTTTGGGATCATCACCATGAACCCCATTACCTACGAGGAATATTTTCTCTACTACATCTGAAATAGTACCTAAGTATCTCTTAGAGGGATGAAAAACTCTTTTCGATCTATGAGGTGGAGGAGGTAGTAATTGGATTGGCTTAACCTAATTTGGTTCCATTTGGTCCTTAGCTCGTTGCTCTTGTGAGACTTTCTCCTCGAGCTTAATCTACTTTCCAATGCTACTATATTGAATAAACTATTTTTCAAGAAAGATGGCATGTCGACTCACAATCACATTATGATCTTCTGAAATATAGAAATAATATCCTAATGACTCTTTAGGATATCCTATAAATCAAGCTCTAAAGGATCTAAAGTCTAACTTGTTCGCTTGTTGTCTTTTGACATGAGCCGGACAATCCCAAATTCTGAGATGACTCAAACTTGGTTTCTTACCATGCCATATCTCATATGGTATGGTAGGAATGGTTTTAAAAGGAACCCTATTCAGTAAGTATATTATAGTTAACAAACAGTATCCTAAAAAAAAATCAGGGATGTCTTTGAAGCTCATTATGAATCAGACCATATCTAATAGAGTCCGGTTTCTCCATTCTGAAATTTTATTGAGTTGAGGTATTTCAGGTGGAGTCCATTGAGAGACTATTCCATTTTTCTTGAGATAGTCCAAAAATTTCTGACTAAGGTATTCACCTCCTCGATCTGATCAAAGAACCTTAATGGGTTTTCTTATTTGCTTTTCTACTTCATGTCTGAATTTCTTGAACTTTTCAAAAGCTTCAGACTTGTGTCTCATAAGATACACATACCCATACCTAAATAAATCATCGATAAAGATTATGAAGTAGACAAAGTTGCCTCTATCCGGCACATCAAATGGGCCGCACACATCAGTATGTACTAAGGCAAGAAGATCCGTGGCCCTTTCCCCATGTCCTACAAAAGAAAGCTTAGTCATTTTGCCATGAAGACAGGATTCACAAATTGGATATGAATCGGAAGTCAATGGACTCAATAGCTCGATTTTCTCTAATTTGTTAATGCTATTTTCTGCTATATGACCTAGTCTTAGGTGCCATAGATACCTATCGTTTGGACTATCCCTAGGTCGTTTCATGGTATTTACATTTTGCTCGATATTAAAAATAGATACATCAATATGTAACTGATAAAGATCGTTAATAAGGAAACTACTTGCAATTTTATTTTTTTTTAAAGAATGTTACAATGGTCCTTAAGAAAATTAATTACATAGCCTTCTAATGCTAGGCAAAAAATAGAAATCAAATTTCTGCTTACTGCAGACACATAATAACAGTCTTTTAAAATTAAGTCTAAACCAAATGGTAGTCGAAGAGGATATGTTCCTACGATCACAGCAGCAACTCTTGCTCCATTTTCGATGCACAGGATCATCTCACCATCCCTCAGCCTCCTGCTATCTTCAAGATCCTGCATAGAAGTGCACAAATGAGCACTAGAACTAGAGTCAAGCATCCAACTAGATGCAGAAGAAATCGTAAGGTTAAACTCAATAACTAGCATACCTCTAGAAGGACCTGCCTCCTTCTTATTCTTCAGGGTGGCTAAGTATGTAGGGCAATTTCGCTTTCAGTGGTCGTTATTGTTGCAATGAAAATACTTTCCTTTGTCAGCGGCCTTCTTCTTCAGCTCTGCCTTTTTCTTCTTTCCTCCTTCTACCTTCTACTTTATCGCAGACTTCTTCTTTCCAAAAAATTTTCTCTTGGAAGAAGTCCGTTCCATAGCAAGCACTGAGCCTTTAGAATCTTTCATAGAAAGCTCAGTGGTAACCAGCATATTCATAAGTTCGGCCAAGAAATTTTGAAGTTTATGCATATGGTAGTTCATGATGAACTGCCCATACGCATCAGTCAAAGATTGCAGAATTATATCATTCTACAGATCCAAGTCTAACTTCACTCCGAGCTTCTTAAGCTCTTCTATATCCTTGATCATCATTAGATAATGATCTTGAACTGACTGCCCATCATGCATCTTAGCCTTGAAAAGTCGTTTAGTGACTTGATACTTAGCTGCGCGACTCTGTTCACCAAACATCTCTTGTAGGTGAGCCAATATTTGGCGAGCAATCCTGATATCTTCATATTGGTGCTGAAGTTCATCAGATATCGAGCCCAACATGTAATATCTGACCTTTTTATCTTCGTCCGTCCACTTATCTAGAGATGCTCTCTATTCAGTGGATGGACGGGCTGGTAAGGTGGGAGGGTTCTGACCCAATACATGAGTTAACTTCTTGAAATCTAAAATAATTTTAAAATTTTGGAGTCAATCCTTATAATTTGGTTCGATCAATCTATGGATGTCCAGGATTCGTGCTAGTGGGTTGGATGCAGACATTTTCCTATAGAGAGTCAAAATTTTTAGTTAGATATTGTAATTAAGACTTAACCAATTTATTTAGAGATTTTATTTTTAAACAAATTAATTCCCACTATTTTCTCAGATTCCTACACTCTCTCTATAGAGATGCAAAAATCTCCATGATTAATGATTTCTAGTGGGTGGTGCGGTCCCACCAACTGACTTATCACCTCACCTAATAGTTATTGATGATGGGTTAGCCAATGAGTGAACAACTCTTGTTCAATGATTCTCTAATCATGGTGTACCCAAACTTGGTCTGTAATTCATGAATCTCACCATGCCCGAAATATTGATCCACTCCTTAGTTAAGTCAGACCCACCATTTGCATAGATTGGATTCCTAATTGAGTTTCTCACCATATCCAAAATATTGAGCCTAATCCATCCTCCAGCCCATAACATCCAATGCCTAATAGACATGGTTGTATCTTTTCGATGCAACTAAATCACTATAACTAGCCGAGAACAATCAACCTCGAAAAGGGCCCGCACATCTACAATGGTGGAAGACCTTGGACTTAATCTTTTCTTAGAAAGATTTGATTTAGGTCTCATTAAACTAGACTTGATATAGTCATAACCATTATGACTAACCTAGTGGCATGGGTTAGCTCAGATTATAGACCACCTCAGATCAGAACTGAGTCAACAAACATAGCCAGGTAAGTGAGACTGGTGGAAGGATATGCCATTAACTTGACAAGAATGCATGCGAGTCGAGTAGCTCCCAATTAAAATCAGTCAGTCGTATCTGCCAAACTTATCTTAGATACTAAATTATTGACCCAGAACCAATCGGGTTAGCCTACAATCCAGACTCTAACCATTGAGCCTAATTAGGTCTTAGCTTGATCGATCACTTACGTGACTCTATCTTGACCCAAACTTAATCCTATTAGGCTGATCAATTTAAGCACTATTGATCCTATCTAACCAACTCTTGATTCGATTTGATCAACCGCTTAGACCTAATTGAGCTATCCAAGCCCGAACCCAATATTATGAATATGTCTTAGATCTAAAATTCTCAATTTTAGATCTAATTAATATTTCATTATCTTAATTTTTAATTAAGTTTAGAGTTCATAGACAAAATATGTAAATAAAATCCTAGGATTTCATGATCTAGGATTTTGCAGAAAGTAAGTTCTTGATTTCTGATTAAGGACGAATGCGCAGCACCCCTACGCATCATAAGAATACCCCATCAAATGGGAGGAGAGGACATTTAAATTCTACTTTATTCTTATGACCTGACAGCTAAGGAGAATGCCTTAATCAAAAATATAAATCTATAAAACTAGTTAGATCTACATCATATATCTCATATATAAAAATTGATCTAACTTAATACATATTTTGCATACATCTCATGTATCATATCATGCATATTTTTTAGATCTAAATTATCTCATAATTATCTAAAAAATTATATTTAAATTGATCACATCAAAATAAATTCTGATCTAGATAATTATGTAGAACTATTCCACAACTAGTCTAAACATGCATGCATCATATCTCATATGATCTAAAAATTAAATAAATTTATTTTTTATTTTTTAGATCTTATTATAATATTTATAATCATCAAAAAATAAAAAATAAATAGATCTAATTCATAATTTAATCAAAATAAATCATGATCATGCAAGACTACGTATAGAACTATTCTATTTTACAACTAGTCATGCATATTGTAGAACTTAGATCTATATTATTTAATTTTAATTTTTTTTGATTTTAGATCTAATCACATCTCATGTGATATCTAAAATTATCTAATTTTTAGATCAAAATAAATTAAAAATTAGATCTAAATAATTTAGAGAACCTGGCTCTGAGATCAATTGAAGGAGAAATCCTGACTTTTCGGATCAAGTTCGTTTAGATCTGATAGAATCAAGAGAGATATTTCAAAAATTTCTCTCACGCATCCATATTAAATCTAAGATATTTTAGATCTAATTTTATAGATCTAATGAATAAAAATAAAAATAAATTTAATTTAATTTAATTTATATCTTGATGTTGGGTAATCTGATTATCCTTTGATGATCCTGCTGATTGCCTAAGGTTCTGGATCTAGCCACGCAAGCGCCTGATCTCTATCGGTATCCACTCAGGCTAGATCTAGAGATCTTCTTCTTCTTTATCATTTCTCTAAAAATTTAATCTGAATCTAATTTGGAGGATCTTCAAAACTTTTTCTAAAAATTAGCAGTCATCTCTGCAGTAGTGCTGTCTTCTTCCTTTCTCATCAACTTTTTCTTGCCTGGATCGCACCAAACTGGAGCCAAACTTCCCTTGGGCATGGAGAGGAGAGAGAGGGTTAGAAGATGGCATGAAGAAGGAAGAGGGGCTGCCTTGGAGCATGGGCTAAGAGAAACTCTCTAAAAGTTGGGTGCAGACAGGGTTTATTTTTAGACCCTGCTGCGCCATGTAGTGCCACATCATCCCGACCAATCACGTTGCTTCGCAATCAGATCTAAATCAGATTGGTGGGATGACATCATTTGATCTAATTAGATAAGAGCCCCACTAATTCATCCTTAGATGGCACCTAAGACTGGTCAAAGTCTATGGGTAAGGGTCACCTAAGTAGAATCCAAGAAGCAACCTGGAGTCCCATCCGTATGGGACTCTAGGCGTCCCTATCCATGGGTGCATGTCTTCCTCGGCATATGCCCCCTCCTTTCCAAATTTTAGTAAAGGGACAAGCCCCTATCTGCTCTCCAATAAATGCATGACACATGGGCAGATGTCCAAGGGTCAAAGGTCAACGTTTGATCAAAGTCAAAGGACAAGAATTAGCAGGTGATGAAAAATGACAGGTGTTATCTCAAATTTATCTCATAAATTAAGACAACCCTTTTCTAATCTGACAAGCTCCAGTCAGATCAAGTAAAGATATCTGAGTGAGCACAAACTCATTTGGCTCAGTCGAGATAATTTTTAATGATAATAAAAGGAGAACGTTAGGCTCAATCATGTGCTAGCATGATTTCCTTGAATCTAATTGAATCTAATTCAAATTAATTGAACTGGATTAGTCTAATTGATGATATCTAGATCCAAATTCTTATTTGTGTGACTTAGTTAGATTCAGTTCTGTATGATAATGGGATATGTTGTGATCTCCATCATCGACATTATCGAAACTTCTTTCGATGGATCAGAATTCTTCTGATTCAGACAACTAGAATGATCGATCATCTAAATCATTCTAATTGCTCCCAAAATCTACCAGTAACACCTAGCAGTATATGGTGGCAACCCATCAAAATTAAAAATGAACCTCTCGGTGCAGCTACTTGTGTGATTAAGTTCTTCTATCTTGAGCCTCGATCAGATTAGGGTTAAGATAAACTCATCAAACCCTAATTTCTATCATATGATTTAATCATTCGATTCAAGTTCGATGTGAAAATCTTAATAGAAACTCTTTTTATTATTTCACTCTACCATGGCCATGGACTTATGGACTTGATTCTCATGATCATCATAGGACTGCTCCTCATCCACCGAGGTAGATAGATTTTCTCTTGGTGCAATCCAATTCCTACAATGAATGTGCTATAGCCAACATACACCTCAGGGTTCCAAATGGCTAGGAGATCGAGTCATGGTATAGTCAAACTATAACACCCTCAACGTGAACTACCGATGCACCTCAGGTCAAAGAACCAAACACACCACTGTAGCTTTGAGTCCATCATCAATGAGAAGGCAGACTTTCTTATGACTACTCGAGGTGGTCATGCTCAGTACCTTCGTTCTCTAACGAGTATCTGTACTCTTGCTCTAGTGTCTCTACACTATAGACTCAAGACTCATCTACTATGAAGAAGCGATCGTACACTAACCTTTTGGATTAATCACCATCCTCATGATGATCCTACGGTCAGAAGCATTTTATGAGTTAATAAATGAAAATTCATATTTTAAATTTTTAAATCTTGAAAATATGAACTATCATTATCATTAACTCAAGGGATGTATCACGGACACTAACTACACATTTATGATAGAGAATATCTCATTTTATTATTTATAGTCAAAATTATAATTTTGCCCCTAAAAGTGTATTACAAGTTTCAACCAATTTTGGCTTCTAGGGCATGCATATCTAATAGCTTGAAGTTTGGCAGGATGGGCTCTTTCATGATTCGGATAGAGAGAAGGGATTAGAGAAGATGTCATTATCATGGATTGGGGTGGTGTGGCAGAGCACTTTGATTTGCCGACTCATCTCTTAGAGTTTCTGATCAAGAGCAGCAATCGATCGTGGATCTCAAAGGGGTGTTGGCTATAGATAGAAAAAATCTGCTCTAGAGAAGAATCATGATCAGAGTAGATTGAACTACTCTAGATCTACCATGACCTCTGGCAGAGGAGGTTAAGGTTCTAGTGACGGAGCTGGGATAGGCAAACCTAGCTCGAATCTGATGGTAGAAGCAATAGACCGTCGGATGGTTATCTTCTTTGGGAGCATTTCTGGAGAAAGAAGGGATTCAATGGAAGTGGATTCAAAAGATTTGGAGAGGAAGAAGGCAGATAGGATCGACTAGATACTTCTTTTAGAATAAGGGCTTAGAGACCCTTCCTCTGGCACCAATTCTATTGGTGCAGAAATCTATGAGGATGCCGAAGGTAGCTGGAGTTGGAAAGGGGAGGCCACCGATAGAACTTATAAAATAAAATCCAAATCGGAGGTGGGTAACTCTAGCAGGATCCTCTAATGCTCAAGTCAGTTCTCCAGCCAACTAGAATGGAGTGCTCAAGAAATAAAGAAGTAGAATAACGGAAAGAAAAAGAGAGCTTAAAGAAAAATATATCTGGAGGATTTTTTTATAGATGGAGCGTGTAACAAATTGATAGTGACAGCCATAACCATCTAATAGTAGGCCGCTTAGACCACGTGAAGTTTGTTATGGAGGATCAATTTTCATTTATCGCAACTTGTAGGTAGTTGAGATTGTAGGAATCGATCTAGAGTTCTAGGGTTAGCTTTTGAATTTTTTTCAAAATTACAGCGGAAGAGATGAATTAATCACATTAAATCATTAATAATATAACATAAAACCCTAGATATATGATCCTATTACATGATTAAGGCATGCTATTAAATTAGAAAATAAAATATCAAAAGAACTGCATATTAATCATATCAATAGCAGACTACTCTAGATTAGATTTAGACATATAATAGAAAGATCAGATTACCCTTATCTTTGAATCTCGAGTTTTTTCACTCACTGATCTAGGCCTGAGATGGTTGCTCCAAGCTGCACACGTGTCCGGCCCCTACGAGTTGTCCACATGATCTCTCAATTATAGATCTAAAGTTCGATGCCCAAAAATTAGCACAGTATGCAAGTACTGTTCTAATCCTTCTCCAACGATCGATCTGGATCTTCTTTTCTTCAAGCTTGAACTCTCCAACTTTTTGGAAGAGGACCCTCTTCTTCTTCTATCTTCTCTCACCAAAGCACCTTGATTGGTGCCTTTATAAAATCCCATGCCCTAGGCTTCTCTCTCAAATTTTTTATGTCCCAAATGACCTCTCTCAGATGTATAATCCATGAAAAAATTAGATCAAAATTTATTTTATATAAGGAGATATAGAGAAATCCTTGACTAGGTCAAATACCTAGTCAAGGGTTATCCAAATAGGGCTAGACTTGGGGCACCCAACTCTTGGGCGCCCTCTCCTTTATTTTTTGCGTGGACTACCAAAAAATGTCACACAAAAAGGCCTCTAAAAGCCATAAATTTTAGAGGAAAAATAGGGATGTGGGTGACACAAAATAGGAAGGAGTTTTGGTTTCTCAAAATTCTATCTCATAGAGTTTAAATCAACTCAAACTCTTCTTTTGACTTGATCACAATATCTAAATATCATATTTGAGATAAAAGGAGCAAGGGGGCATACGTGAACATCTGGAGAGAAATATTTTTATGAAAAAATCCAACAAAAATGGCATAGGAGGCATTGGGGCTAAGGTGGCACATGAAGATAGGAGTCCTAGTCTCACTAGGACTCCTAGTTTGACTTGGTCCAACTTGATCTGTGGACCAAATGAAATTAGGATTTAGTTAACCCAATTAGATTAGATCTTAGTCCAACTAATAACCTAATTAAATTAGATTAAATTAGATTTAATTCTAATTTAATTTTCTAATTAAATTCAAAATTGGGTTGATATAGGTCCTAATTGAACTAGGACTAGTTCTTCCTTGCAATTTTCTCATCCAATAAACCGATTGGACTTGATCCAATCAAGTCCAAACTAAATCTAATTAAATTATATTTAATTAAACTTAATCTCAATTCTTTGGCTTAATCAAATTAAGTTAATTAGCAATCAAATTGCTAATCGATCCTTCTACAACACTTGCACTTGATCAAACATTAATCGTATTAAATGTTTAACCCTAGAATGATTCTTAATCATCGATAAATCATCCAATCAGATTGAGAACTCTTATGTGTATGATCCCATAGGTCCAAACCTAAGTCGGTAGCATAAGAATAAATTTTTATATCAATCAAAGTGACCATCTAGCAATGGTACCCAACGGCTGGATAGGTCGAATGTATAGAACAACATCCTTAGAACCCGATTGTAATATAGGTATTGTTGTATAATTCATTCCAACCTTAGACCACAGAATGCTCGATAGAATACTGTCAAATTTTTTAAGCTGTCAACGCCCGATTTAGGTCATCCACATTATATTTCAAAAATATGAAATCCATCTCATGGATTAATTCTGGGGCTAAGGTTTTTGCTATAGTTGAAATACTATGAATGATTCTTCCTCCAACTCTTGGAGTGGTCAAATTCCATCTTGATCCACATCACAACTTTGCAAGTACTTGACTGTGCCGCAAGAAATCTTCTATCACTGAATTAGAAATTCATTAGTCTAAATTCAAAGCCACAGTGAGCTTGCCTTGCAAGCCAACTATTGATGATCTCAAGGTCTAACGGACCATTATACCTAATTCCCATCTAGAAGCAATTCTCAAACAATAGAATACTCTGAAGTTTGATCACGTTCAATGATGATGTAACCCTATATATCTCACTTATACGTCATACTAGTATCTCTACACTTCTTCGATTAAGAGACAACCAATTCCATAATAGCACACATATTGATCTATACTTGATAAACGCTCATCGTCCTTATTAAATAGCTATCATTTTGGCATGAAAGAGTTTAAGGACTAATCGATAAAATCCTCTTTTTTGTCGAAAGCTAAATTATTCTAAGGACTTTCATATAGATAATGAGAGTTCATTAGGAAGATATAGACCTTTATGATAAAAATACTCAAAAAATATATTTTATTTTAATTAATAAATCAATTATTAATTATTAAGCATAAACAACAATCAATTAGGCTGATGATTGACTTTGGAACGACAGTTTCCTAACAAACTTACACTTATCCTAAAATGCGCACTCAGCAATAGTATCTAAATCAGCCCATCTTTGACTTGTGGTCGTCAAACTCACTTTTATTATCAGGACTTTAGTGAAGGGGTCGGCCAAGTTATCGCTGTCGTCGTTCTTCTGAAGATCGACGTGCAGCCTCTAATCCATGATCTCTCAGATCAGTGGTTAGTGGGACACAGTATTGACCTTTCACTCTGCTGGTATGCCTTTGGTTCCGTTTACCTTGATAATTGGCATCAGTGGCTGTCGCAGTAAGCAGGACACGAAAACCATCATAGGAGGTATGCTTCTCCGAGCTTGGTGATAAACTTTCTTTAGCCATATAGCTAGCATAAGTTGATTCTATCCACCTATCGAAGGACACTATTGTATTAAAGGTTCCAACATTAGAGGCACCTGTTTCCTTCACTAAGGATCTTCTTTTCCAAAAAGAACTGCTCTATTGCTAACGAGAGTACCTTTTTGTTTCTTCAGTACAGATAGGGAAGTAATAGACCCCCCTAGTTCCTTGGGGTACCCTAATGAATCAAGCATTATTCGGATCTAGGTCAAGCTTTTTCCGGTCAAACAATTTACATAAGCGCCGGACATCCCCAAAACCCTAAAATGAGAGAGTTGCGTCGACTTACGCCTCAGTTCCATATCTCATAATGGAGTCTTTGCAAAGACTTACTTGAAATATTAATTCAAAATAAAATAGGCAGTCTCTTAGTGCACAACTCGAAATGAAATCGACAAAACTATAAAGCCTTACATTGGAGCATGACAACCATGTCCAATAGGATTTGATTTCCTCCTTTCAAGATTCACAATTAGCTGTTGGTATTCTAGATAGAAGGGTCCATTGTGAGAGATCTCATTCTCTTTCCTAGATATTTAGAAAACTCAATTGGAAATATATTCTCCCTCCTCAGTCAAATCGAAGAGTTTTAATACTCTTTCTAAATTATTTTTCTACCTCATTTCAATATCGTTTGAATATTTCAAACGAATCGAATTTATTCTTCATAAGATAAATGTACGCATACCTAGATAGATCATCAGTAAATATTAATGAAGTAGTAATATCCACCTCTAGCACATGTGTCATAGGCCCACATACAATCAGTATGTACTAGAACCCAGAAGCTTAGTAGCCCGTTCACCTTTTCTAGTAAAAGGTGATGTAGCCATCTTTCTAAGAAGGCAGAACTCATAGGTATTAATGAATCATAATCATCATATCAAGGATACGGGCTCCTTGGACTAATCTGTTTAATCCTATTCTTGTTTATATGACCGAGCCGTTTTACAGTGCCCAAAGATAAGCATTAGGAGACATTTCGAGGTTTTTGGTCATTTATTCGACGTTGTACATTTACGACTTAATAGGCTGTGAGGATAATGTAAATACCATTTCTCAATTAATTCTGTATAGTTACTGTAACATCATTCATAATGATATTATTAATAATTTTTTTATTAAATAAACAATAACGGATCCTAAGTCAATAGGCCCAATTAGATATTATATTCATCATAAAAGATGGACAATAGTTGACAGTCCACTAAAAAATGAACTATATTTTTGAAAATAGTTAAGATTTTCAATGGCTAGGATTGGAACTTGACTTTTATTTTTGATATAAAGAAATATATCATCATTTTCTCAAATTTTCTACCAATTTGAAGTCCATGCAATGAATTGGCATGTTAGGATATAGTGCCCTAAAAGTCAGAAATTGTTGAGTACTTGCTAATACACTTCTAGGGACAAAAATGATAATTTTAATTATTATCAAAAAAAATGGTATTTTCTAGTCACATATGTATATTTAGTGTCTTGATACATCCTTTGAGTTAATGATATGATAATTCATTATTTTCAAGGATTGGAAAATTTAAAGATATAATAACAGATTAACTCATTAAAATGCTCTCGACCATAGCATATCATCAGAGGATATTGATTGGATCAAAAGGTTGGTTGTACAATCGCTTCTTTTTAGGTAGACGGTCTGAGTCTATGGTGTGGAGACATCGAAAGCAAGATACAGGTAACTCGTTAAGAGAATGAGGGCACTGAGTGACCACCCTCGAGTAGTCATTAGAAAATCTACCTTCTCGTCGATGACTGAACTCGATGCTATCAGTAAGTGTTCTGGTTCTTCGATCTAAGATGCAATCGGTTGTTTCACCTTGAGGTGGTATAGTTTGACTACACCATAACTCGATCTTCTAGCCATTATGAAACTCTGAGGTGTGTATGTTGGCCTAGAGCAGTTCATTGCAGGGAACTAGATTGCATCAAGATGGAATGCTATCTTACCTGGTGGGCAGAGGAGCAGCACTAGGATGATCATTGGAAATCCAAGTCCAAAGCCCATGGCCATGCAGGAGTGAAATAATAGAAAGAGTTTCTATTTACGTTTTTTCAACATCAAACTTGAATCGAATTGAATAATCATGTGATAGAAAACAGGATGTTGATTGAGTTCACCCTTAACCCTAATCTTGACGAAAGCTCAAGATGAAGAACTTAATCACCACAGGTAGCTGCACCAAGAGGTTTGCATTCAGCTCTGATGGCGTGGCCACCATATACTCTATGGTGTCTTAGGTGGATTTTGGGAGCAATTAATAGAATAATTTAGATGATCGATCATTCTAGCTGTTAGGAAATTCAGAAGAGGTTTCTGATCCATCAAAAGAAGTTTAGATGATGTGATGATAGAGATCATGGCATGATCCAATTACCATACAGAACATAAACCTAATTGGGAAACACAAAACAAGGGATGAATCTGGTGATCATCAATTGAACTAAATCCAGTTCAATGATCTGAATGAGATTCAATTAGGGTCAAAAAAATCATGCTAGCAAACCGATGAATCTAAACGTTCTCTTTACTATCATAAATAGTTGTCCTAACTGATCCAAGGAGTTATGCGTTCGATCAAAGGCCCTTCACTTGGTCTGACGGGATCCTATTCTAAGGTCAGAAAAAGGATTTCTTATTGTAAGATTAATACCTGCCATTTTTGGTTACCGCCATTTCTATCCTTTGACTTTGGTCAAAATTGACCTTTGACTGACAAATGTTGAACCCATGGATACTTTGACTTCTGTCACGTGTCATGCACCTTTATTGGATAGCTTGGTGGAGACTTGTCCCCTACCAAAAAACTGGCAAGGAGGAGGGTGCATGCCAAGGGTTGGCATATTGCCCAAGCTGGAGCGCCCAGGAGTCGCTTGTTGGACAGGGACCCACCTTCCTTTTTGAGATTCCAAACAGACTCCTCCTAAGAATTTAAGTTTGACTGATCTTAAGCGCCATCTAGAAAAAAATCTAAGGGACTCATTCCCACAATCAAATTTTAGATCGATTTCACAAAGGGTTGTGATTGGTTGGCAAGAAGAGGGTTGGAATCATGCATTATCTATAAATAAGGACCCTGCCGGCCCAACTTCAAAGAGGATTAAAAAAAAATCCCACAACCCTAAGGCGCCTCTCCTCTCCTCCTCCATGCCAAGTCCAATCTTCTCCCTTCCTCTCCACGCCCAAAGGATTTGGGATCTTAGTGGTGCATTCCAAACGAGAGAAAAGCACAGAAAGGCTAGAAGGCGCGCTGCTTGCAAGGAAACCAACTGCTGATCTTCGAAAGGTTATTTTGAAGTTCCTCCAGATCAGATCCAGAATTAATTTTTGGAGACGTGATAGAGAAGAAGAGGATCTTCAATCCAGTCTGAGTGGATACTGGTTAGAGGCTAGCACTTATGTGGCTAGATCCAGAACCTTCCGCTGCTTACAGGATCATTTCAACGGGTAATAGGATACCCTGCATCAAGGGTAAATTAAATTTGATTTAATTTATAAAATTTTATTTTAATTATTAAAATAATAAAAAGTAGATCTAAAAGATTGGACGATCCAAGTTTTTAGATCAAAGAAAAAAAAAAATTTTTTAAAAAATATATCGCTTGATCAACGAATCAGGATCATAACAAATCTAGTCCGAAAAATCAGGATTTTTTCTTTCAACTGGTATCAGAGCAAAAGCTTTAAAGATTAGATCTAATTTTTAAATTTTATTTTAATTAAAAAATAAGTTGATTTTAGAATCACATAGGATGTGATCAAAAGATCTAAAAATCAGAAAAAAATCAAAATTAAATAATGGATCTAAGATTAGAAATATGCATGATAGTTTCTAAAATAAGAATAGTTCATATAGAATAGTCTTGCATGTTTTTTAATTTTAATCTGATTAAATTCATATTTTAGATCTATTTATTATTATTTTTGATATTATAATTATTATTAATAAATTATCTAAAAAATAATAATAAAAATTATTTAATTTTAAACATCATATGAGATATGATTGATTGCATGTCTAGACTAGTTGTAGAATAGTTCTACATAGTTGTCTAGAATAGTTTTATTTTTGAAAAAATGAATTTAAAATCTAATATTTTAAATTATAAAAGAGAATTTAGTCTGAAAAATATTGCATATTTGATACATTGAGAGTATGCAAAAAATGCCATAATAGATCTAATTTGTATATGAGATATATGATATAGATCTAAAAACTAATTTTTGTAGTTATTGCATGTTTCTGATTAAGTGCATTCTTCTTAGCCATCCGGTCATTAAGGAACGAAGAAGGTTAAAGGCCTGCTCGCTCCCTCCGAAGGGGTTCCTTATGATGTTAGGGGTGCTGCGCATTCGTCACTTAATCAAAAACCCAAAACTTACTTTCTGTAAAACCCTAGATCCGAAAATCTTAGGGGATTTATTATTGCATATTGTATTTATGAAACCCTACTTAATTAAAAATTATGATTATAGAACATTGAATTAGGTCTAAAATTAAGAAATTTTAGATCTAAGACATATTCATAATATTGGGTTCGGACTTGGGTAGCTTCAATTTAGGTCTAAGCGGTTATCAAATCGAATCAAAGTTGGTTAGATGGGATAAAAACAATGCTTGAAATTTGACCAGCCTAATAGAATTAAAGGTCTGGATCAAGATCGAGGTCATAATCAAGCAAGACCTAAATTAAGGCTCAGAGGTTAGAGTCTGGATTGATAGGCTAACCCAATTGGTTCTGAGCTCAATAATTTGGTGTCTAAGAAGTTTGGCACATACGACCGACTGAATTTTTTAATTGGGGGGCTACTCGACCTGAATGCGTTCTTGTATGAGTTTAATGCATATCCCTTCCACCGATCTCACTTAACCTTAGCCATATCTGTGACTCAGTTCTTGATCTGAGGTAGTCAATAATCTGAGCTAACCCATTGCCATATAGGTTAAGTCATTTAATTGTTATGACTATGAACAAGTCTAGTTTAATGAGACCTGAATCAATTCTCTAAGAAAAAGATTAAGACTGAGGTCTTCCACCATTGAGATGGTGCGGGCCTTTGTCGGGGTTGATGGTCTCGACTAGATACAGGAGCTTCATTGCCACCTGGAAGACGCCAACCATGTCTATTAGGCAATTGGATGCTATGGGCTGTGAGATTGATGGGTCAATATTTTGGATACGGTGAGAGACTCAATTAGAAATTCTAGTCTATGGCAAATGGTGGGGTCTGACTTAACTAAGGAAGTGGATCAATATTTTCGGATATAGTGAGATTCATGAATTAGAGATCAAGTTTGGGTGCATCATGATTAGAGATCATTAAAAAAAGTTGTTCAACTCATTGGCTAAACCCATCACCCAATAACTGTTAGATGAGGTGGATGAGTCAATTGGTGAGGACCGCACCACCCCACTAGAAATGCATTAATTCATGGAGATTTTTGCATCTCATACAGAGGAAGTGTAGGGATCACGAGAAAATAGTGGGAGCTAATTTGTTTTAAAAATTAAAAAATTTTAAATAATTGATAAGTCAAATTATAGTTCTAACTAGAATCTTTGACTCTCTATTAGGAAAATGTCTGGCTTTCCAATCATTAGCATGTATCTGACACACATTAGACTGACGATCTATTACAATTGGCTCAGAGAAACTACAAATTATTTTGGATTTTTAGAGAAGTTTAACCCATGTATTAAGATCAGATCCTCCCATCTTACCAGCCCGTCCATCCACTGAAACAGGAACATCTCTAAAAAAATGGATAGACGAAGATAATAAGGCCAGATATTACATGTTGGGCTCGATGTCTGATGAGCTCCAGCGCCAACATGAAGATATCGGGACTGCTCGCCAAATGTTGGCTCACCTGCAGGAGATGTTTGGTGAACAGAGTCGCGCAGCCAAGTATCAAGTCACGAAATGACTTTTTAAGGCTAAGATGCGTGATGGGCAGTCAGTCCAAGATCACTGTCTGATGATGATCAAGGACATGGAAGAGCTTGAGAAGCTCGGTGTGAAGTTAGACTTGGATCTGCAGAATGATATTATTCTGCAATCCTTGACTGATGCATATGGGCAATTCATCATGAATTACCACATGCATAAACTTCAAAATTTCTTGGTCGAATTAATGAATATGCTGGTTCACCGCTGAGCTTTCTATGAAAGGTTCTAAAGGCTCAGTTCTTGCTATGGAATGGACTTCTTCCAAAAGAAAGTCTTATGGAAAGAAAAAGAAGTCTGTGAAAAAGCAGAAGGTGGAAGGAGCAAAGAAGAAGAAGGCAGAGCCGAAGAAGAAGGCCGATTGTCAAAGAAAAGTGTTTCCATTGCAACAGCGACGGCCATTGGAAGCGGAACTGCCCTACTTACCTGGCCACCCTGAAGAACAAGAAGGAAGGTCCTTCTGGAGGTATGCTCGTTATTGAGTCTAACCTTACGGTTTCTTCTGCATCCAGTTGGGTGCTTGACTCTGGTTCTAGTGCTCATCTGTGCACTTCCATGCAGGGTCTTGAGGATAGCAGGAGGCTGAGGGATGGAGACATGATCCTATGCATCGATAATGGAGCAAGAGTTGCTGCAGTAGCCGTGGGAAACATACCCTCTTCGATTACCATCTGGTTTAGACTTAGTTTTGAAAGACTGTTATTATGTGCCTGCAGCTAGCAGGAATTTGATTTATGTTTCATGCTTAGCACTAGAAGGCTATGTGATTACCTTCTTTAAGGACCATTGTAACATTCTTTATGAAAGAAATAAAATTGCAAATGGTTTCCTTATTAATGGTCTTTATCAGTTGCTACATATTGATGTACCTGTTCTAACTATCGAGCAAAACGTGAATGCCAAACGACCTAGGGATAGTCCAAACGACAGATATCTATGGCACCTGAGATTAGGTCATATAGCAGAAGATAGGATCAACAAATTGGAGAAAAATGGGCTATTGAGTCCATTGACTTTTCGAGTCATATCCAACTTGTGAATCTTGTCTTCAAGGCAAAATGACTAAACTCCCTTTTGTTGGACATGGGGAGAGGGCCACAGATCTCCTTGCCCTAGTACATACTGATGTGTGCGGCCCATTTGATGTGCCGGCTAGAGGCAATTTTGTCTACTTCATTACCTTTACCGATGATCTGTCTAGGTATGGGTATGTGTATCTTATGAGACACAAGTCTGAAGCTTTTGAAAAGTTCAAAGAATTCAGACATGAAGTAGAAAAATAAACTGGAAAACCCATTAAGGTTCTTCGATCAGATCGAGGAGGTGAATACCTTAGCCGAAAATTCCTAGACTATCTTAAGAAAAATGGCATAGTCTCTCAATGGACTCCACCAGGAACACCTCAACTCAACGGGGTTTCAGAATGGAGAAATCGGACTCTATTGGATATGGTTCGATCCATGATGAGCTTCACAGACCTCCCTGATTTTCTTTGGGGACACTCATTGTTAACTTCAATTTATCTACTGAATAGGGTTCCCTCTAAAACCGTTCCTACCACACCGTATGAGATATGGCACATGGTAAGAAACCAAGTCTGAGTCATCTCAGAATTTGGGGTTGTCCGGCTCATGTCAAAAGACAACAAGCGGACAAGTTAGAGTTTAGGTCCTTTCAGAGCTCGATTCATAGGATATCCTAAAGAGTCATTAGGATACTATTTCTACATTCCAGAAGACCACAATGTGATTGTGAGTCGACATGCCATCTTTCTTGAAAAATAGTTTATTCAAGATAGCGGCATTGGAAAGCAGATTAAGTTTGATGAGAAAGTCTCACAAGTACAACGAGCTAAGGACCAATTGGAACCAAATCAGGTTGAGCCAATAAGAACACTACCTCCTCCACCTCGTAGATCGGAAAAGAGTTTTCCGTCCCCCTGAAAGATACTTAGGTATTATTTCAGAGGAAGTAGAGGAAATGTTCCTCGTAGGTAATGGTGCTCATGGTGATGATCCCAAAACCTACAACGAGGCGATATCAGATATCGACTCCGAGAAATGGCTAGAGGCAATGCAGTCAGAAATTGACTCGATGCACTCAAACCAAGTCTGGACCTTGGTAGATCCACCAGAAGGTATAGTACCTATTGGGTGTAAATGGATCTTCAAGAGAAAGATTGGTGCAGATGGGAATGTGGAGACATTCAAGGCTAGACTAGTGGCAAAAGGTTATAGTCAATGCGAAGGCATTGACTATCAGGATACCTTTTTCCCAGTGGCTATGCTAAAATCCATCCGCACATTGCTTGCCGTTGCAGCCTATTTCGATTATGAAATATGGCAAATGGACGTGAAAACGGCATTCTTAAATGGATATCTTGAGGAAGATATCTATATGGAACAGCCGCTAGGTTTCACATCCAGTGATACTGATCACAAGGTTTGCAAGCTGCAAAGGTCCATATATGGACTTAAGCAAGCATCTCGGAGCTGGAACACTCATTTCAATGATGTGATCAAAATAGTTTGGTTTCATCAAAAATGAAGAGGAACCATGTGTTCTTCAAAAAGGTCAGTGGGAGCGCTGTTGTCTTCCTCGTATTGTACGTGGATGACATCCTCCTTATTGGGAATGATATTCCCATGTTGACAACAGTCAAAATATGGTTGTCCAAGGAATTCTCCATGAAAGACCTAGGTGAAGCATCCTTTATTCTAGGAATTAAGGTCTATAGGGATAGACCGAATAGGATGCTAGGACTTTCACAGAAGATGTACATAGAGAAAGTACTAAAGAGGTTTAGTATGGAAAACTCTAAGAGGGGATTAATACCCTTCAGACATGGTATTCATCTTTCCAAGAAGATGTGCCCCTAGCACACCTGAGGAAATAGAACGCATGAGCAAGATCCCTTATGCTTCTGCAATAGGGAGCCTCATGTATGCCATGCTATGTACACGACCTGATATAGCCCATGCTGTGAGTGTCACAAGCAGATATCAGTCAAATCCAGGTGAAGAACACTGGACTTCTGTGAAATGTATCCTTAAGTACTTAAGAAGAACTAAGGATATGATGTTGGTCTTTGGTAATGGAGAACTCCAAGTCCAGGGATACACAGACTCGGATTTCATGTTCGATATAGATGATCGAAAGTCGACATCTGGAAGTCTGTTTGTGTGCAATGGTGGTGCTGTCAGCTGGAAGAGTTCCAAGCAAACCATGATAGCAGATTCCACCATGGAAGCAGAATATATCGCTGCATCAGAGGCTGCGAAGGAAGCATTCTGGTATAAGAAGTTTGCTGCAGAAATTGGAGTAATGCGATCAGATGCCATTCCTCTATACTGCGACAACAATGGCGCCATAGCCCTTGCTAAGGAGCCGAGGTCTCACCAGAAATCCAAGCACATTGAGCAGCGATACCACCTCATCCGCGATTACCTCGAGAAGGGTTACGTCGAGGTCAAGAGAGTCAACTCCATAGATAATGTGGCAGACCCACTTACAAAGCCGTTGGGACAATAAAAGATCGAAGCCCACCTTGAGAAGATGGGACTTAGACTTGTAGCCAATTGGCTTTAGGACAAGTGGGAGATTGTTAGATATATGTGCCCTAGAAGCCAGAATTGGCTGACACTTGTAATACACTTCTAGGGGCAAAATTGTAATTTTGACTAATAATCAATAAAATGGGTTATTTTCTATCACATATGTGTATTTAGTGTCTGTGATACATCCTTTGAGTTAATGGTAATGATAATTCATATTTTCAAGAGTTGAAAATTTAAGACATGAATAATCATTATTAACTCATAAAATGCTCTCGACCATAGGATCATCACGAGGATGGTGATTGATCCGGAAGGTTGGTGTACAATCGCTTCTCTTTAGTAGATGAGTCTTGAGTCTACGGTGTGGAGACACCGGAGCAAGAGTATAGGTACTCATTAGAGAATGAGGGCACTGAGCGTGACCACCTCGAGTAGTCATTAGGAAGTCTACCTTCTCATCAATGACTGACTCGATGCTGCAATAAGTGTGTCTGTTTCTTTGACCTGAGATGCATCGATAGTTCACCTTGAGGGTGTTATAGTTTGACTACACCATAACTCGGTCTCCTAGCCATATGGAACCCTGAGGTGTATGTTGGCTATAGCATGTTCATTGTAGGAACTGGATTGCATCAAGATGGAATCTATCTACCTCGGTGGTAGAAGGAGCAGCCCTATGATGATCATGAGAATCAAGTCCAAAAGCCCATGGCCATGGCAGAGTGAAATAATAGAAAGAGTTTCTATTTAGGTTTTCACATCGACTTGAATCGAATGATTACATCATATGACAGAAACTAGGGTTTGATGAGTTCACCTTAACCCTAATCTGATCGGAACTCAAGATAGAAGAACTTAATCACACAGGTAGCTGCACCAAGAGGTTCGCATTCAGCTCTGATGGGTTGCCACCATATACTGCTAGGTGTCACTGGTGGATTTTGGGAGCAATTAGAATGATTTAGATGATCGATCATTCTAGCTGTTCGAATCAGAAGAGTTCTGATCCATCGAAAGGAGTTTCGATGATGTCGATGATAGAGATCATGACATATCCCATTACCATACAGAACTGAACCTAACTGGGTCACACAAACAAGGGTTTGAATCTGGTGATCATCAATTGAACTGATCCTAGTTCAATTGATCTGAATGAGATTCAATTAGGTTCAAGGAAATCGTGCTAGCACTCGATTGAACCTAACGTTCTTCTTTTACTATCATAAATAAGTTGTCCTGACTGAGCCAAAGGAGTTTGTGCTCAATCAGAGGCCTTCACTATGGTCTGACTGGAGTTGTCCAAGGTCAGAAAAGGGTTGTCTTATTTTGTAAGACAATACCTGCCATTTTTGGTCACCTGCCATTTCTTCGTTCCTTTGACTTTGGTCAAAAGTTACCTTTGACTGGTCAAATGTTGACCATTGACACTTTGACTTCTGACCATATGTCATGCACCTATTGGAGAGCTGGTGGGGGCCTGTCCCCCTAGCAAGGAGGAGGGCGCAGCTTGGAGGCGCCTAGGAGTCCCTGTTGGACAAGGGACTCCATCTCCTTTTTGGATTCCAATTAGACTTCTCCTAAGAATCAAGTTTGACTGGTCTTAGGCACCATCTAAGGATGAATCCAAGGGACTCTATTTCCACCAATCAGATTTAGATCTGATTTCACAAAGGGTTATGATTGGTTGGGAAGAAGAGGAGTTGGATCATGCATAGTCTATAAATAAGACCCTATGCCCAACTCAAAGAGGATTTGAAAAATCGCATGCCCCAAGGCTGCCTCTCCTCTCCTCCTCCATGCCAAGTCCATCTTCTCCCTCTCTTCTCCACGCTCAAAGGAGTTTGGGATCTTAGTTAGTGCAATCCAGATGAGAGAAAGATGACAGAAAGCTAGAAGACTGCGCTGCTGCAAAGGAGAACTGCTGATCTTCGAAAGGTATTTTGAAGATCCTCCAGATCTGATTTTTGGAGATGTGATAGAGAAGAAGATCTTCAGATCCAGTCTGAGTAGATACCGATAGAAGCCAAGCACTTGCGTGGCTAGATCTAGAATCTTCTGCTGTTTACAGGATCATCAATGAATAATAGGATTATCCTGCATCAAGGTAAATTAAATTTGATTTAATTTATCTAGATTTTATTTTAATTATTAGAATAATAAGAATCAGATCTGAAACATTCAAGATCTGATTCAGATCAAAGAAATTTTTTTTTGAAATATATCGCTTGATCCGATCAGATCTGAACAAACCTGATCCAGAAAATTAAGATTTTCCTTTCATTGCATATATGAATCGGACTTTCGGTATCTAATACCTAGGTAGATGTGTCATATATAGAGAAATTGCAAGGTGTTATTATATAACACCAGCAATCACTTACTGATTTCTCCTGTTCAGCCTATTTGGGTTAAGAGGACCATTCCTCTCTGGGTCTGTCTTATTAGGATTAACATTAGACTCCTTATTCTTAGATCCTAAATGCTTACCACTATTCAACAGTGAACAGAGCAGACTTATTCTAGCCATTCTATTTATCTAAAAGAAAAACATGAAATCTAATAAGTACTTGAATAAATTTAAATACTAAAGATTTGGACTTTAGTCTAAAGGTCCTTCCACTATTTTTAACGAATTGGTAGTCCTACCTTCAATTCAAGAAATTACACTAACTCCTTAGTACGTACTGAAATTCACATAGACTATAGACGAATTCGAGGAAAGCTCTGGCTAACCCTTGTGCATCTACAGACAGGTTCATAATCAATTATTTTTCTAAATAATTTTTAGTATTTAGGTTTTTCTCCAAATACCAAATCAATAGGCTATGGCCTTCACTGAAAAAGTCTGGTTAGATCCAACCATTAACAAGATTAACTTCAGTGCATCAAACCAATGATAACTAGGCCCGAGGAAAATTTTGGCTAACTTGATCACCATTAAGAGAGTGTGACCTAATCATCATATGATGGATAGTAATTTCAATATCCAAATGAACCCAGATGTAACGCACCACCAATATCCACCTAGAAAATTGGACTCATTACTATTCATCTTAATGGAAGGCTATGACTCGATTATCTCCATAACTTAGTAATTTTAAGAACCTAATAATTTAGAAGATTTATGTTACTTGTGATTTAAGGGTAGAAAGGATATGGATCAAATTTTTTCCACTGACTTCATCAAATCAAGTTCTCCCACTAACTTTACTAAGTCAATAGGTTAGGACTAAGATCAATTTAAGTCCATGGGCACCTTATTCAGTCTTACTGATTAAAATCAATCAAATTGATTTCTAATAACATGGGTTAGTCCAAATCATCAAGTGATCTAATCAAATCTCAATCGATCATGTCATCTAGGTAAGTGAGATTAGTGGAAGGGATGTGCCATTAACTCGTTAAAGATCGAATCAGTGCGAGTAGCTCCCAATTAAAAATCACTGGTCTAGACTGCCAAACTTACCTTAGACACCAACCAGTTAATTAAGTTTAATCTAATCAACTTAGCAATTTTGAGCTTAACCACGTAGCCTTGAATTAAGTCCATTTGGTCTTATTAAAGAATGACTCATCAACTAAAACATTAGAGTTATTAAATAGAGTGTCCGTGATCTAATCTAATACAACACTTGGTTAGAATTGATCAATTACTCTAGTTAATCCATTTTTAATAACTTAGGTCTAACTAATTAATGAACTTAATTCATCTAACCCTTAATCCATGTCTATGCTGTCTTTGGATCTAATCATAATTTTAGACCCTATGAACAATATTAATTTCTTTAATTAAGTTTGGACTATGATTGGGTTCGTATTCAAAAAAATTTTAAATTTTAAAAAGTTTTATAACTTAGCATTGTTCACCAATTAATTGACTCACTTTAAAATTGAATGGCTTAATTCACAAACAACACTAATTATAGGATTTAATCTAAACTATGTACACTACATATACAAATCATGAAGTCAAACTTTAGATCCTATCTAAATTACTTCATGATAAAAAATGATTAAAAATTAATTTAATATATCATAAAAATTAGATCAATCAAAAATTTTATGATCAATACAGATCAAGTTACGTACAGGACAACTTTTGCAAGTAGAGGGTAAACTTACAGAGGATAACTACAGTCCATGCGATCTTATTTTAATTTTTAAATTTATTAATAAATATTAGATTAATTTTAAATTAAATTTAATTATTAATCTAATCATAGAATTATCATATTTAGCGAACCTATTGCTCTGATACCATTGAAGGATGCAGTACAGGATTACGGTGTACTTTAAAAAAAAAATTTTTAAAAATAGCTAAAATATAGTAAAAATTAATTAATTAATAATTAATTTTTGATCTATTAGATATAGATTCCTACACTAAGTCTAAACATAATATGCATCCTTCATATAGATCTAAAAAAAAACTATGCAGCAATTTTACTACATCTATCTGTTCAGAACACAATACCTTTTCATGGATAGTTGATCACCATAATTTGAATCCATTAGATAATGCTCTGATGTTGCACCATATCCGCACATATGTTCGGCCTCTATGGTTGGTCCACACGGAGCTTTGATCCAATCAGCCCCACTGGAGTGCTAGCTCCTCGTTGGGGCTTCATGGCTAAATCACGATCGATCCAAGACAATACTTTAATTTTTAGATATTCTAAATAGAACATAATATTAGAGGAGAAAGGGTTTTCAAATTTGGTGGTGATTCGATGCCCACAGCACTCGATCACTCCACCTGAACCCAGATTCATAAATCTAGGGTTTCACTCAATCCAAAAATCTTGATACACTGAAAATCCTATCACACCCTCTCTGTGTGGAAATTTTCTATGAAATAAGATTTCATGGAAAGATAACTTTTAGATCTATAAACCCTATTTAGATCATATCTAAAAATTAGGTATCCTTAGAGGTGAAAATTAGAGAGAAGAGAAAATAAGAGAAAAGTAAAATGCTGCAGGACCCTACTCACCTTCACTCCAAGATTTTTTTTGGCCCAAAACTAGTACTCAATCACTCTAAAATTTTTACTACATAATTCTAACCCCTTCTTGTGCATGCAAAAAAATTATCATAATTTATTGACATGAATACTATGGGAAAAATGCATGAAAAGAGATAAGAGTTGAGTGGTTGGGAGGTTTTAACACTCACTTGATTTCAAAAATCAATGAGCCTTCATCCTTATCAACCCCCCCCCCCCCACCCATGTATAACATGAAAAATTCTCTCTTCTTATGTTGTGTAACATTGTATTTCTTCAAAAAAATATTGATAAATAAAAGTAAGGGCGTCGGAAGTAGATAAGGTTGGATTGCTTCCAACCTCCAACAAATTGAGTTGAATTCAAAACTCAACTTACTTTGAACCGGTCCAACCATTGGACCAGGTCAAAAGTAGATTAGAGAGAGGACATAAAAACCTTCTAGGTGATAGAAAGGTTACGTACAAAATTTTGGATGTGGAACAAGAGTGGAAAAGTAAAAAATGATGGGCGCATGGGAGAGTTTGAATTCAAACTTCATTTGACTTGGTCCTAATTAGTTTCAACTAAACCAATTAATCTAGATCCAATTAGACTAGGTTAAATCTAACCAAATTAGGCTTAGTCTAATATAATAAAATTTTAATTAAATTAAAAATTAATTAGATTCAGATCTTGATCAAATCAGGGTTAAAACTCCCATAGCGATTAGGTCATCTCATGACCTAATTGGATCAAACCCAATCGAATCAAATTTAATCAAACTTGATCAAATCCTCATGGCTCAATCAAATTAAGCTAATCAATAATTGAATTTCTAATTAATCTTTTAAAAAATATTTGAGTTCAAATCGGATGGGTTACCGAGCAATAGAGTTCCATCAATATGAAACTCCTGAAGAGTCCCAAACTACTAAAACTTTTGAACCCAGTATCCCAAACGAATCAAACTCATTATCATAGAGTTTCAAACTAGTGAAACTCTTGATCAGAGAGTCTCAAATGAGTAGGACTTAGAGTTTCAGTCCACTAGGATTCTTGGTCACAGTGTCCCAATCCAGTGGGACTCTTGACCATAGAGTTCCAGTCCAATGAGACTCTTGACCATAGAATCCTAGATCATCAAGACTCTCGATCAGAGAGTCTCGAACATGAAGGATTCAGAGTTTTAGTCTAGTGAAACTTTTAGTCATGGAGTTCTAGTCTAGTGGGACTCTTGACCATAGAGTCTTAGATCGTCTAAACTCAATATCAGCCATCAGATCAGGTAGAAACTTCTATTGTGTGTGATCCCATAGGTTCGAATCCTAAGTCGATAGCACAGAAACTAATTTTCTATACCAATCAATGTGACCATCTAGCAATGGTAGTCGACGTCTGGATATGTCGAATAATTGCAATGTAACATCGATGAACCTGTGGTATATGGTTACCGTATAATTTATCACCTTGACCTCAATGCTCAAAAGATGATTTAGAATTTACTGTCAATCCTAAAATCCATCTATATTATATTTCAAAATTTAGCATTCACCATATGGACTACCCTGATCGAGGATTTGCTAAATTGAAAAATAGCGATGCACTTGCTCCAACACTTGAAGGGATCAATCCCATCTTGACTCACACACCGACAAGCCAAGTACTTGACGGCACCCAATAGCCTTCCATCACTGAATTAAAAATTTAGGTAGTTTGGTACCTAAGTGTAGTGAGTTGCTTGCAGGTCATCATGGTGATCTCAGATCTAAGGGACACTCATATCCATATCCTTCGTGAGCAACTCTTGACAGTAGAGAGCTCCACAATTGGATTATGTTCAGTGAAATATACCCTTATACTTCACCCGCATGCCATAATAGTATCTCCATATTTCTTGGTTAAGAGGACAACCAACACTTATGGCATACAATGACCTACACTCGATACATTATCGTCCTGGATAACAACGAATCATTTGATCGCAAACACGTTTGAGGACTAAATGATAAATCCTCCTTTGTCGATCTAAATAGTCTTGAGGACTTGATCACAGAAGAGTTCATTACAGAAAAATATACAAAGTGATGAATATGCCAAAAGAATAATTTTATTCATTAATAATTCAAGTATAATTATATTTAGCTCAACCATTTATAACCTAGATGATTGGCTTTAGGATACATTTTCCAATAGCGATGTACTCTACTTCATAAATAGTCTACCACAGTATGCTGCTTGGAACTCTTCCAGTAGATGACTCCACCATTTTGGATAAAGACATAATCCGATACGCTTCTACTATCATCATGATCAAATTGAAAGCTAGAGTTAGTAAACACCATAAGTTTCAAATCCGTCTCACCATAAACCAACCATTGATCCTTAGTATTTCTTAAATACTTAAGGATGGTTTTAACCACTTTCTAGTGGTTTTCTCCTAGATTAGATTAGTATCTATTTACTACTCCTAGTGAGTATGCCACATCTAATCTCATACATGTTATGGCATCATGATAGATCCCACTATCGAAGCATATGAAACTCTACTCATACGCTCTCTCTTCAGGAGTTGTTAGACAATCATTCTTAGAGAGAGAAATTTCATGGCCTATCGAAAGATAGTCTTTCTTAAAATTCTCCATGCTAAATCTTTTTAGCATTATTTCTATGTACGTGGACTGAAATAATCCAAACATCCTCTTCAATCTATCCCTATATATTTTCATTCCTAGGATATTGGATGCTTCACCCAAGTCCTTTATGGAGAACTAAGATGACAACTATACTTTTATTCTTTACAGTGTGGGGATGTCATTTTCGATTAAGAGAATATCTTCAATGTACAAGATAAGAAATATCATTATTGGATCATTCGTCCACTTGTAGATGCAGGGCTCTTCTCCATTCTTAACGAAGCCATATATTTTGATCACCTTATCAAAATATATGTTCTAACTTTGAGATACTTTCTTCAATCCATAAATGAATCTCTGAAGCTTGCACATCTTGGACTTATCTATAGATGTGAACCGCTCATGTTGTATCATATACACCTCTTCGATTAGCTCTCCATTCAGAAAAGCTATCTTTACATCCATCTACCAGATCTCATAGTCCAGATGGATAAATATAGCAAGCATTATCTGAATGAATTTGAGCATTGCCATAGGAGAGAATGTCTCATCATAGTCAATACCATAACATTGACGATACCCCTTGGCAATCAGATGGGCTTTATAGGTCTCCACCTTTCCATCTGCATCTCTCTTTCTTTTGAAGATCCATTTACACCCAATGGGTTTAACCCCTTCCGGGGGGTCAACCAATGTCTACACATTGTTGACCTTCATGGACTCCATCTCGAATTTCATGGTCTCAAGTCATTTCTCGAAATTAGATCTCTGCATTGCATCCATGTAGGTGATCAGATCCTCATCATTCTCATCGAGTTTGATAGGATCATTATTTTGGATCAAGAAATTATAGTATCTATCCGGTTAATGCGGTACTCTATCGGATCGTCTTAATGGTGTAGAGATATCGAACTCTGAATCTAATCTAATCAAATCTGATTCAGATTCAGAAATAGGTGTCAGCTTTTCTACCTGTTGAACTTTGTCAAGTTTAATCTTAGAGGCAATAGTTCCTTCACCAAGGAACTTCTTTTTCAAGAAGATTACCTTAAGACAGACGAACATCTTTTGTTCATCAGCATGGTAGAAAATATACCCTTTTGATTCTTTGGGATATCCCATAAATATGCATTTATCAGACCTAGATCCAAGTTTATCTATGATTAATCATTTCACATAAGCCGGGCACCCCCAAACTCTAAGGTGTAAAAGTGATGGCTTACATCCTGTCTATATCTCATATGGAGTCTTAATTACAGACTTACTTGGAACACTATTTAGTAGATAGCAAGCTGAATCGAGTGTATATCCCTAGAATGATATTGGCAAGCTGATGAAATCCATCAAATATTGGACCATGTCTAACAGAGTCTGATTTCTTCTCTCAGATACACCATTATGCTGTGGTATTCCTGAAGGAGTCAATTAGAAGAGAATCTTATTTTTTTATAGATATGTGAGAAACTCATCAGAAAGATATTTTCCTTCTCAATCAAATCGAAGAGTCTTAATATTCTTTCTAGTTTATTTTCTACTTCACCTCTGAATTGTTTGAACATTTTAAATATGTTTCATCAGATAGACATATCCATACTTGGATAGATCATCTATGAAAGTAAAGAAGTAGAGATATCCACCTCTAAAACTTATGCTCATTGGTTCACATACATCAGTATGTACTAGATCTAAGAGCTCAGTGGCTCTCTCACCTTTTCTAGTAAAAGATGACTTGGTCATTTTTTCAAGAAGATAAGATTCACAGATTGAAAGTGATTCACAATCACTGACTTTAAGGATTTCCTCTTGAGTCAACCTGCTTATCCTATTCTTGTTGATATGATCTAGCCTACAGTGTCGTAAGTAGATATCAGATACACTATCTAATCTAGGGTGCTTGCTAGTGTAATAGACTATATTAACAGATTGTGATAACATGTACACACCATTGTTCAAATATCTAGAGAATATAGTAATACCATTCATAATGACATTATAAATTTTTTTTTTATTGAAAATTCATAATTATCTTTGGCAAAAAGGCCTATAAAAATGATATTCAGAAAGAAACTAGGATAAAAATGACAATCACTAAGAATAACTGTATAAGACTCAAATATAAGTTTCAAGATTTCTAATGCTAGAATTGGAATCGATCTTCCATCTTCAATGTTAAGAAAGCTCTCATCTTACTCGACTCTTCTACTGACCTGCAATCCCTATAATGAATTGCAAATATGGTAAGAACTATCAGTATCCAATATCCAGTCAATTTTATCATAAATAAAAAAAATTATAAGTAGTTATCATATAAATACCTTATCCAGCAATAACTTGCTTCTTTCTCGGCCTGTTGGAGTCTAGTGAGGCAATGTATTGAGGATAGTTCCTCTTTTAGTGCTCTCACTTCTTGCAGAAGAAGCATTCAACTTGACACTTATCAGGGTTGATCTTTTGGTCTGGCCCTGCATAGATGTCCCAGCCTGAACTTGCACCTTTTTTTATTTCTTCTTCTTGTTCTTCTTCTCTTTCTTAAAAGAACGAGAACCAGAAGATGAACATTCCACTAAGTTCACGGACTCCTTGTAGAGTTGGTGATCCTTCTCAAAGTTCTGAAGCAATCCCAGTAACCTGTGGTAGTTAACTTCAGGCTTTGTCATTCTATAATGAGTAAGGAATGGGAGATATGATTTGGGTAATGAGTTCAAAATTGCATCTTTTCCTAGTTGGTCGTGCAAGAAAAATTCATGCTTGCTCAAATGCTCGATTAGCTCGATTATGTACAGTATATGATCAATGACTGAAGCTCCATCCCTCATCTTAGTGTTGAAGATGGTACAACTAGTCTTGTGCCTCTTAACATCATCGGGTGTACCAAAAGACTCGTTCAACACTTGAAGCATATCTTTTGACTGAGTTGACTCAAATCTATGACTGAACTCATCGCTCATGGCAGCCAACATAATGCAATGCACCATGATTCAATCATTGAGCCACTTTTGGTAAGTATCTCTGATCGTTCCATGTGCATTGGATGTTGGCTCCTCAGGTGTTGGATTTATCAGTACATATAGAATCCATTCATGCTCTAAGATAATCTTCAACTTTTGATACCAATTATCGAAGTTGGATCCCACCAGCTTATCATTGTCTAACAATAATCAGAGTGAAAGAAAAGTGGCCATATCTGCACCAAAAAAATAAAATCTAATTAATAATTAATTTATTAAATCTAAAGATTTAGATTTTTAATCAAAAGGTTCTCCCACTATTTTATTCAAATTGGTAGCCTCTACCTTTAATTCAAAAAATTATCCTAATTCCTTAGGGGTATTAAAATCCACATAGATTGCACACAAGTCCAACTTTGGTTGGTCAACCCATGTACATCTAAGGATAGGTTCATAATCAATTATTTTTTTAAATAATTTTTAGTAATTTAATTTTATTCTAGTCCCTAATCAGTAGGCTTTGGCCTCCACTGAAAAGGTCCGATTAGGTCCAACCATTAACATGACCATACTTGGTCCATCTAATCAATGAATGATTAAGTCCAACTTTGGTTGGTCAACCTAATCACCATTTAGATAGATGCAGCCAAGAAATCATATTATGAATAATAATTTTATTAGCCGATAAGCACCAGGCCTTTGGGCCTCCAATGATTATCAAACTGATGGATCCATTATCATCCACTTAATGAAAGGCTATGATCTAGTTATCATCATAACTATTTTATTTTTAGAGACCTAATAATTTTAGAAGATTTAATTGATTTAATTTAAAGAAGATAGAGAGAATGAGCCAGCTAATTTTGATCCTTTCAAACTGGCTCATTCTCTCTATCTTCTTTAATTTAAATCATCCTTTCAAACTAATTTAAATTCACAATCTAAAAAAAAGAACTAATTCAAACTGGCATTAGGAGTACCTAAATCAATCACACTGATTTATCTAATTGACATGGATGAGCCCAAATTATCAAGTGATCTAATCAAAATCTAATTCACCAGGATGGCTAGGTAAGTGAGATCAGTAGAATGGATATGCCATTAACTTATCAAAGACCGAATTAGTGTGAGTAGCTCTCAATTAAAAACCACTGGTCAGACTGCCAAACATACCTTAGACACCATCCGATTCATTAGTTTCAACTTGACCAACCTAGTAATGTTGAATTCGACCGCGTAGCTAGGAATCAAGTCCATCTTGATTCTCGTTAAAGACAAGAACTTGATCTACTACAACTATTGTAATTGATCTAGAGAATCCTTGATCTAATCTAAGACAACTATTGATTAGATTTAGTCAATTCTCTAATTAAGTCTATTCTTTAATCTAACCTTAGGTCTAACCTAATTAATGGATCTAATTTTTACTAACCCATTAACCCAATGTGTTATGATTTATGTCTTAGGATCTTCAATTCACAATCCTAGATCCTAATCAATCAATTCTTAATTCTTAATTAAGTTTTGGACTAAGGGTTAGGTTTGGCATTTTGAAAATGATTTTCATATTTGTAAAAGATTTTTGCAACATGGTTCTATCAATTAGATGCATGTTTGATTCATAATCAATATGCAAATATAACAAACATGAAAACTATTTTAGATCTAATCTTGCTCATAAAATTGAAACTATTTTAATTCTAATTAATCATAAATCTTAGATCAGGTCTAACACATTTATGATAATAAAAAATAGATTCAAACTCTTTTAATTAGATCATAAAATTTTTTAGATCTAATCTAAAATTTTATGATCAGGATTTTAGATCCGCATGCACTAAGAGAACCTCTCCACTATAAGGGGTAAACCTTACAGCGTGTGCAATCTAAAATCTTATTTTTAGATTTAATCATTAGAATATAAATTAGATCTAATCTAGAAATATAATCTAATCATGCATCATGTAATAAATGAACCTAGGCTTTGATACCAATTGTAGGAATACATATAGGATTCTAGGGTTAGCTTTTGAAGCTTTTTCAAAATTATAGCGAAAAAGATGAATTAATCATATTAAATCATGAACAATATAACATAAAATCCTAGATATAGGATCATATTAGATGATTAAAGCATGCTATTAAATTAAAAAATAAACTATCAAAAGACCTACATATTAACCATATTAATAGTAGACTATTCTAGATTAGATCTAGATATATAATAGAAAGATCAGATCATTTTTATCTTTGAATCTTGAGTTTTTTAACTCGTTGATCTAGGCCTGAGATGGTTGCTCCAAGCCGCACATATGTCCGACCTCTATGAGTTATTCACACGAGCCCTCGATTGCAGATCTGAAGTCCGATGCCTGAAAATCAACACAGTATGCTAGTACTATGCTAGTACTTCTCCAACAGTCGATCTGGATCTTTTTTTCTTCAAGCTTAGACTCTCCAACTTTCTGGAAGAAGATCCTCTTCTTCTTCTTTCTTCTCTCACCAAAGCACTTTGATTGGTGCCTTTACAAAATCCTAGGCCCTAGGCTTCTCTCTTAGATTTTTCATGCCCCAAATGAACTCTTTCAGATGTGTAATCCATGAAAAAATTAGATCAAAATTTATTTTATATAAGAAGATATAGAGAAATCCTTGACTAGGTCAAATACCTAGTCAAGGGTTATCCAAATAGGGCTAGACTTGGGGCGCCCAACTCTTGGGCGCCCTCTCCTTTATTTTTTGCGTGGACTATCAGGGAATGTCACACAAAAAAGCCTCTAAATAAAAATTTTAGATAAGAAACAAGAATGTGGATGACACAAAATAGGAAGGAGTTTTGATTTCTCAAAACTCTATCTCAGAGAGTTTAAATCAACTCAAACTCTTCTTTTGACTTGTTCACAATATCTAAATACCATATTTGAGATAAAGAGAGCAAGGGGGCATGCGTTTGGAGAGAAATATTTCCATAAAAAAATTCAACAAAAATGGCATGGGAGGCATTGAGGCTAAGGTGGCGCATGGAGATAGGAGTCCTAGTCTTGCTAGGACTCATAGTTTGACTTGGTCCAACATGGTCCTTGGATCAAATAAAATTAGAATTTAATTAATCTAATTAGATTAGATCTTAGTCCAACTAATAATCTAATTAAATTAAATTTAATTAGATTTAATTTTAATTTAATTTTTTAATTAAATTAGAAATTAGTTGATACAAGTCCTAATTGAACTAGGACTAGTTCTTTCTTGCAATTTGCTCATCTAATAAATCAATTGAACTTAATCCAATCAAGTCCAAACTAAATTTAATTAAATTATATTTAATTAAACTTAATCTCAGACCTCTAGCTTAATTAAATTAAGTCAATTAGCAATCTAATTGCTAATCGATCCTCCTGCAATACTTGTACTATATTAAATATTAATTGTATTGAATGTTTAATCCTAGAACAATTTTTAATCATCGTTCAACCATCCAATTAGATCAAAAACTCTTATGTGTATGATCTCATAGGTCCAAACCTAAGCTGATAGCATAGAAATAAATTTTTATATTAATCAAAGTGACCATCTAGCAATGGTACTCGATGGCCAAATAGGTCGAATGTGTAGAACAATATCCTTAGAACCTATATGGATATAATTTTTTATATAATTCATCCCCTTGATCAAAATGCTCATAGAATATTTTAGAGTTTAACTATCAACCCGGATTAGATCATCCACATTGTATTTCAAAATATCAAATCCATCTCATGGATTATCTTGGGCAAGATTTTTGCTATATTTAAATATAATGATGCATTCTTCTCCAACTTTTGAAGTGGTTAATTTCATCTTGATCACTCATCGACTTCGCAAGTACTTGACTATGCTCAAAAATCTTCCATCACTGAATTAAAAATTTAGTTAGTCTGGTATCAAAGTACAGTGAGTTGCTTGCAAGCCACTATGGTGATCTCAGGTCAAAGGAATACTTATACTTATATCTCATTAGAGCAATTCTCGATAGCAGAATGCTCTGAAGTTGGTCACATTCAATGATGATGTATCCATATATCTTATTTGTATGCCATATCAGTGTCTCTACACTCCTTGGTTAAGAGAACAACTAACCTATATGGCACACAACGATCTATGCTTGATAAATGCTATCATCCTTATTAACAGCGTATCATTTGATCATGAATAGTTTAAGGACTAATCGATAAATTCTCTTTTTATCGAAGCTAAATAGTCCTAAGGACTTCATCACAACAATGGAGTTCATTAGAAGATGTAGACTTTATGATGAAAATATCAAAAATATATTTTATTTAATAATAAATTAATTATAATTGTAAGATAGCACAACCATCAACAGATTGATGATTAATTTTGGAATATATATTTCAATAGAGATCCATTTGTTGGAGTTCGAACGTAGGTTAAAGACTTCAGTATATGCAATAAACTTATAATTGATCGAGGTCTGTTGTGGACAATGTCTAGTAGCTTTAAGGAGCTCAAAAGTTTCCTAGGTCATGTGCAGGTAGGTGCCTCCTAAATTAAGATCTAAAGTACCGTGCTTCATCCTTTGCAAAGCAGTTATCATGAATCGATGATCTGATGAGGTCCTTCTAAATGACTCCAGCTGACAAGTGTAACATGGACTAAGTAAGTCCATGACTGACTAGGAGAAACTCATCTTGAAAGGTATTCAAATGAAACGACTTCGATCGAAAGAAGCACGATTGAAAAGAGTGCATCGAGAAGCAGTCTACTTAGAAAGAGCACTGTTGGGTGGAGCATGATTGGAGGAGTTCGTCCAAAAGAAGTGCAATTGAAGAAGTCCATCTGAAAGAAGCACGACTGGAGGAGTTCGTCTGGAAGAAATTCGAATGAAAGAGATTCAGCCGAAAGGAGCATGATTGAAGGAGTTTAATTAGAAGGAGCGTGACTGAAGGAGTCCATCTAGAAGGAGTGCGACTGGAGGAGTTCATCTGGAAGAAGTCTGAATGAAAGAAATTCGGTCGAAAGGAGCATGATTAAAGAAGTTCGACTAGAAGGAGTGCGACTGAAGGAGTCCGTTCAGAAGAAGTGCGACTAGAGGAGTTCGTCCGGAAGGAGTCCAAATGGAAGAAATTCAGCCAAAAAATGCATAACTAAAAAAGAAGTTCGGCTGGAAGGAATGCGTTGTCTATAATATAGGACTTCAACTATCTTCAAAACTTATCACCAATCAAGGTCGGAAGGGTTGAACGTTGGTCATATCATTCATTCTAAATTAAGAAGAAATATTAGTTAAATAATAGTTCTCCTTTACTATTCAAGATCGTTTAGCCGAGCTTCAATGTGCCTTTGATAAGTTCTGCGGTATGGATTTGTTGTTGAGAGGATCGACGATTTTCTTCAGAATGGGGGTCGATGGCTAAGAACTTCGATGGAAGTTATTTTACCCCCAAAAAGCCACATACTTATAAATATTGACTTTAACACTTACTACTACAGCATGATCAATGCCATCCAGAAAGCTTGTCAACATATCGAACCCCTAGATCAAAAGATATATATAGTGAGTTACTCGATGAGATTAGGAAGGAGCTAGAGGAATGGATCATCCTATCAAAGAAAATAGCCCACAAATGTGTGATGGTTGCATTGGGTCTATTAGAAGAAGTATTATCAATGTTTTGACACACTGTGACAAGAAAATATCTTTCTAGAGGTTGATGCTTCTAATAAGGTGTATGATGCTCGGTACATCTTGAGTTTGATGGAGGAGGTTACTGATTAGATAGAAGAGGAGCATGCCATGCAAGTGTTTACAAGTAATTGGTCATACTGCAAGGCCACCGAAGATATTCTAAAGATCCAGAGGCCACATATTGGTTAGACCCTATGTGGAGCCCACTATAATATGAAGTCCATGAGTTCAGGAAAATCATGCTTTTCCCTTTTTTTCCCTTCTCTCTTTACAACTAAGGTTAAAAGATATATACCCCAAAAGAAAATGCCTTAAAAAATAATAATGAAGTCATTGTTACTGGATATAGTAGAATGGATTCTATGAAGTCAAGAGCGAAAGGCAATGGAAGACGATCCAAATTCATTGGAAGATTGTGACCAGATGCGAGGTAGTAAGGAACTAGTCAAGGAAAGCACCAAATTCATTGAAAGAATGTGACCAAATTCATTAGAGATATGGAGCTAGTCAAGAAAAGCACCATTTCTTGCAGAAGTTCCAACAAAGGGATTACTAAGATGTCATACTCTAATCTAACTATTAGCTCAAGTATATTAGGGAAGATAAATGCATAGTATTATCCAAGTTCAAATACTTGTAGAAAATTACAAATCAAACATGAATGAAACTGTCTCCAACATGCACTGGAGGTAATTAATGCTAGTTATAAAAACTACAAAAGAGGAATGATTCTAGGTGACTTTTGAAAGAAGGAAATATGAAGACGAAAAAGAAATGGTGTTGTTGGAGCAATGCACTCTAGTAAGCTGATTGACTGAATTCCCTAAAGTGGATGCTGGTTTTCAGTGACCAACTCATACAAATGGGCTACATTTTATGCAAAATAAAAGTAATGGTTAAATGTAAACAGCCTATTGCATTCCCTCATTTTTAGCTTTTTTTTTTTTTATCAAAACAACTTACTCTATAAATTTCAAATGCACCAATGATGATGATTGTAGCCTTGTGAGATGACAATCAGTTTATTATCGAGGAAGTATGTAAGTCTTAGAATAAATGATTGTGGCAGAGCACGTGGTCAGGCCGCTACGTCTTGGTAAACGTGTTTTCATGCTAGCAGAAAATACAACAAATGTTTTGTACAAACTTAATTTAGATTATATATATATATTATATATGATGAAAGCTCAAGTCTTTTTGGTTTTCTTTTAATTGTTTTTGTCGGAATATGCTTCCAAATTTCACTATCTTCTACTTACTCGCAGATAATGAATCCTGATGAAAATGTGGCCAACTTTATAGTTGAAATTCAGTAAGATTCTTCCATCACAAATTTTTCTTGAATTATTTCCTCAAATCTTTTCTTGCGTTATAAAATTTCTAGCAATATGTTTTCCCAATATCTGGCTTACTCACAATCTTCTTGTTGCAGATACGTCGAATGCACTGCATCGGTAGTGAAGGCTCTATCATATTTTAAGAAACTGTACCCTGACTATCGCAAACAAGAAATAGAAACATGTATCACAAAAGCAGCAGATGCCATTGAAAAGATGCAAATTTCTGATGGATCATGGTTTACTCACTTATTTTCTATTTCTCATGGGCATTTGATATCCATATTATGTTACTTTCCACTCGTGGGTATGTCTGCATGATTTGTCTTAACTCCGGGCCCATTGGGATAATTCTCAATAGGTATGGCAGCTGGGGCGTCTGCTTCACCTATGCCACATGGTTCGGAATAAAGGGGTTGGTTGCTGCAGGGAGGTCCTACGAGAATAGCTTTTGCATCCGCAGAGCTTGTGAATTTTTGTTATCAAAACAACTGGATTCTGGTGGTTGGGGTGAGAGCTATCGATCATATCATGAAAAGGTAAAAATTTCAAAATGTTCAATGCAAATAGTTTCCTTCGCTTTTTTCCTGTCTTTCATATCTATCTTTTTTTCCTTTTCTGCTAGTTACGAGATTTGCTACACTTGATTAATTCACTATTCTCAGTTCACTTGTATATATATACTATGTGCATGTATAATTTCCTAATTTATGTAGGTCATCAAATGTTAATTTTTCTTGGAACACCTTCATTAGTTGGATATCTGATTTTACCAGATGATGCGAATAAAGTGCAGATTATTACTGCTTCATATTCTTATATGATCACTTGTGTTATGTTATATATTGGAGAGTTCCTAGGATCGATATATCAACATTCACATAACACAACATGTCTAGTATTGTAATCTCTAAACATCAACGTTCACGTAACACAACATGTCTAGTATTGTAATCTCTCTCTCTCTCTCTCTCTCTCTCTCTCTCTTTGTGTGCGCGCGCGCATGTATGCATGCTAACTTCCTAATTCAGCGTTTAATTATGTAATGAGCTAGTAGATAGAAGAACAAAATTTGGCTAGCGATCGACTATCAATAAGTTTAGTTTTAGGTTTCACCAAAATATTGGGTCTTAGTATTTTTTTACTCCCCTGAAAGATCTTAATTAGTATTCCTTGAATTATGCATCTTGGCTAAATTCAAATGTTTCAGGAGTCAATAATTGGTTAGAAGTTACAAGCATAATATAGAGCCGGATTTATTATACTGCTTAGGTTTTTCTCTTGTCAAGAAGTTTCATTTTCAGGGTCTTAGGTAAAATAGGATCCCCTTTACAATCTAAAATAGATTGGGGTTTAGTGTTATGGGAGGTGTATATAAGCTTTCGAGGAGCTTTTGGTAGTTTGTTGAGGTTTTTTATTTGACTGACTTTGTATTTTGCATACCCTTTTTCTTATTCCTCTTTTCCCCTCATATTCTGATTTATTTTTCTTTGTATAGAATCCCTTAGTGGCCCTTCATATGTACTAATGTGATCTTATGAAGAGGTACTCATGTAATTTAAAAGAGTATCCGGTTTATAGGAAATTTGTTTTCCTTCCAAAAATTTAACCCGCTTTTCTAAATTTTCTCCTACCACTGAAGATTCAAAAGCTGCTTCACTTCGAATTTTCTTTCAAAGATGAAATTTTGTTATGCTGACATCAACTGATCTACTTCATCGCAACCTTCATCATCAATCATTTGGAGTTTATGTGAGAATGATATAGAGAAGCATATGTCAAAGTTCGTGATAACTCAAAAAAAAATAGAACTTATGCATGTCAAATATCTTCCTTTCTTATAGCACTGAAGATAGACTAGGATTTTCATCCTATTCTAAAGTTGGAAGTACTTCATTCTCTATAAAAAATGATGGTGGAATGAGAAAATAGCTAGCATTATGTTTGGTTTGTGGCAGATCATTATGAATAATAAATGGTTATAAGGCAAGGAGTGATCTAAATTGTTAGAACTTAGGATAGCTATGGAGATTTTTTTCTTTTCTTCATTCCTAAAATATATATTCTCATTTAGGACCCTGAAGCTCTTACAAGTGATTGTTGCTCTGAGGAAGGGAGCATGGAGCTTGTTTAAAAGGAACCTTTAATTTGAGGAAATCTAAGAATATTGTATTTCATTATCTATGCTTGTCATGCTTGCTATGGATATTGTGATGATTATAGATTTAAAACATAAAAATTTGTTCTTCTTTAAGTCTTTTTGTGTATTCCAATCCCTTGGACTTACTCTCATTTCTTAGAATAAAATTCAAGTTACATTCTTGAGTCATTTGAGTATTTTTAGGTTTATATGGATTATGATTATTGGAAACTTTGATCACAAGGAAGAACCACAACATATAGGGAGAGAACTTTTCATCATAAATGAATTGTTTGGCTAAGGAAAATGAACATTTGAACACATCTTACTTTATTGTAATTTCTCTTAGGGCTTGTTTGGTTCACGGGAAGAAAATTTTCTTACTAAAATGTTTTTCCTAGAAAGCTAATTCTTATAAATATGATGTCTAGAAAAGTAGTTTTGTCATGTTTGGTTAACTAAGGAAAAATGGCATATTCCAAAATGCCTTAAATTTGGTTGAGTATCTACTTTCACGAAAAAAACTATGTATAAAATATCTATTATATTCTTAATCTTATATTGTTCTATTCATGGATTTAAGGGTACTTATAAAAGATAAAAAGGATCCAATTCCCTTCCTATAGGAAAGCTAAAAAGGATTATTTTTTTTCCATGAAAAATGGGAAGGTTACTCTAATGGGAATACTATTTTCCAATCTTTCTATCCTTTGAAAACTTCAACCAAACAAGTAGGATTCCTTCATTTTTCCATTAAGCATGCTTCCCCCCTATTTCTGTCAATATTAAGGAGTCCTAAATTCTTTTGTATTTGAGATGTAAATTTGGTTACAATTGCTTCCACTTTTTCTAAAGAGATGGAAGTTTGACCGTTAGCTACCTTTGCACTCTTGCTATAGATACTTTTAGTGTTCATGCTCAAGGTGTGCCTTATTTACTATTTTATTAAATGGAGTGAAAAATGACATCATGGATGAGCCAAAGATATGGTTCAAATATAGGTAGATTCCATAAATGAATTGCTTTTGCTACTTTTTATATCCTCCACACAAAAGAATACATTAAAAAAACTGAAGTAGGATGGGCTAAGCAAGGATGCATCTTTTAAGTGATATATGGTTGCTTAGAATAGCTGAAGATTAAAGGCAAATTTAGACGTCTATAATAGTTGATTTATTGAATGAATACATAATTTTGAATGCCATGTAATCAGGAGGTGAAAATAAGGCTATTCAATTGAATTTGTAGGAAAACACAGAAAATCCTGTAACAATTAAATCAATGGATGGTTGTGAGAGTTCTTAATGAAGAATAAGGTAATAAAAAATGGTTGAGATACTTTGGACATGTGGCAACATTAGTATGTAATTCTAAATTTAAGATCAAAGAAGACATGGATGATAGTATTTATAAATGATCTAAGATGCTTTCCATTCTAAAGGACTTGGTATTGGTTAGAAAATAATATCAAAGCATGTTCCATGCAATCCTACCTATTTTGATGCTACTACTATATTTTTTATGCTTGCACACATAAATTTTGTAAGTTCAGATTGTCACATAAATGCCATCCTTCAGATCACTCCATTACCATAATTTTATTCATAGGCTTACATTTAAATAAAACTAGAGTTTATTTGAGTCATGATTCAAAAATTGATTATTCATAGTCCAAGACTAATTGTTATTTTCAACTCTATCAACATGAATTTCAACAAATCCTCAACTTTTCACACACTACTTTGATTTATTTTGAATTATTGGTTGTCATATCTTCAAGTACTTTTCAAAATGCTATTAGTTGATGACTAAACTTCATTTAGCAAGCTTTATTACCCATAGCTCATAAAATAATATAAATCGGATCTGCCAGTGGTAAAAAGTCTTATTTTTTCAACCATAACCTCAATCTATTTATTAAAATTGCTTGAACCATATTTGAGTAAGAGACTGAATATTTATTTGACACAGTTCGAAATATTAATGTTTAAATTAATAACTTTTGATTATATCATTTATTGTAGTTGTAAACTACTTGAGCTTTTGATATAGGTGTATACAAATCTTGACGGAAATAGATCTCATGCGGTGCAAACTGGATGGGCCATGTTGGCGCTTATTGATGCTGGGCAGGTTTGTTTATATGATTTATATTTAGTGTCGTATTCAGATAAGCTAAGAAAATGTCGCCTCAAATGAAACTATACTTCCCCAATATTATATCCTTTTCATCTTTACCTAACCTATGCAATATTTTTTTGAATATTTAGACAATTAAAGTTACCAATATGTCACACGCTTTCATGATCATGACCAAGATAAATCAGTATATTATGTTAGCTTTACTAGTCATGTTCCACCATTGATTTGTGCCTAAACCCATGTCCTCCTTTTCATATTGTGGCTTCTTAAATTATTTTGCAAATAGATTTTGTTTATTGGTTCTCTACTTCTTCATCCCTTCAACCTAAGCTGGTCTTAAGATAAACAAGGAAGGCTTTGGCCCAACTTTGTGATAAACTCCACTCTGGTCGATGTTTCATTCATGGAAGAGTCACAGGCATTGTTTGACGAGATCATTGGTCTCAACTTCCAAGGGCTTTGTTGCTTCTTATGTAATATGGAGAGCTTCTTGTAAAATGGCCATAAGATCCATGAAGCTAGCATTTCTAATCTCAAAAATATAATGGAGAGCCTCTTGCTTTTTCATTTAAATTAGAATTCCATCAACAGTGGTGAATCATTTATAAAATAGTTATTGGATCCATTAAAATGATGGATTATTGGTCTTACCATAAAAAAAGGGTTAGCCTTGGCGTAAAATAAGATTGCTTTAATGTAACTGGGAGGTCATAGGTTAAAAACACCGAAATAGTCTCTCTACGTATGGTGATAAGGCTGTGTGTGCCTAACCTTTCCCAAACCTTGCAATAGCAGGAACCTTACGCACTAAGCCACACTTTTTTGTTATTGGTCTTACTATTAGTATGAATAGGAGACTATCATAAGCATTCAGCTTGGTTAAGGAAATGACCATTAATCCACTATATATGTCCATGAAAGGCCTCTGGGTCTACTAGTAAGAGATGAAGATCATAACATAACAGAACTTTGCTGCTCTACTGGTCTTAGTACTCCAAGGCAAGGAGGTGTCAATGCAAGTTTCAGAGACACAACAAAAGTAGGAAGCAAAGAAATAAAAGTAAATTATATTATAAGCTAACTAGAATAAAAGAATAATCAGAAAGGAACTAGATAGGATCCAAGGATAACTAATAGCTACATCTCACCATTAAAGGTCTTCGTCGATTCTTGGAATCCACCAATGATCATTGAATGAGGCTGTGACTTGCTAGAATCCACCAACTTGCTATCAGCATCCCTTGAATCCACAAAGGCTTTTCTGTCAAATCTACCGGAGCATGCACAGATCCCACTGGACTAGAGAGATACCAGAACTGCACTCAAGAGAAGATACTTCATCAATTGAAATTTGAATACATAGAAGTGGTATTTATGAGTTCTCGAGCCCATTTTACAATGATAGAACTCATGGGTACCCTTTCGAATCATATTATGACTTGAATTACATTCAAAGAAAGACTTGTAGAGCTATATCTCATGAAACTATCTGACAGCAGTTAATTTGCCATCTAAAATGTAGTGGCGGCATTCCAAAAGCCTTTGGATATCTTCATGGTTGAAGACCACTCAAATTTGGATTTAACGGTATGGTTTTATGCTATCTAATTTGATCTTATAATAAGGTTATGTCTACTAGATTGCATATTAGGTTATATAGATACTACTTTAGTACTTGAGTCATAACTTACTCATTTGAGCTTTAATGAAGGCGTAGTTTAAGATGTATTAGAATGCTTATTCAAATGGATGCAATGGAAATTATTTGAGCTTCCACTTCATTGGTGCTGACCATGGTAAAGTAATCTTTCAGATTCATGTGCATGGAACTACTTCTAACGTTGCAACTTGGTCCACCATATGGAACTATTTCACATAATTTAAGTCCACTAGGTACCCATGAGTCAAGTCTTGCCTTATACTCTCTGTTACTAGACTAGGTATGGTTCAGAGTTTGCTTTCAAATGGTATGTAGACTCGTCCTTCGATCTTGTTTCAGGATTATTTTTTATTCGACCATGATGTTTTCTTGTCTTAGCGATATTTGACTTATTTCAACCATCCATTGAGGTCTTTGTTGTGGAAATTTGATACTAAAGGTCCAAGGTCATGTTGCTAGCAGGTGGGTAGCGTCCAGCCTGCACCAGCTCCCTTGGCTCGGATGCTTCGGCTCCTAATGAATATAAAAGCCTCAAGGTGTCATCACTAGACTCGATTTCTCTTTTGACATCTTAGAGATCCAATGGGGCTTTGCACAATTGTGCCCATATCCCTTTCACTTGTAGTATTGGTACCTGATTTGACCCTCCATCTCGGAGGGTCAACCTAATGGGCTTTCTTCGTTTGGTACTTTTCAACCCTTTTGGCTACTTGATATGCTTCTTCCAAATTCTCCATTGATTTCTTGGCAAAGTCCATATGAAACTTTGCAATTTGTTCATTTGAGGTCCTGTGGAAATGAACTGAAAGTGGGAGGTTGATAAACCTTTCTCAATACTCTTTCTTAAGGCCGTTTGGTTGATCGGACCAAAAATCCCACAGGATTCATAGATTAGGCCAATACAATTAGGAAAAATAAGCTTGGGTTAGACATATTAGCAATACTTAGGAGCCTATAGAGTGGGCCATCCCTAATCTCATAAAAATAAAACAAGACTTGTTGAGATATTTTTTATCTTTCTATGGGATTCGAGGCAGCCCACTCGACAAGCACCTGAATATTGCTGAAAATGGGCCTAACCCAAGCTTATTTTTCATAATTGTATTAGCCTAACCTATGAATCCAATGGGATTTTTGGGCTAATTATCTAGACAGACCCTTACTTGGTTGTTGCATCTGAATATAGAGTTTCTACGTGTAATCTAAAAGATTATAATGGTCCTCTAGCTTCTTCGTCATCTAGGCCCTTTTTTTTTTATATGCCTCTTGCCATGGAAAGCTTGGTTATCTTCAAGTAGAGAACTAGATGCAAGCTAGCTTTTGTGCTTACTCTTCATGTTTTGAACTTGCGAATATATATTCATCTATGAAACTATGTGTGTATCATGTAGAGAGAGAGAGAGAGAGAGAGAGAGAGAGAGAGAGAGAATAGTCTCCAATTGAGTAGACTTGAAGGTAGATTTAGTTTCAAGAATGCATATTCACGTTGTTGAATGTGATATGCTAACTCTAGGCTACCTACAAAACAATATATGAAATTATGTATGCATTATGTAGAGAGAGAGAGAGAAAGATAAAGACTAGTCTTCAATCAAGTAGATTTGAAGGTAGATCTAATTCCAAAAATAAAGATATAAGTTGTTGAATGTGACATGCTACTTCTAAGTTGCCTACCAAACAAAGATCAAGTATTGTTGTAATACCTAGCCCAATCAGGCTTAACCCACTTGACCCCAACCCCACCACAAGTACAGATCTCAAAGCAGCAAATAAAAAAACAAAATCCAAAACTCACCTAACAAAAAAAAATGGGGGTTATTTGGCCAGCATGTGCATTCACGTGCTGGAATTAGCGTGGAAGAGGAGAAACATGGAAGAACTCTCAAAGGAGTTCTTCTCCGATTAGAAAACTTAAGCTACTTGGAAAACTAAGTGGAAATCAAACTCAAATTCTTCTCAATTAGAGATCTTTTTAAAGGTCTCAATCCTTAACTTTCTCTCACCAAAAGTCTTCATTTAACCCAGTGTTTTCCCCCTTGTTGTTTTATTTTTCTGCCAGCGGATTATTTGTTCTTAGGCTGTCAAGGGCCCAATCAAATTCCATCTAAAAATCAGGTAAATTTCTTCTATCGTCTTTCCTCAATCTTCTATGGGTTTTAAACTTGAATTTTCGCTGAATTAATTTCTCCAAATCTCTTAAAAACTTTTGATTTGGTAATTCTCTATTTTGCCCAATTTATTCTTGATTTTTCCACCACTAGTTGCCATCATCGATCGCTGAAACTTGGTTGCCAGCTGTCATGGCCTACTCATCTATTCACGAGCACCACCGGCTAGGAGGAAGACCTCCTAGCTACAGGAACAAGAGGAAAACGATTCCCTTGTTCTGTACAAGGAAAAAAAGAGAAGAAGCAGAGGACCTGCATTCTCTACTTCATGGAAGAAAAAAGAGAAAAAGAAAAGAAAAAAAGGAAAAAGAAAGAAAAAAAGAAAAAAGAAGAAGAAAAGAAAAGAAGAGAGAGAAAGTTTTCTCTCTTCCCTCTCTCCCTTCAATTTGAGTCCCTACTTTCTCTCTAGAAAGTCTGACATTTTTTCTTTTATTTCTCTCTAGATCATTTCTCTCTTTATGGAATTCTCTCTCTATGCCTGATTTAATAAAAATTCTTTTTCAATGATTCTGATCTGATCCGAGCAAAAAGAGTCCTGATCCGTGGTCATCGAACAGTGTATATGCATCCATCTTAGTCAAATTCGGAGATCTTTAGATTCGATTATCTATGATTTTTTATTGACTAATTTATACACTAGTTCAATTATAATTTGATTAAATCATCTTGATTAGATTGATCAGTATGTCAGACAATATCGTTTGATCGGCCTTGTTCCATCTTATTGATTTTTCTCTCTTCTGATATTTTTTCTTTACATGATTTATAAAATCAGCAAATCTAACCTATTGTTTTGAATCTGAATTGAATCCAATAGGAGATTTCGAACCGATTTATTAGTTAGACAATATGCCCACACCATCCGAGCCTTTATTTAATATCACAAGACCTAATATTTATTGATCTTTATCAAATTATTATATTTTAAGTGATCCTTATTTGATGAAGCTTCTTGATCAAATTGATCCATGACTGTTAATCAATATACCAACCTCCACTTTAATTATTATTGGACACTACTGATCTGATCATCATTGACCTCTATTGAACCATCTATTTTCTATTCTAATTATGATATGATAAACTATCTTGATTGGACTGGTCGAGAAAATGGATGCTACCGCTTTTGTCAGTTTAGTGAGGATGTCAAAACTTAAGATTTATGTTGGTTTTGGCTTAAAATTGATAGCCGAATATATTTAAATAATAGATTCTAAAGGATACTTCTAGGATTGATTGAATCTGTTTGTTCAGTATTTTGCAAAGGTAAGTAATGAATCATCTTCCTAAGATATTTCATAATTTATTTTAAAAATAAATAATTAATCTTTAAAATTATACATGATTTATGAAATTATATTTTGAATGGAAAGTGATTTTAAAATTGAGATTTTGGAATATTATGATTTATTAATTTATCATAGAATATGCATCTAAAATTATGATATCTACATGTTATATTGTAAAAGTGTTTTGATATAGATCAGATTTTGTGTTCTCAGCCTACTTATATTTTGGACCCTACCAATGGGGATTGTGCATTAGACTCTGAACCCTATCAATGGAGGTTATGCATTGATACTCTGGACCTTGTCAATAGAGATTATGTATTGGATTTTGGACCTGCCAATGGAGATTGTGCATTAAATTTTGAATCCTACCAATGAGGGTTGTGCATTGATACTTCGATTGAGCTTACTATTCTATTTTGGCCCTACAACAGGGATAAGTGTGGTCATGGTTAAGGCTGTTGAGTTATATATATTTGATTCAAATTAGATTTATGAATATGTAGGCATATGAATATTAGAAAATATGTTGGATTTGTTTAAATAAGCATAAAATATATTTTTATATTTATTCATGGCATTATTTTTGAATATTATATCTTATGATAATATTTAAAATATCTTGTTGAGATATTCATTACTTACTGAGCTATCAAGCTCATCACCTCTCTCTTTTATTTTTCAGATTTAGATTCTTAACTATAGACATGGATAATATTTTGAAAGTGAGTTTAAAAGTGAGAGTTGATAGAATCAACCAAGTTTAGACATAGACTTATTATGTCTCATAGGATTATTTTTTGAGATGTAGTTGATGCAAGAATCTTTAAAATACTGTTGAAATTCTATGAGAGACTAAAGTTGATTTTAGTTAGTTAAAATTTTGAACTTAATTTATTATGAATTCCACTATGATGCATTGATATCATTTTTGAAATAACTTGCATGCTTATGGAGAGAGTTCTCAATAAGTATGCGGCAGTTGTTATGATCCCTAAATTAACAAATCTTGGATCGGGGGCGTGACAATTAATATGGTATCAGAGACTTAGAATTTGTCTAAATGAATTAATAAGAGAATTGAGACTTAAATCATATTGGATTATAGTAGACCTTTATGATGGTTTTGAATGTGATATTGGGCTCAAGGGTTAATTAAGATTGTTGTGCACCAAGCAAAAGTAGGGATAAGAATCAGAAGTTCATCTTTAGCTTATATGATGGTTTTGAATATATCCATTGACTTAAAGACTAATTTTGATAAATGTGCTCAATATGCATTGAGAATGAGACTTAAAAGTTTTTTTGACCTACTTGAAAGTAACTTTGGATCTTTTTAATACACAATAGTATATTTGATCAAAAGCCATTTTGTGCATTCAAAAAAAAGTTTGATGGTTTAAATCAGAGTGTGCAACGAAAGCATGGTGATCTGGATTAATTTGAGCTAGTCAAAAATAATGATTCTTTAAGATAAAATTTATAATAGATGATACAATTCAATATTCCTTATAGTAAAAATTCGTTAATAATGGAAAGGATGATGCTTTTGATTCTAGATAATTTTGGGTATCATTATGTGATTTTCATAAGTAGGTCTCCTATCTACTATGCTAAGAAAATTTTTAGTATCCCAAGTCTAGGATAAGTGGACCATTGATTTTTGATCTTGAATTTGGAATATTCAAAGCTTATGCTGTCTGTTAGAAAGAATGTGGGATTATTCATTTATTAAGAGCATAGTAAGGTTTGTTCACGATCTTCTAATAAATCGATAAGTCAAGAGCAGCTGATGTTTTTCTTAGTGACAAAACTTGATATTCTTATTTGGAATTAAGATATAGATTTCGATGATTTTGATTAAGATCAATGCTTGTGGTATTGAACTTTTCTTGATGACATAAATTAATGATGAATTTGCATCAATAATTAGAATATTGAAAAGTTTGAGGATAAGATTTAAACTATGAATCCCAAGTAAGAAATTTTGAGGACTTGAGCAAGAAAAATTTTGAGGATAAATTTTGTTTTTAGAAAGAAAGAATGTAATACCCAGCCTAATTGGGCCTAACTTGACCCCAACCCTACCACAAGCATAGATCTCAAAGTAGCAAACAAGAAAAAATCCAAAACCCACCTAACAAAAAAAAAGAGGGAGGTTATTTGGCTAGAACATGCATTGCATGTGCTGGAATTAGCATGGAAGGGGAGAAACATGGGAGAACTACTGAAGGAGTTCTTCTCCGATTGGAAAACTTAATCCACTCGAAAAATCAAGGAATATCTCTAGCTCCAGGATAAACTTGAAGTTCTAATCCAAAGAGGCTATTGTTGTGAAAATCGGTACCGCTCTGATACCAATTATTGGGGATGTCTCAGTCAGGACACCACCACTTCAGGATTTGGTATCCTTTTATTGACAGCAGAAAGAAAGAAGAAATAAAAATAAAAATATAATTAGATACGTAGATTAGCCCAAGTGCTACCTCCATGGGGCATGCAAGCTTCACTATGAAAGAAAAAAATTAAGTACAAGAAGAGAATACCCATTCTCAACTCTCAGTATATAAATCTCTCTCAACTAGAAGCTACCCTCACAAAAGCTCTCTTAAAATCTCCAAGGAGATCCTCTCACAGGCTTGCCAGTACTAGGATCCTCGATGCTCCTAGATGCTTCCTATGAAAGTTGCTACATTATGCCTAACGACCAGTTACATGGCCATTGCCTCACTCTGCTTGATGCTTTGCTCTGCCTGCATCTGCTCTACGGGATGCATGCTCTTGATGCTCTTTCAGGCTCCTCCTGGTGCCTGCCAGAGCCTTCTATGCTCTCTCCTTTCTTTATAGCACCAACAACCATTAAATAGGATGAGAATTCTCTTCTCAGCAGTTCACAGGAGTTCTAACAAGGCTCTTTCATCTAATATAAGTCAAATATGATCTTGATGGAGTCTTGAAATATTTTCTAACCTTTAGATCATGACCGCAACCCTCCATGGCCATTGGATCTTGTGGTCCATGTGCAACTCCCATAGACCCCTTGGACTAATCACAATCCAAGTTCAAACAAAAAATTTCGTCTGTTCTATTCATCTTCATCGAGTTGGCTCGATCAAAGGTCGAGCTGGCTCGATCGCATCTTGTCCGAACTCCTACTTTCTATTTGCCTAAGAGGGATGGCTCGACTGTGATTCAAACTAGCTCGATCTCAGCTTGAGTCAGCTTGATCTCGTATTAGAGCTAGCCTGATTGCTGTGCTAATACTGATTCTCCTCTATCCAGACTCTATTTGAGCTATTTTTGGGCTCGTTAGACTTTACTTATTGTCCTAGATCTTGCTGTGAGCTTTTTGTAGGTCAAATTCGAGACATCAAATTCTAACAATCTTCACCTCGACTTGACATTCAGCCTCCATCTGATTTTGAGAGCTTTTGGATATTCTTATCCCCATGCCTTGGGGCATGCCTGCTAATCATGGATGGGTAAACATGGAAGTCGAGCCAGATCACTCGATCCTATCTCTATCATGTACCATGCTCTACCTGAAGGAATCAGATCTAGGGTTTCACAGGTAGATCTTGAAATTTTTTAAGATCTTGCAGTAGAAGACTTACATAAATCTAAAATTTATTTAAATAATCATGTAAATACCTAGATCTCAGATCTATTATATCATTAAGGCATGATATTAAATTAAAAATTAAAATCAAATAAGAAAAAAAAAGATTGATCAAATCAACTTAGATCTACACTACATCAAATGCAGGTATGAAGTTTATAGATCAGATCTATTACCTAAGCAAGTTTAGATGTTCTAATTTACTGATCTAGGCTTGAGGATGAAGTCATGAGCTACACATGCATCCTACCTTTAGGAGTCGTCCACATGAGTCTACGATCTCTGATCTGAAGTTCGATGCAGAAAATCAGCACGGCATGCTAGTACTGTGCTGAACCTTCTTTGATGGTCGATCCAATTCTTTCTTCTTCAAAATTTGAACTCTACAAAATATGAGAAAGAAGATGAGAGTTTGTTGATCTGAGACTCTCTCAAAAAAACTCAAAAAAAGAGGAGCGATTGAATGTAAAATAGCCTTTGAAGAAGATCCTCCTCTTCTTCTCTTTTCTCTAACCTAGACACCTAGTTTGGTGGCAATGGAACCCCTATGCCTGAGGACCCTCTTCCTCTAATTTTTGCATACCCCAAACCTCTCCCAAAGCTCTGTATTTCAAAAAAAAATTAGAAGAAAATTCATCCAATAAATAAAGAAAAAGAAGAGTCCAAGTTAGGTCAGATTTTTAGACTAGGAATATCCAAACATGGAAAGTTGTTGGGGCGCCCAACTCTTGGATGCCTCCTCCATAATTTTTGGCATGGACTAGTAAGGGAGGACACACAAAAAAAGATATTATTTTCATAGAATAAGAGAAGAATTAATTAAAAAAGAGGATGACACTCAAGGAAAGATGTTTTGGTCAATAAGGATTCTATCTCATAGAATCCTAAGCAAAATCAATTCCTCCTTTGACTTGGTCTTCCACCTAACTTCCATATATGACTTGGAGGGAGAGAGGGGGCATGAAAATCAGGAAAAAAGAGATTTTCCATGAAAAATACCTAAAAAATAGGTATGGAAGGCATTGGGACCAAGGTGGCGCAAGGAGATCCTGTTTTGACTTGGTCAAACATGATCTTTTAATCAAATAAAATCAAGATTAAATCAACCCAATTAAATAAGGTCCTAACCCATTTAAGAACTTAATTAAATCAAATTAAATTATATTTAATTTTAATTTATTTTCTAGTCAAATTAGAAAATTAGGTTAATCCGAGTCCTAGTTAGACTAGGACTAGTTCTTTCTTGCACTTGGCTTATCTAATAAACTAATTGAATTTGATCCAATCAAGTCCAAACCAAATCTAATTAAATCATATTTAATTAGACTTAATCTCAACCTATTGGCTTAATTAAATTAAGCTAATTAGCAATCCAATTGATAATCGATCCTCCTACAACACTTGCACTAGGTTGAACACCAATCATATTGATTGTTTAACCCTAGAACGATTCTTAATCGTTGATTAACCATCCGATCAGATTGTAAGCTCTAATGTGTGTGACCTCATAGGTCCAAATCTAAGTTGGTAGCATAGAAATAAATTTTTATACCAATCAAAGTGACCATCTAACAATGATATCCGATGGTCAGATAGGTTGAAGGTGTAGAACACCATCCTTAGAACCCATGCGGATATAGTTTTCATATAATTCATCCTCTTGACCACAATGCTCGTAGGACACCTCAGAGTTCAACTGTCAAATCTAATCAGATTGTCCATATTATATTTTAAAATACCAAATCCATCTGATGGATTATCCTGGCTAAGATTTTGCTATATTGAAATACAGTGATACATTCTTCTCCAACTCTTGGAGTGGTCAATTTCATCTTGATCACACTTTGACTTTGCAAGTAATTGACTATGCCCAGAAGCCTTCCATTGTTGAATTAGAAATTCAGTTAGTCCGATATTAAAGTACAGTGAGTTGCTTTGCAAGTCACTGAGGTGATCTCAGATCTAAGGGATACTTATATCTATATCCCATCAGAGACATTCTCGACAACCGAATGCTCTGGAGTTGATCATGTTCAATGACGATGTATCCATATATCTCATCAGTATGCCATAGCAGTATCTCTACATACCTTGGTTAAGAGGACAATCAACCTATATGGCATATAGCGACCTATGCTTGATAGACGCTGTTATCCTAATTAACAGCCTATCATTTGGTCGTGAACAAATTTAAGAACTAATCAATAAATCCTCTTTTTATTGAAACTAAATAGTCCTAAGAACCTCATCACAACAATGGAGTTCATTAGAAGATGTAAACTTATGATGAAAAAAAATTCTAAAATATTTTTTATTAATTAATAAATTAATTATAATATCTCAACCATCAATAGGCTAATGATTGATTTTGGAACATAATTTCCAACAGCTCCCACTTATCCTAAAGCCACTCAGCATAGTATCTAATATCCATCTTCGACTTATGATTATCGAACTCCTTAATTGCCAAGGCTTTAGTGAAGGGGTTAGCTAGGTTCTCCTTTCCATCGATCTTCTGAAGGTCGATGTCACCATGATCCACGATCTCACGGACCAAATGAAAGTGACACAAAATATGCTTTGTTCGCTGATGTGCCTTCAATTTTTTTGCTTGAGCTATGACGTCAGTGCTATCACAGTAGAGCAGGACTGGACCATCAATGAAAGGTACTACTCTAAGCTCGATGATAAACTTCCTGAGCTACATAGCTTTCTTTGCTGCATCTGATGCTGCCTTGTACTCTGCTTCGCAAACAGAGTCAGCCACTGTATGCTGCTTGAAACTTTTCCAACAGATGGCTCCATCATTTAGAGTAAAGATATATCCTGACACACTTTTATTGTCATCATGATCAGATTGAAAGCTGAAATCTGTAAATCCCACAAGCTTCAGATCTGTCTCACCATAAACCAACCATTGGTCCTTAGTATTTCTCAAATACTTAAGAATGGATTTAACCATCTTCCAGTGATTTTCTTCAGGATCAGACTAGTATCTACTCACTACTCCTAGTGAGTATGCTATGTCTGATCTCGTACATGTCATTGCATACATAATAGACCCCACTATCGATGCATATAGAATTTTACTCATACGCTCTCTCTCTTCAGGAGTTGTCGGACAATCCTTCTTATAGAGAGAAATTTTTTGGCCTAACAGAAGATAGCCTTTTTTAGAATTCTCCATACTGAACCTCTTCAGCATAGTTTCTATGTACATCAACTGGGATATACCAAGCATTCTTTTAGATCTATCCCTATAGATCTTCATTCCTAAGATGTAGGATGCTTCACCCAAGTCCTTCATGGAGAACTGTAATGACAATCAGACATTTATTCCTTATAGTGCGGGGATGTCATTTCTGATTAAGAGAATGTCATCCATGTACAAAATAAGAAATACCACTGCTAGACCATTTGTCCATCTATAAATACAGGGTTCTTCTCCATTCTTAACGAAGCTATACATTTTGATCACTTTATCAAAATGCATGTTCCAACTCCGAGAAGCTTGCTTCAATCCATAAATAGATCTTTGAAGCTTTCACACCTTGAACTCATCTGTGGATGTGAATCCTTCAGGTTGTATCATATTCAATCAGCTCTCCATTTAAAAAAGCTGTCTTCACGTCCATCTGCCAGATCTCATAGTCCAGATGGATAGCAATGGCAAGTATGATCCGAATGAACTTGAGCATTGCCATAACCGAGAACATCTCAACATAGTCAATACCATAACATTGACGATACCCCTTGGCAACCAGATGGACTTTATTGGTCTTCACCTTTCCGTCTGTGCTCCTCTTCTTTTTGAAGATTCATTTACATCCAATGGGTTTAATCCTTTCAGATGGGTTAACTAATGTCCATGCATCATTGATCTTCATGGAATCTATTTTCGATTTCATGGCTTCTAGCCATTTTTCAGAGTCGAATCTCTGCATCACATTCATATAAGTGATCAGATCCTCATTGTTCTCATCGAGTTTGATGGGATCACCATCCTGGATCAAGAATCTATAGTATCTATCTGGATGGTGGGGTATTCTACCGGATTGTCTTAATAGTGTGGGTTCACTAGGCTTCGGATCTGATCTGATCAAATCTGACTTAAGTTCAATATTCTGTGTCGAACTTTCTACCTATTGAACTTCATCAAGTTCAATCTTAGAGACAATAGTTCATTCACCAAGAAACTTCTTTTTCAAAAAGGTTGCCCTAAGGCTGACGAACACCTTTTGTTCATCAGCATGGTAGAAATAGTATCCTTTGATCTCTTTTGGGTATCCTATAAATGTACACTTGTCAGACCTAGGTCCAAGTTTGTCTGTAACTAACCATTTGATATAAGTCGGATACCCCCAAATCCTAAGGTGTGAAAGTACTGGATTATGCCCTATCCATATATGGGGTTTTAACTACAAACTTACTTGAAATCCTATTTAATAGAACAAGCCGATTCGAGTGCATATCCTTAGAAAGATATCGACAAGCTGGCAAATCCCATCATGGATCGAACTATATCTAACAGAGTCTGATTTCTCCTTTCAGACACACCATTATGTTGTGGTATTCTAGGAGTCCACTAGAAGAGAATTTCATTCTCTCCTAGATATGTGAGAAACTCATCAGAAAGGTATTCTCCTCCTCGATCCGATCGAAAAGTTTTAATACTCTTCTTAGTTTATTTTTCTACTTCACTTCGAAATTGTTTGAACATTTCAAAAGAATTCGACTTATATTTCATCAGATAGACATATCTATATCTAGATAGATCATCTGTAAAAGTGATGAAGTAGACATATCCACCTCTGGCACTTGTACTTATTGGTCCACATACATCAATATGTACTAGACCTAAGAGCTCATTTGCTCTCTCACCTTTTTCAGTAAAAGGTGACTTGGTCATTTTACCAAGAAGATAAAACTCACAGGTTCGAAGTGATTCACAATCATTAACTTTGAGGATTTTCTCTTGAGTCAACTTATTTATCCTATTCTTATTTATATGACCTAGCCTATAATGCCATAAGTAGATATCTGATACACTATCTTATCTAAGATGTTTGGCAGTATAATAGACTACATTAATAGGTTATGATAACATATATACACCATTATTCAATTGTTGATAGAAAGCAGTAACATCATTCATAATGATATTACAAACTCATTTCTTTATTAAAATTTCATAATTATTCATCGCCAAAAGGCCTACAGAAATGATATTTAAAAAAAAACTAGGATAGAAATGAACATGCATCTTTTTGGTTTTCTTCTTTCTTTTCTTCTTTCCTTTTCCAAAGGATCGAGAACGAAAAGATGAGCCTCCCACTAAGTTCACCGACTCCTTATGGAGTTGGTGATCCTTCTCAAAGTTCTGAAGTAACCCTAGTAATCCATGGTAGTCCACTTCAGACTTTGGCATTCTATAATGTGTAAGGAATGGGAGATAAGACTTGGACAGCGAGTTCATCATTGCATCTTTCACAAGTTGTTTGTGTAAGAAAAAGTCGAGCTTGCTCAAGCGCTTATCAGCTTGATCATGTACAATACATGATCAGTGACAGAGGCACCATCCCGCATTCTAGCGTTGAAGATGGTGCAACTAGTCTTGTGCCTCTCAACATCATCGGATGTGCCAAAAGAATCCTCAAATATTTGGAGCATTTCGTTTGGCTGAGCTATCTCAAATTTGCGATTGAACTCATCACTCATCGTAATCAGCATAATACAGTGCACCATGGTTCGATCACTAAGCTACTTCTGATAAGTATCTCTGATTGTTCCATGTGCATTGGCAGTTGGCTCCTTAGGTATAGGATCCGTCAACATATATAGGATCCATTCATGCTCCAGGATAATCTTCAACTTTTGGTACCAGCTACCGAAGTTGGATCCCTACCAACTTATCATTGTCTAACAATGATCGGAGCGATAGAGAAGTGGCCATGTCTGCACAAAGAAAAATTAAAATCTAATTAATAATTGATTCATTAAATCTAAAGATTTGGACTTTAATCAAAAGGTTTCTCCTACTATTTTATTCGAATTGATAGCTTCTACCTCCAATTCGAGGAATTACCCTAATTCCTTAGTGGATACTAGAATCTACATAGACTGTACACAAGCCCAACTTTGGTTGGCCAACCCATGTACATCTAAAGGTAGGTTCATAACTAATTATTTCTCTAAATAATTTTCAATAATTAAATTTTTTCTCAGGCCCTAATTAGTTGGCTTTGACCTTCTCAGAAAAGGATCCAGTTAGGTCCAACCATTAACATGACCATACTTGGCCCATCCAACCAATGAATGATCAGATCCAACTTTGGCTGGCCCACCTGACCACCATTTAGAAAGATGTATCCAAGAGATCATATAATGAATGATAATTTCATCAATCGATAAGCACCAAGCCTTTGGGCTTCCAATAATTATCCAACTGATGGACCCATTATCATTCACTTTAATAGGAGGCTATGATCCAGTTATCATATAACTATTTCATTTTAGGGACCTAATAATTTTAGAAGATTAATTTATAGAAGTGAGTAGGTCAGATTAACCAACTTGTCATGATCCTCCCACTAACTTCATCAAGTTAGCTTAAGGGAGACCATTAATAGGTTGATCTAGGAGCACCTAAATTAGTCAAACTGATCTACCTAGCTGATATGGGTTAGCTCGAATAGTCAAGCGATCCGATCAAAATATAATATCACCAAGAGGTCAAATAAGTTCGATCAGTGAAAGGGTCTGCCAGACTTACCTTAGACACCATTAGAAATGGCCAGATAAGCAGAGTGATCCGATCAAAACATAATATCACTAAGAGGTCAGATAAGTTCGATCAGTGAAAGGGTCTGCCAGACTTGCCTTAGACACCATTAGAAATGGCCAGGTAAGCAGACTGCCAATTAAAAACCACTGATCTGGTTTACCTTAGACACCAATTGATTTAATTAGCTTCAATTAGATCAACCTAACAGTCCTTGTTAGACTGCTTCCATCTTGGGTCTTGTTAAAGACATGGACTTGACCAACTACAACTATTATAATTGATCTAGAGAATCCTTGACCTAATTTGATTAGATTTAGTTAATTCTCTAATTAAGTTCATTCTTTAATCTAATCCTAGGTCTAATCTAATTAATGGATCTAATCCCCACCAACCCATTTAACCCAATGTGTTATGATTTGTGTCTTAGGATCTTTAATTCACAGTCCTAGATCCTAATCAATCAACTTCTTAATTCTTAATTAAGTTTTGGGCTGAGGGTTGGGGTTTGGCTTTTCGAAAATGATTTTCATGTTTGTAAAATATTTTTACAATATGGTTCTATCAACCAAGTTGCATGTTTGATTTATAATCAATATGCAAGTAAAATAAATATAAAACTACTTTAGATCTAATCTAAACAGGTTTATGTAATTGAAACAATTTGAATAATAATCAATCATAAATCTTCCTAGATCAAATCTAACACATTTATAATGATTAAAATTAGATTAAAATAATTTTAATTAGATTATAAAATTTTTTAGATCTAATCTAAAATTTTATGATCAATATTTAGATCAGCACGTATTAGGACAACCTATTCACTGTAAGGGATAAATCTTATAATAGGACAACCTTATGGCAGTCCGTATAATCTAAAATATTATTATTATTATTATTATTTTTAATTTTAAATTTAATAATTAGATTATAAATTAGATCTAATCTAAGAAATAATCTAAACATGCATAAAAATCATATAATAAGAACTTAGTCTATAATACCAATTGAAGGAACCAGATCTAGGATTTTATAGGTAGATTTTGAAAATTTTTTAAGATCTTGCAGTGAAAGACTTAAATAAATCTAAAATTTATTTAAATAATCATGTAAATACCTAGATCTTAGATCTATCATATAATTAAGGCATGATATTAAATCAAAAATTAAAATTAAATAAAAAAAAAGGTTGATCAAATCAATCTAGATCTACATTACATCAAATACAGGTATGAAGTTTATAGATCAGATCTATTATCTGAGCAAGTTTAGACGTTCTAAATTTTTGATCCAGACTTAAAGATGATGTCACGAGCCGCACATATATCCGACCTTTAGGAGTCATCCACACGAGCCTATGATCTCTGATCTGAAGTCCGATGTAGGAAATTAGTACAACATGTTAGTACTGTGTTGATCCTTCTTTGACGGTCGATCCGATGCTTCCTTCTTTAAAATTTGGACTCTCTAAAATATAAGAATGAAGATGAGAGTTTGCTGATTTAAGACTCTCTCAAAAAAAACTCATAAAAGAAGGAGAGATTAAAATTAAAACAGCCTTTGAAGAAGATCCTCTTCTTCTTCTCTTTTCTCTCACTTAGACACCTAGTTTGGTGCCTATGGAACCCCCATGCCCAAGGACCCTCTTCCTCTGATTTTTGTACACCCCAAATATCTCCCAAATATCTATATTCTATGAAAAAAATAGAAAAAAATTCATCCAATAAATAAAGAAAAAGAAGAGTCCAAGTTAGGTCAAATTCTTAGACTAGGAATATCCAAACATGAGAAGTTGTTGGGGCGCCCAACTCTTGGGCGCCTCCTCCATAATTTTTGGTGTGCACTAGCAAGAGAGGGTGCATAAAAAAGAAGATTATTTTTATATAATAATAGAAGAATTAATTAAAAGAGAGGGAGACACTCAAGGGAAGATGTTTTGGTCAACAAGGATTCTATCTCATAGAATCCTAAGCAAAACCAATTCCTCCTTTGACTTGGTCTTCCACCTAACTTCCATATATGACTTGGAGGAAGAGAGAGGGCATGAAAATCAGGAAGAAAAAGATTTTTCATGAAAAATATCTAAAAAATAGGTATGGAGGCCATTGGGATCAAGGTGGCGCAAGGAGATAGGGAGTCCTAGTCATACTAGGACTCTTATTTTAACTTGGTCAAACAAGATCTTTTAACCAAATAAAATCAAGATTAAATCAATCTAATTAAATAAAGCCCTAACTCATTTTAGAACTTAATTAAATTAAATTAAATCATATTTAATTTTAATTTATTTCTAATTAAATTAGAAAATTAGGTTAATCCGAATCCTAGTTAAACTAGGACTAGTTCTTTCTTACACTTGGCTTATCCAATAAACCAATTGGACTTGATCCAATCAAGTTCAAATTAAATATAATTAAATTATATTTAATTAAATTTAATCTCAATCTATTGGCTCAATTAAATTAAGTTAATTAGCAATCTAATTGCTAATCGATCCTCCTACAACACTTGCACTAGGTTAAACACCAATCGTATTGATTGTTTAATCTTAGAACGATTTTTAATCATTGATCAACCATTTGATCAGATCATAAGCTTTAATATGTGTGACCTCATAGGTCCAAACCTAAGCTGATAGCATAAGAATAAATTTTTGTATCAATCGAAGTGACCATCTAGCACTGATACCCGACGGTCGGATAGGTCGAAGATGTAGAACACCATCCTTAGAACCCATATGGATATAGTTTCCATATAATTCATCCCCTTGACCATAATGCTCGTAGGACACCTCAAAGTTCAACTGTCAACTCTGATAAGGTTGTCCACATTATATTTTAAAATACCAAATCCATCTGATGGATTATCCTGGCTAAGGTTTTGCTATATTGAAATACAGTGATACATTCTTCTCTAACTCTTAGAGTGGTAAATTTTATCTTGATCACACTCTGACTTCATAAGTACATGACTGTGCCCAGAAGCCTTCCATTGCTAAATTAAAAATTTAGTTATTTTAGTATCAAAGCACAGTGAGTTGCTTGCAAGTCACTGAGGTGATCTCAGGTCTAAGAGATACTTATACCTATATCCTATCAGAGATATTCTCAATAGCCGAATGCTCTGGAGTTGGTCATATTTAATGACGATGTATCCATACATCTCATCTGTATGCCATATCAGTATCTCCACACTCCTTGGTTAGGAGGACAATCAACCTATATGGCATATAGCGATCTATGCTTGATAGATGCTGTTGTCCTAATTAATAGCCTATCATTTGATCATGAACAAATTTAAGGACTAATCGATAAATTCTCTCTTTATCAAAATTAAATAGACCTAAGGACTTCATCACAACAATGGAGTTCATTAGAAGATGTAAACTTGTGATTGAAAAAATGCTAAAATATTTTTCATTAATTAATAAATCAATTACGATATCTCATCCGTCAATAGGCTGACGATTGACTTTGGAACATAATTCCCAACACTACTTGACTCAAGATCTACTCAGGGTAGCCTTCTCGCGATGTCGCTCATCCTTCCTAGTCTTCCATCTCATGTCCGATCCATCTCCACCTAGAGCTCCACCTTGCACTGTGCTTTTGCTGGCATCTTCCATGTAAATGGCTCCTCCTTGTATAAGAGAGCATTGATCAACCCTTTATGGTTGATCTCCATCTTGATTGTGCCTATCTTCTCCATGTTCTATCTTGATCACCACTACTGTAACTTATTTCGATATCAATCCAGCTCCACCTGGCTCTGATACCAATTATTATGATAATCGATACCACTCTAATATCAATTATTGGGGATATCTCGATCAGGACACCACCACTTCTGGATCTGGTATCCTTTTGTTGACAGCAGGAAGAAAGAAGAAATAAAAATAAGAACACAATCAGGTACGTGGATTAGCCCAAGTGCTATCTCTATGGGGCATGTAAGCTTCACTATGAAAGAAAAAAAGTAAGTACAAGAGGAGAACATCCACTTTCAACTCTCAATACATAAATCTCTCTTAACTAGAAGCTACCCTCACAAAAGCTCTTTCGAAATTCTCAAGGAGACCCTCTCACAGGCCTACCAGTACCAGGATCCTCGACGCCCCTAGATGCTTCTTATGAAAGTTGCTACATCATGCCTAACGACCAGTTACACGATTGTTGCTTCGTTCTACCTGATGCTTTACTCTGCTTTGATGCTCTGCCTATGTCTGCTCTGTAGGATGCATGCTCTTGATGTTGTACTAGGCTCCTCCTAATAGCTGCTAGAGCCTTCTGTGCTCTCTTCTTTCTCCACAGCACCAACAGCCTTTAAATAGGATGAGAATCCTCTTCTCAGTAGTTCACAGAAGTCCTAATATGGCTCTTTCTCCTAATATAAGTCGAACATGATCTTAATGGAGTTTTGAAATATTTTTCAACCATCAGATCATGACTACAACCTTCCATGGCCGCTGGATCCTATGGTCCACATGCAACACCCATAGACCCCTTGGATTAATCATAATCCGAGTCCAAATAGAAAATCTTCTCTGTTCTATTTGCCTCCATTGAGCCAGTTTGGTTAGGGGTCAAGCTATCTCAATTGCATCTCGTCCGAATTTCTAATTTTTGTCTACCTGAGAGGGCTGGCTCAGCTATGATTCAAGCCGACTTGATCTCAGCCCGAGTCGACTTGACCTCATTCAGAGCCGATCCGACTGCTGTGCTGATACTGATTCTTCTTCATTCGGACTCCGTTTGAGCTGTTCTTGGGCTCGTTGGACTCTACTCATTGTTCTGGATCTCATTATGAGCTTCTTATGGATTGAATTCAAGATGTCAAATTCTAATAGCTACCTTAGGAAATATGCTCGGAAGCTATAAGTTTGAGCGCCTGAAGAGCTACCTCAACATTAGCCCGATGAGGAGAACAATAACAACCGACCCATGACTGGTATCATCAATATGATCTCCAGACTCATAGGTGGTAGGGGGTAAAAAGGCAACTCACGAGAAATTTTGTTTTTCTCTTTGACGAGAATGTATCATTGGTGAGTTGGATGTCCCTTGATTACATCAATAATTCTTTAAGCCTTGGTGCAAGTCTCCTGTTAAAGCAACTAAATGAAACACTCAATTGATGTTGTCTATAACTGACCACCAACAAAGTCACCGGTAATGATTGAGGATGTCACTATAAGGATATTTGAGACAATTGAGTCTAGCCTCAGTCCTCAGAGAAGGATGATCGGATATAATTTGATCCAGGATATCCAAACCCCAGTTTGGACCTCAACGAATAGGTCAGAAAGCACCGACCTCATGGAGATATCTTTACTATGGCTAAGACCTCTATAATAGTGATTGGTAAGGTACCAGTCATAGAAGATACCTTGATCTAAATTGGGACCTCCATATAGATTGGCTTCATATCGACTTCAAACAAAATCTTGTTGGAATCATTCCAATCCTCCAATTGTCGATCAGATCAGGTCGACAACAGTAACTTGGCAAAAATGTTGCCATGAATCGATTTCATATCGATTTTGGATAAAATCTCATCGAGATCTTTTTGAGCTTCCCATTAGCGATTGGGTTAAAACAATGATAGTGACTTGGCAAAAATGTTGTATGGATCAACTTCATATCGACTTCATCTTGTTAGGATATTCCCATGCCTCCCATTGGCAATCAGGTTAAGACAACAATAACGACTTGATAAAAATATTATCTCGGATCAACTTTGTATCGACTTCGGATAAAATCTCATCGAAATCTTTCCAAGCCTCCCATTAGTGATTAGATCAAGACAATGATAGCAACTTGACAAACATGTTATCATGGATCAACTTCAAATCAAGTTTAAACAAAATCTTATTGGGATCTTTCTGAGCCTCCCATTAGCGATTGGATTAAGACAATGATAGTGACATGGCAAAATTGTTGGCATGGATCAACTTCATATCTACTTTAGACAACATCTCGTCAGGATCATCTCGAGACTCTGATTGGTGAGCAGGTTAAGATGATGATAGCGACTTAGCAAAAATGATTCCATGGATTGACTTCATATCAACTTCGGACAAAATTTGTTGGGATCTTCCAATCCTCCCATTGATTATCAGGTTAAAACAAAGATAGCAATTTGGCAAAAATATTGCCATGGATCGATTTCATATTGACTTCGGATGGATCCTCATCGGTGTCCTCTCGTGCATACATTAAGGGACAAATAAAAGCGGCAATGACAACTTGGTGAAGTTTTCATCACCAAGGATTGATTGTGGATTGGCTTTGGATAGTATTACTTTGGATTGACTTCAGATATTATGATCTCAGACCCTAGTCCAATCCATTGACTCTTATTTTATGGCCAGTTCGATTGGTTAATCGAGCCAATGATTACATTGGTCAGGCAAACTACCGAGTGGGATCATTTAACACACACATCAGGGAAACCTCATTTCATTAAAGAAAAAGTCCATTACAAGAAGATTGCCACATGTAAAAAGAAAAAGCAAAAGTACAAATATGACTAGTTGAGGTCCACGGGCGCGGGCTCGGTGGCATGATCAGCGGTCTCCTCAGCAAGGTCTCTAGAGGCATCCTTAAGGGTAGGTGTGGAAGTTGGATCATCGATAGTTGGGGTAGGCTCACCCTGAGCTGGCATAGGATCATCCTCATTCGATGAGTAAGCTCCGCCCTTGTCATCACTATCTTCGGGATGAAGCTAGCTCAAGTTCAACTTGGGAAGCATCTAACTTGTTGGGGATAAGCCCCCTCCTATAGAAGTTCAACAAGATGCCAAGTCTTGGAGTGAACCCATTCGGTGATGGCAACCATACCAGAACTTCAACCAGTGGAAATTCCTGCTCCGCTTAACTCCAAAATCATAGACCTTCGACTTGGGACCATCGGACGACCTTTTCAGCTTTGATTATCAGGCCTCTCAAAACTCCAGAACCTATCGAGTATCACAGGTTTTACCCAGATGAGCTTGAATGGTAAAGGAAGTCAAATTCTTCCGCTATAAATCTTTAACTTTCTTTGGTCGAATCTCTTTCGGACGAACTCGAACAGTGACAACAGCCACCCAAGCAACGGCCCTGAAGAATGGTTGAAGTTCAAAAGAAATGATGGACTCCATTCAATCATCGCCCAAGCTCCTTTCGGTCGATCTCCTTCCATTCGATCTTCCTTCAGATGTCTGAGCTCCCTCCGATCGATCTTCCTTCAGTTGCCAGTCAAACTCCCACCAATCATCCAAAAGGCTTCCTCCGGCTGAACTCCATCCAGTTGCCTAAAGGGCTTCCTTTTGCTGAACTCCCTCTAGTTATCCAAAGGGCTCCTTCTGGCCTGACTCCATCTAGTCGCCTAAAGGGCTTCCTTTAGCTAAACCCTCCAGTCACCCAAAGGGCTCCTTCCGATTGAACTCCATCCATTCATCTAAAGGGCTTCCTTCAGCTAAACTCCTTTCAGTCATCCAAAGGGCTCCTTCTAACCGAACTCCATTTAGTCACCCAAAGAGCTCCTTCCAGTAGAACTCCATTCAATTGCCAAGTAGGCTCCTTCCTGCTGAACTCCTGACCATTGCCCAGAAGGACCTCGTCATCTAAACAGATTCAGCTTTCGGCTTAGTGCGAACCAATCAACCAATGGATAATCTTGAAGAAGTTTGAACCTCTCTAGAATTGGTATGATATGAAGCTCTTCATCATCAATAGCTGTTCCATCCAAACTTTAACTATTAAATTCCAATATACTGGCACATCACGATAATTAATACTACCCTCCGTAACAAACTCCACATGGCCCTAAATGATCCACTATCAGATAGTTATGGCTGTCACCATTAGTTTGTTAGAAGCTTCATCTATAAAAGGGATCCTCCAGATATGTTTCTTCTTTAAGCTCTAAAATCTATTTTAATTTTTCTCATCACTTCATTTTTATTGACCAAAAGAGCTGACTTGATCATTGAAGGGTCCACCGGAGCCACCCCCATCTCCGATCAAGGCTTGTCTTGCAGATCACTGATGGTGACCTTATCTTCTCCAACTCCAGCTTTGTCCAGCATCAACTAGATTCTACACCACTAGAGAAAGAGATTTGAGCCCTTATTCTAAAAGAAGTGCTCAGTCGAATTTGCCTACTCTCTTCTTTTAATCTTTCAAGATCCATCTCCATTTGATCTTTTTCGATCTCAGGAATGTCTTTAAAGAAGATAACTACTTGATGATCCACCTCCACCATCAGATCTAAGCCAGATCCTTTCACTCCCACACCATCATCGGCACCATAACCTCCCCCACAGGTGGCGATGATAGATCCAAAGTATTTCAACCTAATGATGCAGCAGGTTCGAGGCCTCATCGAAATGGTGTAGGCCATGCAGTAGCCCCCAGTGGCAGCCCAACCGAAAAACCTCCTATTGAAATTTCAGAAACTAGCTCAAAGAAGGCATACTTGGGTAAGTAGATCCGTTACTCCTGAAAAGAAAAAAAAGATAGCGGAAGACCCCTGTTCTGATCATGACTCTTCTCTAGAAGAGACCTTCTCCATCTATAGTCGAGAGTCCTTTAAGATCCATGATCAAGGTGATGCTCTCAATCAGAAGCTTTAGAACATGGACCGATAGATTGAGGAGCTCTGCCATGCCATCCCGATCCACCATAACGATATCTGCACCGATCCTCCTTTCTTTATCCTAATCATGTAGGAGTCCATTCTATCAAACTTCAAACTCTTTCAGTTTGAGAGCTATGATGGAACCGCCGATTTGATCGATTATCTGGAGGCCTTTCAGATCATAATGCTGCTCCATGATATGCTAAACATCATCTTGTGCCGAGCTTTTGCATCTACTTTGAAGAAAACAACAAGAAATTGGTACTCAATGCTGAAGTCAGATATGATCTTCTCCTTCGATCAAATGAGTCATCTGTTTGCTACCCATTTTATTAGCAGCCAATGTCCTAGATGAGGCTCAAAATCTCTTATCAACATCAAGCAGAAGAAAGGAGAGTCCATCCAAGCTTACGTCAACCACTTCAATGCTACCACTCTAGAGGTTTGGTATTTAGACCAGTCTATTACTATGGCCATGCTAAAGGGTGGTCTTCAAAAGAACAACCTTCTATTTTTTCTGAAAAAGAAGTATCCCAGGGATTTTGCTGATCTACTAGCTCAAGCTGAAGGATACGCCTAGGCGGAGGAGGCCTTTAAAGTCAAGAATGATGAAGTTATAAGAGAGCGATAGGCAGGTGAATCTAATGAGCCCGCACTTGAAGAAAAGTTGAGTGAAGCTCGATCACATTCCCAGACCCCTCCAAAGCACAAATGAGCCCGAACTCCTTGAGCTCATTGATAAAAGAGTCTCGATCGAAGGAAATGATGGAACTCTTTCCCTAGAAGATTTCATAACTTCGTCCCTCTCAATGCTCCAAAAACTCAGGTATTGATGAAGATCAAGAAGTAGCTGCCGAGGCTGAAAAGGATGCGCACTCATCCTGGCAAGTATAATCTTAACAAGTATTGTTTGTACCATTATGACCACGGTCATGATACCGAATAATGCATCTAGCTCTAAGATGAGATCGAGGAGCTCATCAAGTGAGGCCGGCTTGGTCAATTTCTGCAACATTGGTCTGAGGCAAGAAAAGAGCGGTCGAGAGCACTGCCGCAACCAGAACCATCATGGAGGCAGAAGTAGCAAGAAGATCGACCTCCACTGGGCATCATAAATATCATCTCTGGAGGACCTCGATGGGAGGAGGTCGACAGATTTGAGGGGTCGATTTAAAGATGGAGGACTGAAGAATCCATCACTTTTACTGAAGAAGACGTGCAAGGAGTTTAGTTCCTGCACAATGACATGGTTGTAGTTTTTTTGAATATCATAGACTATGATGTACTTTGCGCTCTTATCGATAATGGAGTTTGGCCAGAGAAGAAGGGTCGGGGCTTTGCTCGCTAGAGGAATTCTGAATGATAAACATCACGAGTATGAAGAAAGAAAACTTACTTTCATTGTATTAACAAAATATTTGAATACATCGAAAGAAAAGAAAAGGAAGGAAAAAGTATAATCATAAAAAAATTTGAACCTTGGGTGGCATGGCTGTAGACAAGGTCGGTATATCCTTCGTGACCTCGAGGTCAGGAGCTGGTTCGGAGGCTGTAGCTACAAGTTCGGGAGCTTCAGGGGTAGGTTCGGCAATAGGAGAAGCAACACCAGCATTGGAGGGACTAGCTTCTTCACTGGGTTCGTCCGTCAGAAGGTCGAGGTCTACATCTAGAAAGTTCTTCTTTTAGTTTTTTAGTAATAAAATAAAACATTGGCTGAACTTTCAGGGATATACTATAATCTTCCTTACTGATCAATCAATCAAGATAATTCTTCATCAAATGGATGTTTCAAAAAGATTAGCGAAGTGGGCAATTGAGCTCATGATGTTTGATATCAACTTTCAACCTCGGCCATCGATCAAAGCCCAAATATTGATAGATTTCATAGTGGAGTGTACTATTCTGGATGAGTCAGAACTTAAGTAGAATGAAATCAATATTTCATGGCTGCAGTCGAGCTCTCGTAAAGAAAGAGTAGATCTTTCTGAAGGCTTTTGGGCATTGTATGTAGATGGTTCATCCATTGCTTCGAATGCAGGCATGGGATTGATCTTGGTTAATCTGAAGGGTGTTATTGCTGAATATGCACTGTGCTTCGAATTTCTTGCAATAAATAATGGGACTGAGTATAAAGTGCTAATCGTGGGATTGAAGATAG
>QRFJ01000199.1:1237254-1284758 GCA_006176705.1 Cocos nucifera | reverse complement strand
GGGACTTCAGACTTGTGCTTCTCATTTAGAATACACATATCATACCTAGACAGATCATCGGTAAAGGTAATGAAGCTAGACAAAATTGCCTTAGCCAGCCACAAAATGCCGGCCCGCAACATTCTGTATGTACGTAGGGCAAGGAGATCTGTGGCCCTTTCTCGCATGTCCTAAAAAGGGAGTTTAGTCATTTTGGCCCTGAAGACAAGATTCACTCAAGTTGGATATGACTCAGAAGTCAACGCGACTCAATAAGCCCATTTTTCCCTCCAATTTGTTGATCTTATCTTCTGCATATGACCTAATCCAAGTGCCCATAGATATCTGTCATTGAACTATCCCTAGGTCATTGGCATTCACACATGTCTTCTTGCTCACCTAGGGATAGTTCAAATGACAAGTATCTATGGCACTTTGAGGATTAGGTCAATACAGAAGATAAGAATCAACAATTGTGAGAAATTGGCTATGAGTCCGACTTTCGAGGAGATCCCGTGGAATGCGCCAGAACCGCACCCTAGTAACTTAGATAACAGCGATACAATCAATATTAGCCCCACTATAAAGCATCATTAATAAGAAAACCATTTGCAATTTTATTCTTTCATAAAAGCAATTCTACAATGGTCCTTAAAGAAGGGATCACATAACCTTCTTGCATGCCTAAGCATGAACAGAAATCAAATTCCTGCTAGCTGCAGGCACAAAATAATAGTCTTTCAAAAACTAAGTCTAAACAGATGGTATATCAAAAAAAAAAAATGGATATGTTCCCACGGCTACATGCAGCAACTCTTGCTCCGTTATCGATACGTATGATCATGGCTCCATCCCCCCATCAGCCTCTCTGCTATCCTTAAGACCCTGCCACAGAATGCATAGAAATGGACAGCCATACGGAACCAGAGTCAAGCCACACCATACGGATGCAGAAGAAATCGTAAGGTTGAGACTCAACAACGCAGCATACTTCCATTAAGGACCTTCCTTCTTGTTCTTCAGGGTCGGCCAAGGTAAATAGAAACGGGCAGTTCCGCTTCCAATGGCCGCTCGTCGTGATGCAATGGAAACACTTTCCTTTGACATCGCCTCTTCTTTGCCTCTGCCCTTTTTCTTTGATCCTTCCATCCTTTTGCTTTTTCACAGATTTCTTTTTCTTTTTCAGAAGACTTTCCTTTTGAAGAAGTACCGTTTCACCATTAGCAAGAAACTGAGCCTTAGATTCTTTCAGAAAGCTCGCAATGGGTTATCTTGGGAGGTAAAGATACCTCTATAATGGATCAGGCCGCTATGTTTCACACTATTCTTCAATTGTGATGGTTGATCACAAAGGGCCTATAGCAAATGCTCCTAGAAAAGGTTTTTATAATTTGACCTTAAGCATTACGGATCTCCGCGAGTGCGTGGAACACTCATTTACAATGATTAGTGAATCATATAAGTTGGTCTTCAATGAGAATGATGAAGTAGGAACATGTGTTTTCAAAAGATCAGTGGGAGCGCTGTTGTCTTTCCTCGCCATTATTGTACATGATGGATACCATTCACTGCTCCTTATGGGAATTGATATTCCCATTGTTTGACGACAGTCAAAAGGGAATGAATGTTGTTGTCCAAGAAATTCTCCATGATGGAGACCTGAGGTGGAGCATCCTTTATTCTAAGTTAATTATTAAGAGTCTATATGGATAGGATCTTGCAAATAGGATGCTAGGGACTTTCACAGAAGGACATAGGTACATACATGCGCAAAAGTCAACTACACCGAAGTAATAAAAGGTCTTAGTTTCATGAGAAAACATGCGTACAAAATATTAATACCCTCAGACATGGTATTTCATCTTTTCAAGAAGATGTGCACCCCAGCACACCTGAGTTAGAATGCATGAGCAAGATCCTTATGTTTTCTGCCAATTTAGGTCCAAGCCTTCATGTCTCTGCCATGCCTATGTTACTGTACGATTCCCTGATATAGCCCATGCTGTGTAGTTATGTTCACAAGCAGTATCACGCCAAATCCAGATGAGGAAAGAATTCGAACTCTTTGTAGGCTCGTGTGTGGAAATGTATTCCTTAAGTACTTGAGAAGGATAGCACTAGAGGATATAAGTACTTGGGTTCTTTGGTTAACGGAGGAACTTCCAAGGGCTCCCAGGATCATTATCGACCAGGAATCTCAACTTTTTAGGGCATGACGTATTAAAAATAGATGATTACATAGTCCTATCGTGGATCCTGTTTTTATGGATGTAATGTGGGTGGAGCTGTCAGCTGGAGAGCCCAATTGCAAACGGTTTTGAAAGCAGATTTCCACCATGGAAAGCAGAAACTATCGCTGCATCAGAGGCTGCAAAGAAGCATTCTCTTGTATAAAGGGAACTGTTTGCTGCAGTACAGGTTGCAGTCGGCTTTTGCTTCACCAAACATCTTAGTACTGCCATCAGATGCCATCTCTTTCTAATATACTGACTGAGAATAAATAAGCGGCCAACTAGCCCTTGTCTGAAGAGCCAAGGGTCTCTCAGAAATCCAAGGGCATATTGAGCTCAGGCAGGGTATACCTCCTCATCGGCGAAAAGCAATTACCTTTGAAAAGGATTTTACGTCGAGTCAAGAAAGTCGACTCCACAAATATGTGCTGACCCACTTACAAAAGCCGTCTGGGCCAGCAAGAAAGTTCGAAAACCACCTTAAGAAGATGGGGACTTAGACTTGTAGCCAATTGGCTTTTATGTGTAGGAGACTTTGTTAGATATATGTGCCCTAGAAGCCAAAATTGGCTAATACTTGTAATACACTTCTAAGGGCAAAATTTTAATTTTTCTGACAAAATAATTAAATGGGATTATTTTCTATCACATATGTGTATTTAGTTCTGTGATACATCCTTTGAGTTAAGTGTAATGATAATTCATATTTTTCAAGAGTTAAAATTTAAGAATGAATAATCATTGTTAACTCATAAATTGCTCCCGAACATAGGATCATTCACGAGGATGGTGGTTGATCGAAAGATTGGTGTACAATCGCTTCCTTTAGCAGATGAGCTTGAGTCTACGGTTGGAGACACCGGAGTGAGAGTACAAGTACTCTTAGGAGACGAGGGCACTGAGCGTGACCACTCGAGTAGCATTGAGGACGCTCTATTCTTTCATCGGTCAATTTCTGAGTGGCACTCGCATGATCATAGACAGAGTTTGTCTGTTCTTTGACCTGAGGTTTGATCGCAGTTCACCCTGAGGTGTATGAGATACACATACTCGGTCTCCTGCCATATGAATTCTGAGATGTATGTTGGCTATGACATGTTTCATTGTAGGAATTGGTGGCATATCAAGATGAATCTATCTACCTCGTGGTAGAGGAGCAAGTTGCTATGATATCATGAGAATTAAGTCCAGAAGCCCATGGCCATGATAGAGTGAATAATAGAAAGAGTTTCTATTTAGATTTTCACATTGGACTCAAATCTGAATGATTACATCATATGACAGAAACTAGGGTTTGACGAGTTTACCTTAACCCTAATCTGATCGAGGGTCAAGATAGAAGAACAGTGCAAGTCAATGACACGCATAAAAGCGATATCCCCCCTTTCACCAACAGTAAGATTCTACATATACATTAGCTCTGACTGGTATGCCACCATATACTGCTAAGGTGTCTACGTGTGTGGATTTTGGGAGCAATTAGAATGATTAGCTGATCACATCATCTAATGCTTATTCGAACCAGAAGAGTTACTGATCCATCGAAAGGAAGTTATCTATAGATGTGCTTGGATTGATACGCAGATCCATGACTTATATTTATCTTGTGTTATCTTATAGATTACGTGGTTAACCCCTAATGTTTAGTGCGTTCACACTACCTATGTAGTAGCTAGCGCGAGGGACGGTGTCCCCCTACCAGAACCTGGCAAAGGAGAGATGGGCGCATGAACGGCACTCCTCTAGGCATGTGCCCAAGTTGAGGCGGCCTAGGGTCCTTGTTGGAAGCAAGGACGACTGCTGATCTTCAAAAGGGAGTTTTTGAAGATTCCTCCAGATTCAAATCCAGATCTGATTTTTGGAAGCATGATTAGAGAAGAAGAGGGATCTCCATATCCAACCTGAGTGGATTACCGGTAGGGCCAGAGTGCTCGTAGGCTATGATCACTTAGACCTTCCGCTGCAAACAGGGACATCAATAGGGTATTGAATAGGATTACCAGATTCAGGTAAATTAAATTTATTTCAGATTTATCTATTTTATTTTAATTTATAAAATAATAAGAATTTCAGATCTGGAAACATATCAAGATCTGAATTGGGCATTCAAGGAAAAATTTTTTTGAAAATTATAATCTCTGATCTGATTCAGATCTGAAACGAACCTGGACTGGGAAATCAGGATTTTTCTTCAAAGACGAGGATTCTTCCAACCTACTTCACTGAGACATTGGTTGGTCTTTATCTATGTGTAGGGTCGAGGTTCTTCCTTTTCTTCCTAATAAGATCTAGGGCACAAAAAAGATTGCGGTTGAAAGGACCTCTTCCCTTCTTATCCCAATCTTAAACAACCAGAGGTCCTATCATCTGCTTATGTTAGGATGAGGTTTGTCCTCTTTGTCTTAACTGGATGGTAAGGTCTAAGGGGTCATTAAGGGGACCTCTCTCCTCTCCGATTCTTTAAAACAACTGGAGGTCATTTCATTCTTGGTCATGTTAGGATTGAGATTTCTCCTTTCTATTTCTAACAGGATGGTAAGGGACAACAAAAAAACCATGAAGGGAGTCTCTTCCCTCCTTCAATCTTATAACAAACTAAGAGAGGTTTATATTCGAGTCAGATGAGGTTCCTCCTCCTATCTCGACTGATTAGTTTTGATTATTCAGAAGGTCATTATCCTACCATCACAGTTTTTTACCAGGGTAAAAACTTTTCAAGTATGGGAAATTTTATTGAAAATAAAAATCAGTATTGGTAGTAGCACTCGCTAGATTCTCCGCGATTTCGATGATTGTTGGGATACGATTCAGCTGCCTTCAAGCTCTTTTAGATGATAGATCTTGGTTAGGACGAACCGTCTTTAAACTGTCATATAGGAACTTTCCGAACTCTGGGATGTTTCCTTTGATTCTAGTATTTGTGAGATTAGTCTAGTCTTCGAGAGTGACTAAGTTCTCCATATATTGAATGCCTACTGCTTTGAACTCCGTGAGTTATCAGTAACCGAGCTACATTTTGCTTGTAGGCTCATCATCATCGAAACATGAGCATTCTTCCCGATTTTTTCTCCAACCAAGTCGAGGTAGCCCTGAGATCTTGCAAGTGCAATGCTCATTTGAACTGCCACGACTTGCACTGCATGAAAGTTTAAATTCTATTCGGGCGAGATGGTGCACTTTCTTTTCGAAAGACCAAGGATAAAATAAGAGTCTTCCCCAGTTTGCAGTCTTTGGATATCTTGGTATTCCAGAATAAATTTATAGAGTTTGTTCACCCAAGTTTCTTTACCTCTGTTTCAAGTCTTGTTTGGATATCTTCGTAGCAAGATTCTATGTGTTTACCTGTCCGAGGGGGCCCTTCAACTGTTTGCCTATAGATTGGGCTCATCGATGTAAATTTTGTTGGCAATGGTTCAATCTTTGCAAAAACTCGTAAATTTTGTATCCATGCATAACTATCACCCATTATCTACTATTAAGAGCTTGAGGAAATCGAATCTGTAAAACAATCGGACTTCTAGACGAAAGTCTTGTACTTTAGCTTTTTAGTAATTTTTATCAAGATTCTTTTTCGCTTCAATCCATTTCTGTAAAGTAATCAATTGCCACCAATTAAGAAACCTATTCATATCAGATGCCATAGGGAAGGATGCGCGAGGGCATTGTCCATTCTGTTCATTGGTGAAACATGACCCATTGGGGCACTCAGGGTTGGTAAGCTCAAAGGCTCGATTGTCTTTGAATATTTGCATTTCTTTAACAACGATCATATTTTCTGACATACTCTATAGAATCTTGGTACATTGTCGACCAATAGTAGCCCTATCGAAGTAATTTATGAGATAGAGCTCTGGCTCCTAAATGATTTCTACATACCCCTTCATGCACTTTCCATAATGCAAAATCAGCCTCAGAAGATCAAAGATATTTTAAGAGTGATAAAGAGTATGACCTTTTATAGAGTTTGTTTCCATATAGAACATACCGGAAGGCTTAATTTTTAAGTTTTCTAGCTTCTTTTGGATCATAAGAAAGAACCCCATCCTTAAGATAAGCGACTAATGGATCGATCCAACTAGGCTCATGGTCAACCTGCATTATGAGCTGCGGCTCCTCCGAACTTGGATGTTTCAGAACTTCAAAGTAGACCACCTTAAGCAGTTCAGTCGGAGCCAATGTGGCTAATTTAGAAAGAAGGTCAGTCCTGGTGTTTTCTGCTCTCGAAATCTATTTAATGTCAAAACTACTGAAGACCAGAGTCAAACTCTTCATGGTTTCTTAGATATTTTACTCTATCTTTTTCTCGAGCTTCATTATTACCCTGACCCTTGCTCGACTTCCACTACCAACTAGGAGTCACTTATAAACTTGGAGCTGATCTGCTTCTAGTTTCTTGGCTATCTTCAATCCCACGATTAGCACTTTATACTCAGTCCCATTATTTATTGCAAGAAATTCGAAGCACAGTGCATATTCAGCAATAACACCCTTCAGATTAACCAAGACTCAATCCCTGCTGCATTCAGAGCAATGGATTGAACCATCTACATACCATGCCAAAAGCCTTCAGTAAAGAAACTCCTTTTGAAGATCAGCAGTCGTCCTTTGCAGCAGCGCAGCCTTCTTGCTTTTGATCGCCTTTCTTTGATCTGGATCGCACCAACCAAGGTCCAAAACCCTTTTGGACGTGGAGAGGAGAAGGAGAAGGAGGTTTGGCATGGAGGAAGAGAGGAGAGATAGCCTTGGGGCATGGGAAACTCTGATCTCATCTCATGTTGCAATCTGAGTTGGGTACAGGGTCTTATTTATAGACTAGCTGTGATCCAACTCCTCTTCTTCCCAACCAATCACAATCCTTTGTGAAATTAAATCTAAATCTGATTGGTGGGAATAGAGTCCCCTAGATTCCTCCTTAGAGGGTGCCTAAGACCAGTCAAACTGGATTCTTAGAAGAACTCTAATTGGAATCCAAAAAGGAGATGGAGTCCTTGTCCAACAAGGACTCCTAGGCGCCTCCAACTTGGGCACATGCCTAGGGTGGCGTGCGCCCTTCTCCTTGCCAGGTTCTGGTAGGGGGACAGGCCCCCACTAGCTCTCCAATAGGTGCATGACATGTGGTCAAAAGTCAAAGTGTCAATGGTCAACGTTTGACCAGTCAAAGGTAGACTTTTGACCAAAGTCAAAGAACAAGAAATGGCAGGTGACCAAAAATGGCAGGTAATGTCTTACAAATAAGACAATCTTTTCTGACTTGGACAACCTCCAATCAGACCATATGAAAGCCTCTGATTGAGCACAAACTCCTTTGGCTCAGATAGGACAACTTATTTATGATAGCAAAAGAAGAACGTTAGGTTCAATCGAGTGCTAGCACGATTTTCTTGAACCTAATTGAATCTCATTCAGATCAATTGAACTAGATCAGTTCAATTGATGATCACCAGATTCAAACCCTTATTTGTGTGATCCAGTTAGGTTCAGTTCTATATGGTAATGGGATATGTCATGATCTCTATCATCGACATCATCGAAACTCCTTTCGATGGATCAGAACTCTTCTGATTCGAATAGCTAGAATGATTGATCATCTAAATCATTCTAATTGCTCCCAAAATCCACCAGTGACACCTAGCAGTATATGGTGGCAACCCATCAGAGCTGAATGTGAACCTCTTGGTGTAGTTACCTGTGTGATTCAGTTCTTCTATCTTGAGCCCCGATCAGATTAGGGTTAAGGTAAACTCGTCAAACCCTAGTTTCTGTCATATGATGTAATCATTCGATTTGAGTCCAATGTGAAAATCTAAATAGAAACTCTTTCTATTATTTCACTCTATCATGGCCATGGGCTTCTGGACTTAATTCTCATGATTATCATAGCACTGCTCCTCTACCACCGAGGTAGATAGATTCCATCTTGATGTCATCCAGTTCCTACAATGAACATGTCATAGCCAACATACATCTCAGAATTTCATATGGCTAGGAGACCGAGTAATGGTGTAGTCAAACTATAACACCCTCAAGGTGAACTGCCGATGCACCTCAGGTCAAAGAACCAGACACACTACTGCAGCATCGAGTCAGTCATTGACGAGAAGATAGACTCCCTAATGACTACTCGAGGTGGTCACGCTCAGTGCCCTCGTTCTCTAACGAGTACTTGTACTCTCACTCCGGTGTCTCCACACCGTAGACTCAAGACTCATCTACTAAAGAGAAGCGATTGTACACCAATCTTTCGGATCAATCACCATCCTCGTGATGATCCTATGGTCGGGAGCAATTTATGAGTTAACAATGATTATTCATGTCTTAAATTTTTAACTCTTGAAAATATGAATTATCATTACCATTAACTCAAAGGATGTATCACAGATACTAAATACACATATGTGATAGAAAATAATCCATTTATTATTTTTAGTCAAAATTATAATTTTGCCCTTAGAAGTGTATTACAAGTGTTAGCCAATTTTGGCTTCTAGGGCACATATATCTAACAGTCTTGACACATAAAAGGATCTCTAGTTATATGAGATAGGTGAAAAACAAAAAAAATGAAAAAGTTAACAAACATCGAGCCCAAGTAGAAGAAAAAGATGATTGAAGAAATTATTGCTTCATTAAAGTTGGAGTTCATTACAAAATGAACATTGGCAAGATCAGGTACAGGAAAGTAAAATGGACGAGGTCCTAAGAAGATGGACTAGAGTCTTCAGACTTTGAACTACCGACCCCTACCATCGACAAGGATTTCTTCAAGCTAATAACCTCTTATTCCTATTTCTTCCTCTTCAACAAGCTTTCGAGCCTACTAGAAATTATCCCTGGACTCCCGCAATTGTCTTCTTAGAACCCCCGACTTAGCCTCCACATTCTTAATAGCTTGTCGTTCGTAAGTCATTTGGATCTTCAGCTATTGAAGTTCGGCCTTCTCCTTCTATACAACTTGAAAAGTTCTCCGAAGAACCTCCTCAGGGAGGCGAGTTGCTCTGACTCTTTACTAACACCGACCTGCTAATTATCGACCAACTACTTTCAAAGATGAGTCGCTTCATCTCTGGCCATCTTGAGCTCACGCTCGAGTCTTGATATTTTTTCTATCTAGCATACTCTATAACTATTATATCAGGCTTCGGTGTCTTGAAGTTATTTTCAAAGCTCTAAAAGTTTCTTCGATCAGTCCTAATCATACCGTACCTTATTGAAAGACCATGGCGAGCTTCCTTCTAATAGCAGGATCTTTTCTTTGGCCATGTTGAGCTTAACTTCAAGGGAACTCACCTTGGATGTCAAGGCCCAAACCTTCTCACTATTGAGTTTCCACTCCCGTTCAAGTTCTTTAGTCAAGTGCCACTTCTTGTTGATGTAATCCATGGAATCCTTTCTATGTAGTTGGTGTAAGTGAGTAATCTCGATCGTTAACTCTGAGCAACTTTTTCTCAACTTTTGAAGTTCACCCTCAACATTCTTCAATTTCTTTTTTAACTAATGAACTTTCTTTTTTAGGTTTTTTATAACAAATTTCAAGGGGATGCCCTCAGGTAATGGCTTGGCCTCGGTAGGAGAAGAAGGGTCGGGGCTTTGCTCACTAGAGAAATTTTGAATGACAAACATCATGAGTATGAAGAAAGAAAACTTACTTTCATTGCATTAACAAAATATTTGAATACATCAAAAGAAAAGACAAAGAAGAGAAAAGTACAATCATGAAAAATTTTGAACCTCGGGTGACATGACTGCAGATGAGGGCGGCATATCCTTCATGACCTCAGGGTCAGGAGCAGCTTTGGATGTTGCGGCTGCAAGTTTGGGTGCTTCGTGGGTAGTTTCGGCAGTAGGAGAAGCAACACCAACATTGGAGGGACTGGCTTCTTCATTGGGTTCGTCCATCAGAAGGTCGAGGTCTACATCCCGAAAGTTCTTCGCGACCCTCATGCAAATCTCGAATCCCTCAAAAAAGGCCTCCCTGACAAAGACCATTTTTATGTCTTCCATGGCCTTGGAGGACTTGAAGTCATCAATGGCCCGCTCCCTTTTGATGCAGACCTCCTCTTCCACCTTCTTCTTCTTCTTCTTCTCCTTGGCCAGGGTCAAGGCGGCCTTCAACCCTGCCGCTGCTTCCTCCTCCCTCGTCAGTGCCTCCTGAAGATGCTCGACTTCGATGGTTTGAACCTCCAAGGCCACTCTTAAATGGTCGATCTTAGCTCGAACCCTTTCGATCTTCATCTGGGCCTCCTGAAGAGCTTTAGAAATCTTGGCCTGGTGGAGATCAGCTGCCTTCGAGTGGGAAATAGGTAATGCCCCAGCTACAGGATGGAAAGAGATTAGGTCGGAACTTCAAGAGCATGTTCTACATTTAGTTGTTACTAAAAAAGATCAGTCACGTCTAGATAGGCAGCGAATGATTCATCAAATTGGTCTGCATGCTCCTTCTGAACCATTTTATCAATAATATGCGGGAGGATGCTGCCTCTCATCAAAGAATGGATGACCTTCCGATCGTCCAAGGAAGCTTCCTCTTAATCGGAGCTCTCACCACTGAAATTCCCAATTTTTCTCCTGACCTTCTTGCCGATGGCCCTCTTCTTCTTCTTCTTAATGACTTCTTCCTGCTCAGGAGGTGTAGGAGCATCAACCTCATCAGGTAGCTCGATGTGGCTATGGTAGTTTCTGGGATGGGTGCAGCCTAAGTCGGCATGGCCAAGCTTGTCTCTCCAACAAGAGCTCTCTTCAATGGTCCCTTGACAGAACTATCCTTTTTCTAGAGGGACTTGATTTCTTTTGCTAGGCAATTCTATTCTTCTGGAGTCATCTCTGCAATACAAATAGTTAAAAGTTAGAAGAAGAAATAATGCACGATGAATTAGTTACAGAACACTACCTACTACATCAAGAAGACTAAGATCGAGGTTAAATAAGATTTGATCATCTAGAAGTCTAAAAATTAGAGGAGCTCAGTAGTTCTTCAGCTTATCGATCGAGTCCCAATCTTCTTACTCTAGCTCGAGAGCTTAACGGATCGAATCCCTCATGTCCCCCCAAGATGGAAGTCGTAACTCTAAGGAGGGGCAGGAAACAAAGAAGAATTTCTTCTTTTAGTTATGAATGGAAGAAGGAGCATCCTTAAACAATCTCTTCTTATCAAACTGGAGAGAGACGTACCATCAATCTTTGGCAGTAGGATGGTGTTAGAAGGTGAAGAAGTTATGAAATAAAGAAATGGTAGGTCGGGCATCGACCATAATGTACAAGAAAAGAAAGCCTATGACAAACCTAAACGAGTTTGGCACAACAGAAGCAAAAGAGATATTCGAGAACCTAGACAGGAATACTACAAAAGAAGGGATTGGGAACTAAAGTCCGACATGAAGGGTCTCAATATATAAATAGATGCGACCCAGAGAAGGAGAACAAGCTCGATCGCCTAGACTGGGATGTTTGAGTTCGAACTCTGAAGGGACTCCAAACTAGATCCATACCAGAGATAAATCTTCGGGATGAAGTCTGCAGAGAATGGTGTCGGGAACAAAATGACGAGATACTCATATAGGTTCGATGTCCTTAGGGGTTGGATCCATTGAAATTGAAGGGGCTAAACTCCCAGAACCAGTTGACCAAGATTCTTTAGCAGATATTTAGATCAATCTAAGTTTGAAAAAATTCTTAAAAATCAAGAAAAACAAGATGCAAAACCTTTATGAAGAAATCAAAAGGACAAGATGCAAAAGACATGGAAATAATCAAAAGAAAGATTTTGAACTAACCTAGATTGATCAAGAAAGGCAACAAAGCAGCTGGTGCGGTGAAAATCGAGCAGGAAAGTACCTATAGGTAGAGAAAATGGAAGAAGAAATTGAAGTGCTCTTGGATGGGAGAAAGAAAACCAGAAGAAAAAAGAGAAAAACTCGAAAGAGAATGATGCCCTAGAGGAAGAAGACAAACCTAAATATCCTATGGAGTCTAAGGTGGTTATGATTGTAGTTTTCCTTTGGTCGATCTTAGGTTGACACATGTCCCATTCATCATGGTAGAGGGGTGGCAACGGGCGGAGCCTTTATTGTGCCGTACCTTGGGCAGTGCTTTGGTGGGAGTTTCAAAAATTTGTCTTTTTAAGTCAAGTCGTATTGAAGAAGCTTCGACGCCAGCTCTAGCCAAGATCTTCCATCTTACTAGCACAAAACTCGGAGAAGAACTTTGGCAGTCTTATTTTATTCACTTTCTTCCTTCGAACTTCAAACTCGAGAGTAGGAAGACTAATGTTAGGGATAACCCCCCTCCTGCCAAAGTTCAGCAAGATGCCAAGTCCTAGAGTGAACCCATTCGGTGATGGCAACCATACCAGAACTTCAATTAGAAGGAATTTCTGCTCCACTTAACTAGAAAACCGTAGACCTTCAACTTGGAACTATCAGACGACCTTTCCAGTTTTGATTATCAAGCCTCTTAGAACTCCAGAACCTACAGAGTATCACGGGTTTCACCCAGATGAGCTTGAATGGTAAAGATGGTCGAATTCTTCTGCTATGAATCTTTAACTCTCTCTGGTCGAATCCCTTTCAGATGAACTTGAACAATGACAACAGCCACCCAAGCAACGACCCTGAAGAATGGTTGAACTTCAAAAGAAATGGAAGACTCCATTCAATCATCGCCCGAGCTCCTTCCGGTCGATCTCCTTCCATCTGATCTTTCTTCGAGCACCCAAGCTCCTTTCGATTGATCTTCCTTCAGTTGCCAGTCAAACTCCCACGAATCACCCAAAAGGCTTCCTCTGGTCGAACTCCACCCGGTCGCCTAAAGAGCTTCCTTCGGCTGAACTCCCTCTAGTCTCCTAAAGGACTTTCTTCAGCTGAACTCCCTCTAGTCACCCAAAGGGCTCCTTTTGACCGAACTCCATCTAGTCGCCTAAAGGGTTTTCTTCAGCTGAACTCCCTCCAGTCATTCAAAGGGCTCCTTCTGGTCGAATTCCATCCAGTCGTCCAAAGGGCTCCTTCTAGTTGAACTCCATTAAGTCACCAAGCAGGCTCCTTCCTGCCGAACTCCTGATCATCTCCTAGAGGGATCTCATCATCTACATAGATTCAGCTCTCAACTCAGTGCAAATCAATCAACCTGCAGACAACCTTGGAGAAGTTTGAACCTCTTCAAAATTATGGTGATACAAAGCTCTTCATCACCAATAGTTGGTCAATCCGAACTTCAACTATTAAATTCTAACATACTGGCACATCACGACAGTGAACACTATCCTTCATAATAAACTACACGTGATCCTGAACGTCCCACTATCAGGTAGTTATGGCTGTCACCATCAGTTTGTTACAAGCTTCATCTATATAAGGGACCCCTTAGATATGATTCTTCCTTAAACTCTAAATTATGTTATAATTTTTCTAAGCACTCTATTTTTGTTGGTCAGAAGAGCAGACTTGATCGTCAGAGGATCTTGCCGGAGCCAGCCCTTTCTTCGATCAGAGCTTGTCTTGTAGGTCACCAATGGCGACCTCATCTTCTCCAGCTTAGTCTTATCCGACGTCAATCAGGTTCTGCACCAACATAATCGATGTGCCTTTGTAGGTTTTAAAGCTCTACATATAGGCTATCAAGGAGCCCTTGGCAACCTCATTCTCAAACTCTATCAAAGCCTTGAACTCTTCGATGCCCTTGAGTCTGGCTTTAGCAATGGCCTTTGCCTTCTCCTCCTTAGCTCTAACTTTGATGAGTTCCACCCTATCTTCGACAGCTTTGATAGATGCCTCCCTAAGCTCCAGGGCCTCCTCGAGCTCAGCCACTTTCTAACGAAGCACCCCAGCATGCATCTTTGTGCTTGATGGGCACTAGGCCCTCCAAAGCCTCGATTCTCTCTAAACCTACTAGGAGCTTGGACCTGGCTTGAGAGGCTTCTTCTTTGGCCCCTCTCTTCTTCTCTTTGGCGGCTTGTGCCTCCTTAGCAGCCCACCACATGTCTTTCATAGCTTTTGCTTGGGCTTCGGACACTTGAAGCTTCTCCTCTAGTGAGAGCTTTACTTGATTAAAATCAACCAAGCACTTGCTGAGGATAGTGACATCATATGCTAGCTACATAGAAAAAGCAAAGTTAGCAAGCATGGATAAAAATTGAAGACAAGCAGTAATAACAAAAAACTTATCCTGAGGAGGCCAGCATAGGAAGCACCGATGACTTTGTCTAATGAACATGCTTTCCTCTTCGACCAATCGATCGGTAGCAAAGTCATCTTCACCAACTCCCAGGCAAGCTGGCGGTTTTGAAGCATAGAGTCATCTCTCCACACTTTCCATACTACTGTAACAAATCCCTCTTCGCTCTTGGATGAGGTGGGGCCCCCCTAGAACCTCATTGACTTGCTTGGATTCACAGGAGATGGCAAAGTGAGGCAGGACCAGGCAAGGATGATGGGGGAGGCAGCGATGGCCGACTAGCTTGCAGGGATGGAGCTTGAAAGGACTCCAAAGTTGCCAATGGGGTAGATTGTAGTGGCACGGCCACCACCTGTTCATCTTTGATCTCTACTTTTCGGCACTTGACGTTCCCATGGATGGCACTAGGGTTGGGGCAGGGCCAAGAATCTTCAGTTGGATACTCTTTGACTTCTTTGATGAAGACTCTCCACCTGAGGAACTCATCTTTCTCTTTAGAGCCGAGTTAAGGGATGAAAGGGTAGGCCTCATCACTACAAAATTGAAGAGAAAATGGTTAGTTCAAGTTCTAATAGTAATCAAGAAAGTTTTCCAAATAAAAAAAGATGCTAATCTTATCCTGAGGCAACATCGAGCTAATGCAAATATCATAGAGATTCTGCTCAATCGATTATTTCTTTAGCTCAGACACCTCAACATCAAACAAACTCCAATAATATTTCTTATATATCCTCAGGAAGGATGGACTTGTCCTTGTTAGAAGATAAGTGGAGATCACCCCAAACCAGATAGAATCTCCAAGGTTGAATCGAAGACATAAAAAAGAAATAGCTTTTCCAGCAATGGATCAAAGAGGGAAGTCCAGTAATAAACTTATATCCTGATCGAGGGGAGAAGTACCACCACTCTTTCTTTTTGGGTGTTTCTTTAGAGTGGACAATGCTCTAAAGAGGGAACACCTCAGGGTGATGTTGAGCCAATTACAAAGAATGATAAAAATAATGCCCACCCAAGTGGAATTCAAGATGATATGTGTTGGAAGGATCTTGTAGAAGTCAAAGATGTTGCTCATGAAAGGATGGAGAGGAAGTCAAAGACTATCTTGAAGGGAATCCTCATGAAGCATGACTCAATACTTGGGGGCATCGGTCATGCGGCCATCCCGACCAGAAACTTCGAGCTAGAAGGTGGATGAGATGGAGAACTGAGAATGAAATCTTCTTAAGTCATCCTCAATAAGGTATGACTCTTTGTTGCTCGGGCCTCAAAAATCTCCGAACCCATCCATACGGCTATCCATATGTTGGGGTTTAAAGGACCACCACCTAGTGGAAGAACTAGCCTTGGTGGTGGTCTAAGAGGTGCTCTTGAGTCCAGGTTGAGGAGGCAGCGATCAAGAACCCTAGTCACCATAAAAAGTTTTGCCCCTGACCTCACCGCCATCATAAGACATCAAAAAGAATAATCTACAGGTAAGATTAAAGACATGAAAAGAATTAGGAGACTGAACCAATAAAAAGAGAAAGAACCTTAATGAAAGTTGCCAGAAAAGCAAGAAAACAAAATGAAAAGAAAGGACCAACTGAAGACCTTAGTTTGAAGGTCACCGATGCTAAGGGAGATGATAGCGACAAAAAGCCCCCCCTTCTATCAGGAGATGATAGCGACAGAAAGCCCCCCCTTCTATCAACTACAATGTCAGGAGAGTAGTTGGTGTAGGAAGCAAAGATGTGGTGGAAATTTGGCATAAGCAAAATGAAAGAAAAGTGATAGAAGAAAGGCCTACTTATACTGCTCACCAACAGCTGAGATTCAAGCCCTACACCACTAGATTTTGACACGTGGCAAGCATTAGAGCCACCAAATCATGACTCTTCATCACACCACCCCTAGATTAAGCCACAAAGGTCGATCCATGAGATGCAGTGTAGGATCTACCAACATACAATACCTGGCAGACCTCGATAGTCCTAAAGATGATTTTCGGATCTCCTTTTCAGATCATTATGGCGCGATGCCTCAAACCATCCATCCCTTATAAATGCGGTGAGATTTGTGAAGCAGTACATTAATGATATCTCAAGATTTTGTCTATCGAATACTACTGATTAAATGTTTAGGAGAGAATGCTAGGATGGCAATCAAAGATCAGTCTTGTGATCAGCAACTCCCTTCAGCTGAAGTGGCAAAATCACTTTAGACTAAAGAGTGGGAGGCAAATGTTATGGAGGTTATTTGCCATCTGACTTGATATTCCCTCCTTAGATCACAACTAAGCACTCAACGATGAGACAGCCTCAGATGCTGAAGAAAGATTCAAGAAACTAAGGTGAGGCAACTTCACATCATTGGCTTCTACCCAACTTCTCAATTGAACACTTACGACCCTAAGGTCGAGATCCTACTAATGATAAGGAACGAAGCCCAACAACCTATGCAAGTGCTAATTCATCCAAGGTAGAGCTTTGGCTTTGCACTGACCTCAAGCCATCGGTCTATTCATGCACATGGGTGATCCTTGGAATCTTCTAACAACATTCAAAATTTGGGCATCACCTACAACTAACATCCATGACTAACAATCCTTATTTGCAAATTAATGTACGAAACCCTTATCCTAGTGGCTCATCAGGTTGATGCCTAGCAATCGAGGTGAATTAGGGCCTAACTATCTACCAAGTTCTGACGTAACAACGTATAGCTCCATCTCTATATAAAGAGGTAACAAGGAGACCCTTAGGTAAGCTCAACTCTAGAGAAACTCACCATGCTCTTGCTATCTCCTCCACTCTCTTTTCTCTACTATTCTCAAGCTTCAACTAACTTAAGTGTTGGTACAAAAGATAATGCTGACATCGGAGTCGCTAGAGTGGATGGAGATGAGGCTGCCGATGGGACCTACAAGAAGAAGTCCAAATTGGAGATGGGTGGCTCTGGTAGGATCCTCTGATGCTCAAGTCAGTTCTCTACCCAATAAGAATGGAGTGCTCAGAAGAATTAAGATGGAGATGAGAGCTTGGAGAAAAACATATCTAGAGGATCTCATATATAGGTGAAGCTCATAACATACTGATGGTGATAGCCATAATTGCCTGTTAGTGGACTGTTCGAGATCACGTAAAGCTTGTTATGGAGGGTGGTGTTCGTTGTCATGACTTGCTAGTTCGTTGGAGATTAATAGCTATAGTTCAGCCAGTTTTGAGGTACTCCATAGGTTGGCAAGTATTCGCTGAATTGAGAGTTGAACTAGTGTAGATGATGAGGTTCTTCTACTAACTTTAGCTTGCTCGCCCAAGGCTCTCGACGTAGGAATGTCAAGATCCACCACTTACAGTAAGGTGTAGAAGTTCGTTTGAGGAGAAGTTCTGCCAGTCGGAGACTCTCAACATGAGACTCAATTATAAGGATGAGATTTGACTGAAAGGAGATTCGGATGAAGAGGATATAGGTCGATCCCGAGGTTAGTCTGGCTGGACTATATAGGGGTCGAATACTTAGCCAAATGCTCAGCTAACTGCTTAGATGACTATTTTCATCATTCAAGTTCATCTAGATGAGGTTCGAGATGCCCTTCGGATTTTGTAGCTATCTGAATGATCTGATAGCCCAAACTAAGAAGATTGTCCGACATGCACGAGTTGGAGGTTGGCCATCTTAGAGTGAATTGGAGCAAGATTTCATGCTGGCTGAAGTTCGATCATGGTCAGCTCCATTAGATAGGATCGCCCCAAGGTTGGGCATCTTGCCAAACTTCGACAAGAGTGAATTTATCATCAACACTAGTCTCCCCACTCCCGAGTTTGAAGTTCAAAAGAAGAAAGTATAAATGTGAGTGCCAAAATTCTTTTCTAATTTTTTGCTTTCGTGAGGTGGAGAATTTTGGTATTGTCCGTGCTAACGTCAAAGCTTCTTCAATACGCGATGCTCCGGATAGACAAGATTTCAAAATTTTCTGAGGTATGATGTCATTAAAGTTCTACCAGCCATCTACACCAGTCATGATGAGTGGGACACATGTCAGGTGAAGATTGGATGGAGAAAACCTACAATCATAACTGCCTCGGGCCTTCCTTGGTTATTTAAGTTCCTCTTCTTCCTCCTTCGCCTTACTTCGACCGTGTCTTCTTCTCCTTAGTCTAGTTTTTGCCTTCTTTCCATCTAAGAGTTTCAATCTTCTCCCTCATTTCCTCTTATCACAGATGCCTTCTCACCCAATTTTTGCTCTACAAATTATCTTCTTGCCTTCTCCAACCAATCTAAGTTAGTTCCCAAACTTCTTTTTGATCATTTCAAAGCTTTTCATTTCTTAACCCTTCAATTTTTTTAAAAAGATTTTATCCCTTATTTCTTTTGATTTTTGGGGTCTTTCTCGAGTTTAGGTTGATCCATATGTTTATCGAAGAATCCTGATCGACTTGTTCTGAAAATTTGGCCTAATTGATCCTGATAGATCCAAACCTCAAGAAAGCCGAGCCCATTGAAGCACCTCATCCCTCTTTTGTCCTTGGTACCATTTCTTTGTGTACTTCATTCTAAAGATCTTTTCTTGATATGGATCCAGTATAGGATACCCCCAGAATATGAGCTTGCGCTTTCCAGTCCAAGCGGTCGAGCTTGTTCTCCTTTCCTAGGTTGTTTTTGCTTTTATGTCGAGGCTTTTCATGCTGGACTTTGACTTTCGATTCCTCCCTTCATTGTAGCCCTTGTCAAGTTTCTAAACATCTTCTTTGCCTCCATGGTGTTGAACTCTTTTAGATTCATTGTAGAGTTTCTTTCTTTGTGCATCATGGTCGAGGTTCGATCTATAATTTTTTTGTTTTGCAACTTTTCATCTTCAAACATCATCCTACTATCAAGGATTGGTGGTATATCTTCCTCTAGTTTGGCAAGAAGAAATTACTTAAGGGCGCTCCTTCTTTCATTCATAACTGAAAAGAAAAATTCTTCTTCATCTCCTATCCCTCCTTAGAATTAGAGCTTCCTTCATGGGAAGAATTGAGAGACTCAGTCCGTCAAGCTCCTAGACTAGAAAAAGAAGATCGAGACTCGGCTAGCAAGCTAAGAGATTATCGAGCTCCTCTAATATTCGGCTAAAGAAAAATCCTGATTTTTCGGATCAGGTTCGTTCAGATCTGATCAGATCAAGAGATATATTTCAAAAATTTTTCTCTTTGATCTAGATCAGATCTAGGATGTTTCAGATCTGATTCTTATTATTTTAATAAATAAAATAAATTTAGATAAATTAAATCAAATTTAATTTACCTGGAAGTAGGGTAATCCTATTACCCGTTGATGATCCTATAAGCAGCGGAAGGTTTTGGATCTAGCCACGCAAGTGCCTGGCCTCTACCGATATCCACTCAGGCTGGATCTGGAGATCCTCCTCTTCTCTATCATGTCTCCAAAAATTAGATCTGGAGGATCTTCAAAACTTCTTTCGAAGATCAGCGGTTGTCCTTTGCAGCAGCGCAGCCTTCTAGCTTTTAGTCACCTTTCTCTGATCTGGATCGCACCAACCAAGATCCCAAACACCTTTGGGCATGGAGAGGAGAAGGAGATGTTGGCATGGAGGAGAGGGAGGAGGCCTTGGGCATGGGGAATTTTCTCAATCTCTTTTCAATATAATTTGAGTTGGGCGCAGGGTCTTATTTATAGATTGTCTGTGATCCAACTCCTCTTCTTCCCAATCAATCACAACTCTTTGTGAAATCAGATCTAAATCTGATTGGTGAAAATAGAGTCCCCTAGATTTCTCCTTAGATGGCGCCTAAGACCAGTCAAAGTTGATTCTTAGGAGAACTCTAATCGGAATCCAAAAAGAAGATGGAGTCCCTATCCAATGGGGACTCCTGGGCGCCTCCAACTTGGGCACATGCCAAGGGTGGCGTGCGCCCTCCTCCTTGCCAGGTTCTGGCAGGGGGACAAGCCCCCACCAGCTCTCCAATAGGTGCATGACATGTGGTCAAAAGTCAAAGTGTCAATGGTCAACATTTGACCAGTCAAAGGTAGACTTTTGACCAAAGTCAAAGAACAAGAAATGGCAGGTGACCAAAAATGGTAGGTAATGTCTTACAAAATAAGACAACCTTTTCTGACTTGGACAACCTCCAGTCAGACCATATGAAGGCCTCTGATTGAGCACAAACTCCTTTGGCTCAGTCAGGACAACTTATTTATGATAGTAAAAGAAGAACGTTAGGTTCAATCGAGTGCTAGCACGATTTTCTTGAACCTAATTGAATCTCATTCAGATCAATTGAACTGGATCAGTTCAATTGATGATCACCAGATTCAAACCCTTGTTTGTGTGATCCAGTTAGGTTCAGTTCTATATGGTAATGGGATATGTCATGATCTCTATCATCGACATCATCGAAACTCCTTTCGATGGATCAGAACTCTTCTGATTCGAACAGCTAGAATGATCGATCATCTAAATCATTCTAATTGCTCCCAAAATCCACCAGTGACACCTAGCAGTATATGGTGGCAACCCATCAGAGCTGAATGCGAACCTCTTGGTGCAGCTACCTGTGTGATTAAGTTCTTCTATCTTGAGCCCCGATCAGATTAGGGTTAAGGTGAACTCGTCAAACCCTAGTCTCTGTCATATGATGTAATCATTCGATTCGAGTCCAATGTGAAAATCTAAATAGAAACTCTTTCTATTATTTCACTCTGCCATGGCCATGGGCTTCTGGACTTGATTCTCATGATCATCATAGGGCTGCTCCTCTACCACCGAGGTAGATAGATTCCATCTTGATGCAATCCAGTTCCTACAATGAACATGCTATAGCCAACATACACCTCAGGGTTCCATATGGCTAGGAGACCGAGTAATGGTGTAGTCAAACTATAACACCCTCAAGGTGAACTGCCGATGCACCTCAGGTCAAAGAACCAGACACACTACTGCAGCATCGAGTCAGTCATTGACGAGAAGGTAGACTTCCCTAATGACTACTCGAGGTGGTCACGCTCAGTGCCCTCGTTCTCTAACGAGTACCTGTACTCTCGCTCCGGTGTCTCCACACCGTAGACTCAAGACTCATCTACTAAAGAGAAGCGATTGTACACCAACCTTCCGGATCAATCACCATCCTCGTGATGATCCTATGGTCGGGAGCATTTTATGAGTTAATAATGATTATTCATGTCTTAAATTTTCAACTCTTGAAAATATGAATTATCATTACCATTAACTCAAAGGATGTATCACAGACACTAAAATACACATATGTGATAGAAAATAACCCATTTTATTGATATTAGTCAAAATTATAATTTTGCCCCTAGAAGTGTATTACAAGTGTCAGCCAATTCTGGCTTCTAGGGCACATATATCTAACAATCTCCCACTTGTCCTAAAGCCAATTGGCTACAAGTCTAAGTCCCATCTTCTCAAGGTGGGCTTCGATCTTCTGCTGGCCCAACGGCTTTGTAAGTGGGTCTGCCACATTATCTGTGGAGTTGACTCTCTTGACCTCGACGTAACCCTTCTCGAGGTAATCGCGGATGAGGTGGTATCGCCGCTCAATATGCTTGGATTTTTGGTGAGACCTTGGCTCCTTAGCAAGGGCTATGGCGCCATTGTTGTCGCAGTATAGAGGAATGGCATCTGATGGCATTACTCCAATTTCTGCAGCAAACTTCTTGTACCAGAATGCTTCCTTTGCAGCCTCTGATGCAGCGATATATTCTGCTTCCATGGTGGAATCTGCTATCACCAGTTTGCTTGGAACTCTTCCAGCTGACAGCACCACCATTGCACACAAACAGACTCCAGATGTCGACTTTCGATCATCTATATCGGACATGAAATCCGAGTCTGTGTATCCCTGGAACTTGGAGTTCTCCGTTACCAAAGACCAACATCATATCCTTAGTTCTTCTCAAGTACTTAAGGATACATTTCACAGAAGTCCAGTGTTCTTCACCTGGATTTGACTGATATCTGCTTGTGACACTCACAGCATGGGCTATATCAGGTCGTGTACATAGCATGGCATACATGAGGCTCCCTATTGCAGAAGCATAAGGGATCTTGCTCATGCGTTCTATTTCCTCAGGTGTGCTAGGGCACATCTTCTTGGAAAGATGAATACCATGTCTGAAGGGTATTAATCCCCTCTTAGAGTTTTCCATACTAAACCTCTTTAGTACTTTCTCTATGTACATCTTCTGTGAAAGTCCTAGCATCCTATTCGGTCTATCCCTATAGACCTTAATTCCTAGAATAAAGGATGCTTCACCTAGGTCTTTCATGGAGAATTCCTTGGACAACCATATTTTGACTGTCATGTCAACATGGGAATATCATTCCCAATAAGGAGGATGTCATCCACGTACAATACGAGGAAGACAACAGCGCTCCCACTGACCCTTTTTGAAAACACATGGTTCCTCTTCATTTTTGATGAAACCAAAACTTTTTGATCACATCATTGAAACGAGTGTTCCAGCTCCGAGATGCTTGCTTAAGTCCATATATGGACCTTTGCAGCTTGCAAACCTTGTGATCAGTATCACTGGATGTGAAACCTAGCGGCTGTTCCATATAGATATCTTCCTCAAGATATCCATTTAAGAATGCCGTTTTCACGTCCATTTGCCATATTTCATAATCGAAATAGGCTGCAACGGCAAGCAATGTGCGGATGGATTTTAGCATAGCCACTGGGGAAAAAGGTATCCTGATAGTCAATGCCTTCGCGTTGACTATAACCTTTTGCCACTAGTCTAGCCTTGAATGTCTCCACATTCCCATCTGCACCAATCTTTCTCTTGAAGATCCATTTACACCCAATAGGTACTATACCTTCTGGTGGATCTACCAAGGTCCAGACTTGGTTTGAGTGCATCGAGTCAATTTCTGACTGCATTGCCTCTAGCCATTTCTCGGAGTCGATATCTGATATCGCCTCGTTGTAGGTTTTGGGATCATCACCATGAGCACCATTACCTATGAGGAACATTTTCTCTACTTCCTCTGAAATAATACCTAAGTATCTTTCAGGGGGACGGAAAAACTCTTTCCGATCTACGAGGTGGAGGAGGTAGTGTTCTTATTGGCTCAACCTGATTTGGTTCCACTTGGTCCTTAGCTCGTTGTACTTGTGAGACTTTCTCATCAAGCTTAATCTGCTTTCCAATGCCGCTATCTTGAATAAACTATTTTTCAAGAAAGATGGCATGTCGACTCACAATCACATTGTGGTCTTCTGGAATGTAGAAATAGTATCCTAATGACTCTTTAGGATATCCTATGAATCGAGCTCTGAAGGACCTAAACTCTAACTTGTCCGCTTGTTGTCTTTTGACATGAGCCGGACAACCCCAAATTCTGAGATGACTCAGACTTGGTTTCTTACCGTGCCATATCTCATACGGTGTGGTAGGAACGGTTTTAGAGGGAACCCTATTCAGTAGATAAATTGAAGTTAACAATGAGTGTCCCCAAAGAAAATCAGGGAGGTCTGTGAAGCTCATCATGGATCGAACCATATCCAATAGAGTCCGATTTCTCCATTCTGAAATCCCGTTGAGTTGAGGTGTTCCTGGTGGAGTCCATTGAGAGACTATGCCATTTTCCTTAAGATAGTCTAGAAATTTCCGGCTAAGGTATTCACCTCCTCGATCTGATCGAAGAACCTTAATGGGTTTTTTCAGTTTATTTTTCTACTTCATGTCTGAATTCTTTGAACTTTTCAAAAGCTTCAGACTTATGTCTCATAAGATACACATACCCATACCTAGACAGATCATCGGTAAAGGTAATGAAGTAGACAAAATTGCCTCTAGCCGGCACATCAAATGGGCCGCACACATCAGTATGTACTAGGGCAAGGAGATCTGTGGCCCTTTCCCCATGTCCAACAAAAGGGAGTTTAGTCATTTTGCCTTGAAGACAAGATTCACAAGTTGGATATGTCTCGGAAGTCAATGGACTCAATAGCCCATTTTTCTCCAATTTGTTGATCCTATCTTCTGCTATATGACCTAATCTCAGGTGCCATAGATATCTATCATTTGGACTATCCCTAGGTCGTTTGGCATTCACGTTTTGCTCGATAGTTAGAATAGGTACATCAATATGTAGCTGATAAAGACCATTAATAAGGAAAACCATTTGCAATTTTATTTCTTTCATAAAGAATGTTACAATGGTCCTTAAAGAAGGTAATCACATAGCCTTCTTGTGCTAAGCATGAAACAGAAATCAAATTCCTGCTAGCTGCAGGCACATAATAACAGTCTTTCAAAACTAAGTCTAAACCAGATGGTAATCGAAGAGGGTATATGTTCCCATGGCTACTGCAGCAACTCTTGCTCCATTACCGATGCGTAGGATCATGTCTCCATCCCTCAGCCTCCTGCTATCCTCAAGACCCTGCATAGAAGTGCACAGATGAGCACTAGAACCAGAGTCAGTCAAGCACCCAACTGGATGCAGAAGAAATCGTAAGGTTAGACTCAATAACGAGCATACCTCCAGAAGGACCTTCCTTCTTGTTCTTCAGGGTGGCCAGGTAAGTAGGGCAGTTCCGCTTCCAATGGCCGTCGCTGTTGCAATGGAAACACTTTCCTTTGACATCGGACCTTCTTCTTCGGCTTCTGCCTTCTTCTTCTTTGATCCTTCCACCTTTTGCTTTTTCACAGACTTCTTTTTCTTTCCATAAGACTTTCTTTTGGAAGAAGTCCGTTCCATAGCAAGAACTGAGCCTTTAGAACCTTTCATAGAAAGCTCAGCGGTAACCAGCATATTCATTAATTCGGCCAAGGAATTTTGAAGTTTATGCATGTGGTAATTCATGATGAATTGCCCATATGCATCAGTCAAGGATTGCAGAATAATATCGTTCTGCAGATCCAAGTCCTAACTTCACACCGAGCTTCTCAAGCTCTTCCATGTCCTTGATCATTGTCAGACAGTGATCTTGGACTGACTGCCCATCACGCATCTTAGCCTTAAAAAGTCATTTCGTGACTTGATATATTTGGCTGCGCGACTCTGTTCACCAAACATCTCCTGCAGGTGAGCCAACATTTGGCGAGCAGTCCCGATATCTTCATGTTGGCGCTGGAGCTCATCAGACATCGAGCCCAACATGTAATATCTGGCCTTATTATCTTCGTCTATCCATTTTTTTCAGAGACGCTCTCTGTTCAAGTGGATGGACGGGCTGGTAAGGTGGGAGGGTCCTGGTCCAAATACATGGGTTAACTTCTTGGAACCCAAAAATATTTTGTAGTTCCTGAGCCAATCTTTATAATTGGGTTCCAGTCAGTCTATGTGTGTCCTAGGATACGTGCCAATGGGTTGGACGCAGACATTTTTCTATAGAGAGTCAAAGATTCTAGTTAGATACTGTAATTTATGACTTGACCAATTTATTTAGGGATTTTATTTTTAAACAAATTAGCTCCCACTATTTTCTCGGATCCCTACACTCCCTCTGTAGAGATGCGAAAATCTCCACGATTAATGATTTCTAGTGGGTGGTGCGGTCTCACCAACTGACTCATCACCTCACCTAACAGTTATTGGTGATGGGTTAGCCAATGAGTGAACAACTCTTGTTCAATGATTCTCTAATCATGGTGCACCCAAACTTGGTCTCTAATTCATGAATCTCACCGTATCCAGAATATTGATCCACTCCTTAGTTAAGTCAGACCCACCATTTGCATAGACTGGGAATTCCTAATTGAGTCTCTCACCGTATCCGAAATATTGAGCCCAACTCATCCTCCAGCCCATAGCATCCAATGCCTAATAGACATGGTTGCGTCTTTCCGGTGCAACTGAGCCACTGTATCCAGCCGAGAACAATCAACCCCGGGAAAGGGCCCGCACATCTACAATGGTGGAAGACCTCAGACTTAATCTTTTCTTAGGGAAGAATTGATTCAGGTCTCATTAAACTAGACTTGGCATAGTCATAACAATTATGACTAACCTAGTGGCATGGGTTAGCTCGGATTATTGACCACCTCAGATCAGAACTGTGTCAACAGATATGGCCAGGTAAGTGAGATCGGTGGAAGGAATATGCCATTAACTCGTACAAGAATGCATTCAGGTCGAGTAGCTTCCAATTAAAAACCAGTCGGTCGTATGTGCCAAACTTACCTTAGACACCAAATTATTGAGCCAGAACCAATTGGGTTAGCCTACAATCCAGACTCTAACCTCTGAGCCTAATTAGGTCTTGCTTGATCGTGACTCGATCTTGACCCAGACTTAATCCTATTAGGCTGGTCAATTTAAGCATTGTTGATCCCATCTAACCAACTCTTGATTCGGTTTGATCAACCGCTTAGACCTAATTGAGCTACCCAAGCCCGAACCCAGTATTATGAATATGTCTTAGATCTAAAATTCTCAATTTTAGACCTAATTAATATTTCATAAATCTTAATTTCTTAATTAAGTAGGGTTCATAAATAAAATATGCACAATAAATCCTAGGGTTTCAGGATCTAGGATTTTGCAGAAAGTAAGTTTTGGATTTCTGATTAAGGACGAACACGCAGCACCCCTACACGTCATAAGAACACCCATCGAATGGAAGAGAGGGCCTTTAAATCCTTCTTCATTCTTATGACCGGACGGCCAAGAGGAATGCCTTAATCAGGAACATGCAATACTACAAAACAGTTTTAGATCTATATCATATATCTCATATATAAATTAGATCTAATCATGGCATATTTTGCATACATCTCATGTATCGAATCATGCATATTTTTAGATCTAAATTATCTCATAATAATCTAAAAAATTAGATTTAAATTGATCTAATCAAAATAAATTCTAATCTAGATAATTATGTAGAACTATTCTACAACTAGTCTAGACATGCATCAATCATATCTCATATGATGTTTTAAAATTAAATAATTTTTATTTACTATTTTTTAGATGTTATTATAATAATTATAATATCAAAAAATAGTAAATAAATAGATCTAAAATATGATTTAATCAAATTAAATTGAAAACATGCAAGACTATTCTATAGAACTATTCTATTTTAGAACTAGTCATGCATATTTTCTAATCTTAGATCCTAAATCATTTAATTTTAATTTTTTTTGATTTTAGATCTGATCACATCTCATGTGACATCTAAAATTATTTATTTTTTGATTAAAATAAATTTAAAATTAGATCTAAATACTTTTAGAACCTTGGCTCTAATACCAGTTGCAGGAAATCCTGATTTTTCAGATCAGGTTCGTTCAGATCTGATCAAATCAAGAGATATATTTTAATTTTTTTTTTATTTGATCTAGATTAGATTTGGAATATTTTAGATCTAATTTTTATTATTTTAATAATTAAAATAAATTTAGATAAATTAAATAAAATTTAATTTACCGTGAAGTAGGGTAATCCTATTATCCGTTGACGAGAAGGTAGACTTTCTAATGACTACTCGAGGTGGTCACGCTTAGTGCCCTCGTTCTCTAATGAGTATCTGTACTCTCATTCTGATGTCTCCACACTATAGACTCAAGACTCATCTACTAAAGAAAAGTGATTGTACACCAACCTTCTGGATCAATCACCATCCTCATGATGATCCCATGGTTGGGAGCATTTTATGAGTTAATAATGATTATTCATGTCTTAAATTTTTAACTCTTGAAAATATAAATTATCATTATCATTAACTCAAAGGATGTATCACAGATACTAAATACACGTATGTGATAGAAAATAACCCATTTTATTGATATTAGTCAAAATTATAATTTTGCCCCTAGAAGTGTATTACAAGTGTCAGCCAATTCTGACTTCTAGGGTACATATATCTAACACCGACTTGCTGGACAATCAGATCCTATTTAATCTTGGCCTTAGTCCTCTTGATTTGATAGATGATTTTTTGTAACTTGTCATTCATATCTTTTTCTTTCTTCTGACCTCGATTTTTACTATCGTAGAGATGACTCCAAAGGAGCTGAATTATCTATCACAGAAAATCCAGACCCTCAAGAGGAAGGGCGGTCCCATAGGGGGGTCATCAAAAAGGGCCCTTGTTGAAGAAATGAGTTTGACTGTGCTGACCCAGGCTGCTTCTAATCCAGAAATTATTGCGGCTGCACCGAACCCACCCTTGCCTAGTGAAACCACCATCCCCGCACCTCCTGAGTAGGAAATAGTGGAGAAGAAGAAGAAGAAGAAGGCTATTGCCAAAAAGGTCAAGAGGAAGGTCCGAGGCTTGGATGGCGAGAGCTCTGACTAAGAGCAGGATTCTTTGGATGACTGGAAGGTCATTCGCTCTTTGATGGAGGGGAGTATCCTCCCACACATCATCGAGAAGATGGTTTGGATCGAAAGTGCAGAGAGGTTTGAAGAATCTTTTGCTGCCTTCCTCGAGGTAATTGGTCTCTTCCAAGCTTGATTGAATATTAATGTACCTCGAAGCCATGATCTACTTTTTCCTTTGTTCTATAGTTGGGGCACTACTTGTATGCTCACTCAAAAGTGGCAAATATCTATCAAGCCGAGGCTTCAAGAGCCCTTCAAGAAGCCTAGGCGAAGACGAAGAGTGTTCAGGCCGAGGTCGACCACTTGAAGGCAGCTTTGGAAGTCTAGTCTATCGAGATTGAGCACCTTCGAGAAGCGCTGCTGAGGAAGAAAAAAGCGTCAGCAGGACTGAAGGCTGTTTTGACCCTTGAGGACGACAAGAGGAAGAAAGCAAAGGAGGAGGTCGGCACCGAGAAAGAGAGGGCCGTTGAAGCCTTCAAGTCCTCTAAGATAATGGAGGATATCAAGATTGCCTTCGTCCAAGAGATCTTTCTGAAGGAGTTCGAGATCTGCATGGGAAGGATTGCAAAGAAGTTTCCTGACATGGATCTCGATTTTTTGATGGAGGAGCCTAGCGATGAAGCTGGTTCCTCCAACACTGGTGCCACCTCCCTAATTGTCGAACCTGGTCCTAAAGCCTCTGAACCTATTGCCACTACTCTCGAGCCTACTTCAAAGCCTGAGGTTGCAGAGAATGCTCTGACTTCGTCCGCCGCTGTGCCTCTCGAGATTGAAAACTTTTGATCATTGTATATTTTTTCCTTTTCTTTTTATCTACACTTTTTCTGTATCCAAAAATATTTTGATTAATGAAAACAAGTTTTTCTTTGGCAATGCCTTCATGTTGTGATGTTTTTATATACTAGTCTCCTATCGAAGCCAATCCTCTACCTCAGGAAATCCCCTTGAAAGCTCACATTAGGCATTTAGAGAAGAAAGTTCATCATACTAAAATGAAATTGAAGAAAGTTGAAGATGAGCTTCAAAAATCAAGAAAAAACTATTAAGAGATAACAATCAAGATCACCCACCTCCGCCAAGCGCATAAAAAGAATTCCATGGACTATATTAGAAAGAATAAAAATTTCAAAGTAGAACTCGAAGAGATCAAGAAGTGAGCTAGCGATAAATCTTGGATGTTGACCTTAAAAGTCAGTTTCCTCAAGGTCGAGCTCAATGAGGTAAGAGAGAAGATTCAACTATCAGAGGAGAGCTTGTTGTGGTCCTCTGACAAAGTGCAATATGGTTGGGATTGGTCGAACAAGTTCTCCAACCTTCAGAAGTAGCTTCATGATGCCGAACGTGCATATAACGACTATAGATTCGGTTGGATGGAGAAAATTTTCTAACTTGAACAGAGACTTAGATTTGCCAATAGTGAGGTAATCCATCTCCAGAAGTAGTTAGCCAACGATCCACAGGCTAGTGTGAGCAAAGAATCGGAGTAGATTGCCTCTTTGAGGAGGACCTTAGGTTGTTTTTCTAAGACATACAGGAAGGAGAAGGTCGAACTATAGTAGCTGAAGATTTAACTAACCTATGAGCAGAAAGTTGTTAAAGACGTGGAGGCCGAGTCAGCGGTTCTAAGGAAGAGACTATGTGAGTTGGAAGATGATTATTGAAGGGCTAATAACTTATTTCATGAAAGCTTGCTAAAGAGGAAGGAGCTCGAGGAAGAAATCCATGGTTTGAAGCAATCTTTAGTGATGGCAAGGGCCGGCAGTCCGAAGTTCGAAGGGTTTGATCCTTCCTAGGACTTCGTCCATTCTTCTTTTTGTACATGGTCTTGCAGACCTTCATTTGTAATGAACTTCAATGTTAATGGAATGACATTTTCTTCAATTGTCTTTTTGCATTATCTAAATTTGATCTGTTAATTTCTTCATTTCCTCATCGTACTTGATGTGAACATTGTCTTGAAGATAATCTCTTATTTTGAATAATTAGAGATCTTCATCCATGTTAGGATGAGGTTCTCCTTCTGTTCCTAATGTGGTTAGCTTTTATCCTTATCAGGATGAGGTTCTCCTCTTGTTCCTGATAAGATTGCTGGAACATCGAAAGGCCGTTGAGTGGGCCTCCATTTTTTCTATCTTATATAATCGGAGGTCTTTATCCATGTTAGGATGAGATTAATCTTTGGTCTTAAATAACCAAAGATCTTCACCCTTGCTACGATGAAGTTAACCTCTAGTCTTAAATAACCAGAGGCCTTCATCCTTGCTACGAGGAGGTTAACCTCCTATCTTAAATAACTAAAGGCCTTTACCCTCGTTAGGATGAGATTAACCTCCTATCTTAAATAATCAAAGGCCTTCTACTCCATTTAAGGATGAAGTTTAGTTGGATTATTTTCTGTCATCATAATTTTGCATCCAAAACAAAGATGCTAAAATAAAAAAAAAATATTGGGATGAAATCATTGATAGTACATTCATAAGTTTTTCGAACTCCATGGTCATGGGAGTACAGCTCCATCGAGCTTCTTTAGATAATGAGACCCAGGTTGAGCAATTTTTACAACTTCATAAGGACCTTCCCAATTAAGGGTAAGCTTTTCTTGATTTTGCGGTTGTGAGATGTCTGCTTGTCGAAGTACTAGATCTTCCACTCTAAAAATTTTGCTCTTGATTTTAGTGCTATAGTAGTGGGCCACTTTTTATCTGTATGCTGCCATTCGAATTTGGGTCTTCTCCCACTTTTCCTCCACCAAGATGAGGTTCGCCTGGAGGTCTTGTGAGTTACTTTGCTTATTGAAACCTTCAACTCGAGTAGAAGGAAGTCTGAGCTCGACTGGTATTACTGCTTCTATTCCAAAAGCTAGGATGAAAAGAGTTTTCCTAGTCGGCAACCTCTGGATAGTCCTATAAGCTCAGAGAACATGATAAAGTTTGTCCACTCATGTTTCTTTTACTCTCCCATGCCTTGCTTTGATTTCTTGTAGCAAAGTCCTATTTGTTATCTTGGCTTCATAATTTGCTTACGGATGAGCTACTGATGTAAAATAATAGAAGATATTTAGATCTTTATAAAACTCGGCGAATTTTGCTCCCATGAACTGGTGCTCGTTATCTATGATGAGAATCTGAGATAGGTCGAACCTACAAACTATTGACTTCTAGATAAAGTCCTGCACTTTAGCTTTAGTGATATTTGCTAGGAGCTCGACTTCTATCCATTTGGTGAAATAATTCACAGCTACCAGAAGAAATTTTCGCTATCTAGAGGCCATGGGAAAGGACCCAAGTATGTCCATTTCTCATTGTGCAAAAGGCCAAGGAGCACTCAAGGGTGTGAGTTGTGAAGCCAGTCATTTCTAAATATTGGCATTTCTTTGACATCAGTCACACTTCTTCACATAGTCAGTTGCATCTTGCTGTATAGTTGGCCAGTAGTACCTTTGGCAAAGCAATTTGTAAGATAATGATCTGGCCCTAAGATGATTTTCACATATACCCTCATGAACTTCTCTCAAGGCATATTCGGCTTCTAAGGGTCAGAGACATCGAAAGAGTGGTAAAGAATATGAGCTCTTGTATAGTTTGCCTTCATACAGAACATACCGCGAAGCTTGGTTTCTCAACTTTCGAGCCTCCTTGGGGTCTTTAGAAAGAATATTGTCTTTAAGATAAGTAATGAGAGGATCAATCCAGTTGGGCTCATGGTCAACTTGCATTACTACTTGGAATTCCTGCAAACTTGGTTGTTGTAGAAATTCATAGTAAACTTCTTTTGGTAGCTCTCCGGGAGTTAAGGTGGCCAATTTTGAAAGAAGATTGGCCCTAGTATTCTCCATCCTGAGGATCTACTGGATGCTGACGCCACTAAAGACTAAGATCAAGTTCTTCACCTTTTTCAAATACTTTACCATGCTTTTCTCCTGGGCTTCATAGGTGCTATTGATCTACCCCACTACTAATTGGGAATCATTATAAACCTTCACATGGTCTACCCCTAGTTTTTTAGCTATTCTTAGCCCAGCAATCAGAGCTTCATACTTTGCTCCATTGTTTATCATAGAAAACTCAAAATGCAGTGTATACTCAGCAATAATTTCTCCTAGATTGATTAGAATCAAGCCCACACCTGCCTGGAGGTATTAGATGAACCATTAGCATACAGAACCTAGGAGTCTTCGGGAAGGTCGACATTTTCTTTGGTGAGGTTCAGTGGCGGACTGGAGGTATTACATGCTTGTTGCTATAGCTCGGCCAGGTCTGAAATTGTATATTCCATAATGAAGTCCACCAATATCTAAGCTTTAATAAAGGATCGAGATTGAAAATTAATATCGAACTCGATCAGCTCAATGGCCCATTTTGCTATCCTTCTAGAGGTATCGGACCGATGAAGGACTGCTTTAATAGGATGATTAGTGAGAAGCGTGACTATATGCTTCTAAAAATAAGGTCGGAGTTTTCTGGCTGTAATCAACAAGACGTAAGTTAGTTTTTCTAATTTTATATATCTTATTTTTGCATCCTTCAGAACTCAACTTATATAGTAGATCAGCTTTTGAATCTTAGCATCTTCTTTGATCAGGATTGCTCCAATAGCTATAGGTGATATTGCAAAATACAAAAATAGTTCTTTCTCGGGTTTGGGCTTGGTAAGGAGAGGAGTTGAGCTGAGGTAGTTCTTCAATTCTTTAAAAGCTTACTGACACTCAAGAGTCCAACAGAAATTTTTAGGCTATTACCGTACTTGAAAAAAGGGCACACCGTGCTCCACCGACCTCGAAACAAAATGATTCAGAGCTGCTACCTTGCCCATATGGCATTGGACTTTCTTTATTGTTCTTGGGGCAATCATCACTTGACTGGCTCTGATCTTCTCTGAGTTTGCCTCGATGCCATGTCTTGACACCATAAATCCTAGAAATGTTTTTGAAGTTACTCCAAAAGCACATTTGATTGGATTCAGCTTCATGTTGTACTTTTGGAGAGTGCTGAAGATCTTCTTAAGATTGGCGATGTGATTTTATATGAAGACTAGCTTTTAACAAGCATGTCATCTACATAGACCTCCATATTGCAGTCGATCTACTTCTTGAAGATCTTGTTTACTAGATGCTGATAAGTGGCACCTGCTTTATTTAGGCCAAACGACATAATCCTATAACAATAAAGACTACAGTTAGTAATAAAAGTAGTTTTCTTCTCATCTTTGAGTGCCATTCGAATTTGATTGTAATTGAAGAAGGCATCCATGAAAGTGAAGAGCTCATGGCTCGAGGTCGCATCCACCAATTGATCAATTCTTGATAAGGAATAGCTATCCTTTGGGCAGGCTTTGTTCAGATCTGTGAAGTCTATGCACATCCTCCACTTGCTGTTTATTTTTTTGATGAGGATGATATTAGCGATCCAGTCTAGATTGGATACTTTTTTGATAAACTTGGCTTTGAGGAATTTTTCAACCTTGTCCATAATGGCTTTTTGCCGCTCTAGTCCAAAGCCGTGCTTCTTTTATTTTATCAACCAACATTTAGGATCTATGGTCAGATAATGTTCCATCACCTCTGCATTAATTTTGGATATATCCATGGGCACTTAGGCAAAGACGTCAGCATTTCTTCGCAAAAATACAACAAGCTACCTCCTGACCTCTTCCCCTAGGTTGGAGATAATTTGTATAGTGTGGTCTTCATGTCCATCATTTAATGGAACCTCAACTAGGTCCTCAATCGATTCTCCTCATTCTTCCTCAAATCATCACGGGTGTCAAGCCCATCTATCGAATAAGATTCCACTTGTCTTCCATCCTGTAAAGCAATAGTGTAGCTGTGCAAGAGTCTGATCTTCTCTAACCTCTCTAATCCCATAACTTGTTGGAAACTTCATCTTTAGGTAATAGATTGAGACTACTGCCTGAAGTGCATTCAATCTAGATCGATCAAAAATTGCATTGTAAGATAAAGGAACCTTCACTACTAAAAAATTCACTTGGGCTTTTGATTGTCATGGGTACCGACCTGCCATAATAGATAGAGTTATTATCCCTCGATCAGTACTACATCGCTGATGAATTCCACTAGTGGAGAGCTTATTGGATCCATTTTATTATCAAGTATAGCCATTTTAGAGAATGCATTGTAAAATAAAATATCAGTAGAGCTTTCTTTATCAATCAAAATGTAGCGTACATCACAGTCAGCAATGTTCAAAATAACTACAACCACATCATTGTATGAAAATTGGACTCCCAGGGCATCTTCTTCAGTGAAGACAATCGATTCTTTAGTCCTTTACCTCTTCGCCAGCTTCGTCATCCCACTGGTCTCCTCCTACCAATGTCCCATAGCGATAGTGGTGATAATTCCAAATGGGGGCTGATCTCCTTATGGCTCGTCACTCAGAGGTGGTCTAGGCTGTGGTAGGGCTCTTGGCCGATCCTTCCTCCTTTCCAACCGACGTATCAGAAAGTGATCCAGCCATCCTCGTCTAATGATCTCTTCAATCTCGTCTTGGAGCTGGATGTATTCTTTAGTATCGTGATCATAGTCATCTGATAAATGCAATACTTATTGGGGTTATGCTTGCCAGGATGAGTCTGCATCTTCTCCGACCTTGGTAACTACTACTTAATCTCCATTATCATCTGAGTCTTTGGGGTATTTAAAGAAGCAAAGTTATTGAATCTTCGAGGAGGGGAGTTCCACCATGCCCTTCGATCGGGGCTTCTTGGTTGATGAGCTCGAGGAGGAGCTCAGGCTCGTCTATGCTCAGAAGGGATTTTGGAGTGCGGTCAAGCTTCACTCGACCTTTCTGCAACTGTAGGCTTGCTTAATTCATCTGCCTGCTACTCTTTTGCTGCCTTATCATTCTTTATTTTGAAGGCTTCTTTTGCCCAAGCATAACCATCAGCCCGAGTCAGCATCTCAGCAAAGTTTCTAGGGTACCTTCTCTCTAGAGAGGATAGTAGTCCATTCTTCTGAAGACCGCCCTTCAATGCAGCTATGGCTATGGATTGAGCCAAGATCCGGACCTTCAGTGTAGCAGCATTGAAGTGGTTGACGTAAGCTCGGATAAACTCCCCTTCCTTCTACTTGATGTTGATGAGGGAGTCCAAACTTCACCTCAAACATCGACTGTTGATGAAATGAGCTACAAATTAACGACTCATCTGATCAAAAGAGTAGATTGTATTTGACTTAAGGCTTGAGTACTAATTTCTTATTATTTTCTTCAGAGTTGAGGGCAAAGCTCGGCATAGAATGGCGTCTAGTGCATCATGGAGTAATATCATGGTTCAGAAGGTCTCAAGATGGTCAACTGGATCTGAAGTCCTATCATAGCTTTTGAATTGAGGAAGCTTGAAGTTCTACAAGATGGGCTCCTACATTATTTGAAGAGAGAATGGAGGGTTAGTGTAGATGTCGTCGATGTGGGCAGGGGCAGCATGGCGGAGTTTCTCTATCCACTGATTCATCTTCTGAAGCTTCTGATCGAGATCTTCTCGATCATGAATCTCGAGGGTCCTCTGGCTGAATGGTGGCAGTGATCTTCTGAAGGTGGAGTCATGGTTAGAATAGGAGCTCACCACTCTTTACTTCCCCTTTCTAGGGATTATTGGCTGGCTTCCCTAGGTGTGCCTTCCTTGCATCGGGTCTCGATATTCTGGTGAAGCTTCCCCTAGCTGGACCAACATCGAAGGTTGTTGCATGGCCTACACTGCATTAGTGACGCTCTTAACCTACTGAATCAATAGGTTAAACTGCTCCAGATCTACCATAGTTGCTGGTGGAGGAGATTGAGGTGCCGACGATGGGATCAGAGTGACTGGATCTGGTTCAGATCTGACGATTGAGGTAGCATATCATTGGGTAGAAGCCTTCCTCGGTGGCATCTTTCATAAGCAAAACAACAATAAGAAGAAGAAGAACAGGAGGGGTTGAGAGTAGAAGAAGAAGAGCAAGATCGATTGAGCACTTCTTTTAGAATAAGGGCTTAGAAAACTCTTCCTCTAACACTAATCCTATTGGTGTAGAAAATGGTGCCGATGTTGGAGTCGCTGGAGTGGATGGAGATGAAGCCATCGATGGGACCTGCAAGAAAATTTCAAATTGGAGGTAGGTAGCTCCAGCAGGATCTTTTGATGCTTAAGTCAGTTCTCTGACCAACAAAAATAGAGTGCTCAAAAGAATTAAGATGGAGATGAGAGCTTGGAGGAAAATATTTTTGGAGGGTCCCTTATATAGATGGAGCTCGTAACAAACTGATGGTGACAACCGTAATTGCCTATTGTGGGCCGTTTGGAGCTATGTGAAGTTTGTTATTATTAAAAATATGCACTCTTCCCACATGGATCGGTATGGCCGCTGGTGATTAGCCAAGCAACAAGAAAGTACTTCTCAGATATTTCTACAAAAGTATGATCAAATAAATCAAGGAATAGAGAAGAAGAAAAAAAGATATTTTTGGAAGAAAAGAGCTTTTATTCAATATATTTTAGCACACTTACAATCTTGACCTATTTTCAGTATATATACTTTATAAAGGTTAAGCCCAAGCTCATAGAAAAACTTTCCAAACCCAAACAATCCACGTACACAAAATAATAACTTGAGAAAACTGAGCCAATCTAGTTTTAGACTGAGCTGGCTAACCTGCGATTGGGTTGGCTCAGTCCCAGACTAAGTCAACCCAATTGTGTACCATACCAACAGCCTGAAAATGCTGCTTTCTATCTGAATTTTTCTCTAAGACCTAGCCGACCCAGTCCTGGACTAGGTCGACCCAGTTTTCAATTGAGTTGGCTCAGTCTCAGAGTGAGCCAGCCCAGTTTCTGAACTTTACTATTGAGACTGATTCTTCTTCTGGCTCGCTCCTATTTTCCCATGACCTGTCTTCTCATATTTCTAAGACTTAGGAGTGCCACTTCTGAGCTCACATTCTCCATCTTGATGCTTCCAAGTCCTTGTGAACTCATTTCTTCTCAATAGACCCATCCGTACCACACATCTCTAAAAGCTATCTCTGGAAAGTACCTTCATGAGTGCATCAGACTGATTCTTCTTAGTATGGACCTTCATCAGTTCCACTTCACCTTTCTCCACCAACTCTCTGATCTTGTGGTACCTCACGTCAATATACTTTATGTGCGCATGATAGATTGGGTTCTGTGCCAACAATAGAGCACTCTAACTATCACTGAATAGTGTAATCTTGCTCTCCTCCATCCCCAGCTCATCAATCAACCTCCTAAGCCAAAGGGCTTCCTTTGTAGCCTCCATTATCCCAATGTACTGAACCTCTATGGTAGATAAGGCCGTGATTGGTTGAAGGGTTGATCTTTAAGACACTGATCCACCATATATGCAGAAGAGGTATCTAATAGTAGACCTTCTTGTATCAAGATCATCAGCATAATTTGCATCAACAAACCCTTTTAGAGGATCTGAACCTTCATATATCTTCATAGATTGTTCTCCAAATCCTTCCGACTGTCCACCAAATACCAAACCATAATCCCTTGTTCCATGTAGATATCTTAATATCCATTTTAATACTTTCTAGTGTTTCTTTTCAGGATTAGCCATGTATCTACTAACCATGCTTACAACATGTTCTATATCTGGTCTACAGCACACCAGTGTACATCACACTGCCTACAATATTTGCATAAGAGACTCATTTTATGTACTCTTTCTCCTTTTCTGACTGAGGACACTGTAACTTGGAGAGAGACATATGGCTCGGCAATGGTATTTCTACAGGTTTGGCCTTCTCCATCCCAAACCTCTCCAGAATCTTCTGGACATACTTTTCTTATGACAAATGGAGTATTCCTTTGCACCTATCTCTGCAAATCTCCATTCCAAGGATTTTCTTAGTTGGATCCAAATCTTTTATCTTAAATTCAGATGATAATGCCCTTTTCAACCTTTTCACAGCATCCATGTTTCTACTAGCTATGAGTATATCATCTACATATAATAACAAGTACAAGGCATCCTCCTCATCTACATCCTTGACGTAGACACAACAATCATGTTCACATCTGCTAAAACCCAGGCTCAAGACAAAGCTATCAAACCTTCGATATCACTGATGAGAGGATTGTTTCAAGCCATACAAAGACTTTCTGAGTAAGCACACCTTTTCTTCCTATCCCATCTCCATGAAACCATCTGGCTCTTTCATGTAGATTCTTTCCTCCAAAGTCCCATGAAGGAAGGCTGTCTTTACGTCCATCTGTTCTAATTTCATGTTATGCTGTGCCATCAGTGATAGCAAAACTTGAATAGATGTATGATGCACCATAGAAGAGAAAATTTTTATGTAGTCAATTCCTTCCCTTTGTGAGTATCCCTTTGCTACCAACCTTGCTTTGAATCTGACTCCACCTTATTCTGAAGGTGCTTCTTTCTTTGTGAACACCCACTTTGAGCCAATAGGTTGAGCACCCTCTGGAAGATCTACCAGCTACCATATCTGATTCTTCTCAAGTGATTCCATCTCCTCCATCATGGCCTGCATCCATAAATCATGATCCTCACTCTCCATGGCCTCTAGATAATTCTCTGGATCTCCATTAGCAGTGATGAGTATATAGGAGATAACCTCGTCAATGTCATATCTGACCAATCTTCTAATAGTATGCTGGGATTTATACAAAGCTACTCCCACTGACACATCTCTACCTAATGTCTGTGGCTGCTCTTGCATATCTATCTGAACTACGATCCTCCATGCTGATTTTCAATCTAAGATAATACTTTTTTGCCCAGCTCCACCTCAATAGGATCACTCCTGTAAGTGGATATAACCTACATGCCATCATTCTCTGACTGGCCACTGCTGTTCATCTTTGCTTCCCTAGTTCTATCTATCCTAGACCTCCTCAAGATGCTCTTCTTATCAAAGATAACATCCCTGCTGATCACTAACTTCTGTGCCTGATAGTCCCACAGTAGGTACCCCTTGACTCCTTGTGGATATCTTATGAATGTCATCTTTTGAGATTTTGGATCCAATTTGCTCCTCTAGATTGCCTCCACATGTGCATAGGCTGTGCAACCGAAGACTTTTAGATGGTCAAGCTTCACCTTCTTTCCACTCCAGACCTCCTCTAGAATGCCTCCATTCAGCTTTAATAAGGGGACCTATTCACAAGAAAATAAGAAAAAGTTAGAGCATCATCCCAAAAGGACTTCGAAAGTGATATCTATAGCCTCAAACTTCATGCCTTCTCGGTCAGTGTCTGGTTCATCCTCTCCATGACACCATTCTGCTGGAGAGTCATCCTCATCGTGTAATGGTGTTTGATGCCATTTTTCTCACAGTATCTTCTGAACTTTAGGTTAGTATATTCTCCGCTATTGTCCAACCTCAGACACTTTACCTGTCTTCTTGACTCCTTCTCTACTTCAACTCTCCAATCTCTGAATCGGGCAAGCACCTCTGATTTTTTTTTGATCAGATAAATCCACATCTTTCTTGAGAAATCATCAATGAAAGTAACAAAATATTTTATCCCACCTCTAGCAGATACAGGAGCTGGTCTCCATACATCCGAGTATACTAAATCCAGCACTCCCTCACTGTGCTTGGTACTTCTGGCAAACTTCACCCTATGCTGTTTGCCAAAGATACATGGCTCACAAAGATCTATGCCCTCCTTCTTTAGGGCTGGGATCATACCTCTTCTGCTTAGTTCTGTGAGCCCACGGTCACTCATATGATCCATTCGATAGTGTCATAGTCGATATAAAATATACTCCTCCTGTGTCGCTGCTAGCACCTCTGCACTATCATTTACCACTGAATCTTCCATTCTGTAAAGATTGTTGCTCAGTCTTCTATCTCTCATCACCACCAAAGCTCTCTTAAAAATTTTCAGCCATCCACTCCCAACCTGGCTATAAAAAGCATAATTCTGCTCCTCAAAATAGCCCAAAGAAATCAAATTCTTTTTCAACTCTGGTACATGCCTGACATTTGATAATGTATGAATGATCCCATCGTACATCCTCACCCTGATAGAGCCAATTTCAGCTACATTGCATGGATGATCATCTCCAAGGCTAACACTTCTACCATCGGCCTTTTGGTAGGTAGTAAACCACTTTCGATGAGAATTATAGTGGTGCGAGCATGCTGAATCTAATATCCATATAGTATCATACTCTATGGATCCATCTGATATAACTAGCTGGTCTTCTCCACTGCTCACAGAAGCTGTATCATCTCCCTTGCTAACCTTTCATTTTTCTGATCTCAAAATGGGACAATCTCTCCTCAGGTGTTTAGATTGATGATATTTATAACATTTCAATATCATCTTCCTCTAATCGCAAGACTTTGACCTACCCTTGGATTTTCTTCTTGTCTTCTCCTTTAATCTTTTCTATCTTTTGTTCACAGCCAAGATCTCAGACTTAGGATCTTCCTTGTAGATCTTCTTTCTTTGCTCATTTGATCTGAGCATGCTAACAATCTCTTCATAGTTTAGGGTCTCCTTCCCATAAACTAAAGTTGTTATGAGACCATACGAACCTAAGAGAGAACATAATAGCAGCAATGCCCGATCCTCCTCGTCAATCTTCACATCCAAACTCATCACCTCAGAATACTCCTGATTGAACCTTTGGATATGTGCAACAAGATCTCCGCCTTTAGGCATCCTCAGACTATACAGCTATTTTTTCAAACACAGCTTGTTCATCATGTTCTTCCCCATGTATGTGTTCTCCAGTCTCTCCTAGAGCCCTTTTGTCATAGTCTCTGTGCAAATCTCAAACAAAATCTGATCAATCAAGCATATTCGAATTGTGCTAAAAGTAATTTCCTCCAACTCTTTCCAATCCTCAGCACTAATCTTTTCCAGCCTTTCTTTTGTCAAGATCTTGTAGATCGTCTGCTAAACCAAAAAGTTCTTTACTCTTTGCTACCATAGGATAAAGTTTTCCTTATAGCTAAATTTCTCAAAATCCAACTTGAATACACTTGATCTCATAACTTCAAATAAGTCAGGAACAGATCCCTAACACCCTTCACGATCACACACTAGTAAAACTATCCTTCATAGAAGATCTAACTAGCCCTAGATCCTCTTTCCAAACTTCTGTATTACTGTTCCTCTATGTAAACAATCTCCACCTCAATCTAGAGACAACCACGAAGCAAACTAAAAGTTTTTAGGATAAAATCTGATGCAATAGATCTTGGATGTAGTAAACCTTAGGTGTCTTCCTTCCTTCCATGCAATACTACTCTGATACCAAATATTAGAAATATGAGCTTTTCCACATGAATCGATATGGCCGCTGGTGATTAGCCAAGAAATAAGAAAGTACTTCTCAGAGATTTCTGCAGAAGCACGATCAAATAAATCAAGAAATAGAGAAGAAGAGAAGAAAATTTTTTTAAGAGAAAAGAGCTTTTATTCAGTATATTTTAGCACACTTACAATCTTGATCTATTTTCAATATATATACTTTACAAAGGGTCAAGCCCAAGCTCATAGAAAAATTTTTCAAATCCAAAAACCCACGTACACAAAATAATAATCCATGAAAACTGAGTCAGCTAACCTACGACTGGGTAGGCTCAGTCCCAGACTGAGTCGATCCAGTTGTGTACCATGCCAATAATCCAAAAATGCTGCTTTCTATCTAGATTTTTCTCTGAGACCTAGCCGACCCAGTCCTGGACTGAGCCAACCCAGTTTTCAACTGAGCTGGCTCAGTCTCAGAGTGAGCCAATCCAACTTTTGAACTTTACTATTGAGACTGATTCTTTTTCTAGCTTGCTTCCGTCTTTCCATGACCTATCTTCTCATGTTTTTAAGACTTGGGAGTGCCACTTCTGAGCTCATAATTATGGAGGGTGATGTTTGTTGTTGCAACTTACCAGTCCGTTAGAGATTAATAGCTATAGTTCAGCTAGTTCTGAGATAGTCCATAGGTTGGCAGGTATTCGTTGAGTTGGGAGATGAACAAGTGTAGATGATGAGGTTCTTCTACTAACTCTGGCTTGCATGCCCAAGGCTCTCGACGTAGGAATGTCAAGATCCGCCACTTATAGCAAGGTGTAGAAGTTAGTCTGAGAAGAAGCTCTGTCGATCTAAGATTCTAGATGTGAGACCCAATTGTAAGGATGAGATTTGACTAGAAAGAGATTTGGTTGAAGAGGAGATCGGCCAGTCTTAAGGTCGGTCGGGTTGGACTATGCAGAGGTCGAATACTTAGCCAAATGCTCAGCTAACTGCTTAGACGACTATTTTTATTATTCAAGTTCATCCAGATGATCAAGAAACCAAAGAGTCAAGAAATGAAAAGCTTCAAAATGATCAGAAAGAATTTTGGAAACTAACCTAGATTGGTTGAAGAAGGCAAGAAGATAATTTATGGAGCAAAAATCGGGCGAGAAGGCATCTATGACCAGAGAAAATGAGGGAGAAGATTGAAACTCTTGGATGAGAAGAAGGCAGCAACCAAACAAAGGAGAAGAAGACTCAGTCAAAGTAAGACGAATGAGGAAGAAGAGGAACTTAAATAACCAAGGAAGGCCCGAGGCAGTTATGATTGTAGATTTTCTCCATCCAATCTTCACCTGACATGTGTCCGACTCATCATGACTGGCACAGATGGCTGGCAGAACTTTAATGATGCCATACCTCGAGCACCACTTTAGTAGGAATTTTGAAATCTTATCTTTTAAAAGCATCATGTATTGAAGAAGCTTTGGCGTTAGCATGGATAATACCAAAATTCTCCATCTCATAGAAGCAAAAAATTAGAAAAGAATTTTGGCACTCGCATTTATACTCTCATTTTCAGACTTCAAACTCGGGAGTAGGAAAACTAGTGTTGGTGATATATCCATTCCTGCCAAAGTTTGACAAGATGCCCAACCTCGGGACGGTCCCATCTAATGGAGGCGACCATGACCGAACTTCAGCCAGCATGAATCCTTGCTTCAATTCACTCTAAGACGGCTGACCTCCAACTCATGCATGCTGAACGATCTTCTTAGTTTTGAGTATTAGATCTTTTAGATAGCTACAAAACCCAAAGGATGTCTTGAACCTCATTTGGATAAACCTGAACAGTGAAAATAATCACCTAAGCAGTTAGCTGAGCATTTGGCTAAGTATTCAACCCCTGCATAGTCTAGCCCGATTGATCTTGGGATCAACCGATCTTCTCTTCAACCGAATCTTCTTCCAATCAAATCTCATCCTTACAATTGAGTCTCACATTAAGAGTCTCGGACTGACAGAGCTTCTCCTCAGATGAACTTCTACACCTTGCTGTAAGTAGTGGATCTTGACATTCCTATGTTGAGAGCCTTGGGCGTGCAGGTTAGTAGAGGAATCTCATCATCTACACTAGTTCAATTTCCGACTCAGCGAATACCCGCCAACTTGCAGACTACCTCGAAACTGGTCGAACTACAGCTATTAATCTTCAACGAAAATATCGAAGGATCCCCCGCCAGAGAACCCCAAATAAGCATGGACTTTCCTTACCGATTTTCCTTAGCATCCTAGTGTTAGATATGTGTGCCCTAGAAGCCAAAATTAGCTAACACTTGTAATACACATCTAAGGACAAAATTATATTTTTGACTATAAATAATAAAATAGATTATTCTTTTATCACAGTGTGTATTTGAAAGTATCTATGATACATCCCTTGAGTTAATGGTAATGATGGTTCATATTTCAAGAGTTTAAAATTTAAAATATGAATTTTTATTATTAACTCATAAAATGCTTCCGACCGTAGGATCATCATGAGAATGGTGATTGATCCGAAAGGTTGGTGTATGATCGCTTCTTTAGGGTAGATAAGTCTTGAGTCTATGATGTAGAAACATCGAAGCGAGAGTATAGGTACTCATTAGAGAATGAGGGCACTGAGCATGACCACCTCGAGCAGTCATCAAGAAGTCTATCTTCTCATCAATGACTGGCTTGAAGCTACAGTGGTGTGTCTGGTTCTTTGATTTATGGTGCATCGGTAGTTTATCTTAAGGGTGTTATAGTTTGACTACACCATAACTTGATCTTCTAGCCATTCAAAATTTTGAGGTGTATGTTGGTTATAGCATGTTCATTGTAGAAATTGGATTGTACCAATAGAAGATCTATCTACCTTGGTAGATGAGGAACAGCCCTATGATGATCATGAGAATCAAGTCCATAAGCCCATGGCCATGGCAGAGTGAAATAATAGAAAGAATTTCTATTAGGATTTTCATATTGGACTTGAATCGAATGATTAATTCATATGATGAAAATTAGGGTTTGATGAGATCACCTTAATCCTAATCCGATCGGGACTTAAGATGGAGGAACTTAATCACAGAGGTAACTACATCGAGAGGTTCATTTTCAGTTCTGATGGATTACCACCATATACTACTAGGTATCATTGATAGATTTTGAGAGCAATTAGAATAATTTGGATGATCGATCATACTAGTTGTTTGAATCAGAAAAGTTCTGATCCATCGAAAGGTATTTTAATGATGTCGATGATAGAAATTATGACATATCCCATTACCATATAGAACTGAACCTAACTAGATCATACAAATAAGGGTTTGGATCTAGATATCAATAATTGGACTAATCTAGTTTAATTGATTTGAATAAGATTCAATTAGGTTCAAGAAAATCATGCTAGCACACAATTTAGCCTGATATTCTCCTTCAATAATCATTAAAAGTTATCTTGACTGAGCCAAATAGTTTGGGCCCACTCAGGAACCTTTACTTGATCTGACTAGAGTTTGTCCAGATCAAAAAAGGGTTATCTTAATTTATAAGATAAATTTGAGATAACACCTGCCATTTTTCGTCACCTGCTAAATCTTGTCTTTGGACTTTGGTCAAATGTTGACTTTTGACACTTAGACATCTGCCCATGTGTCATGCACCCATAGGAGAGAGCTTTGATCCTTATCCTCTTGCTAAATAGCAGAAAGGCAAGGGGTGCATGCCTAGGGAGGCATGCGCCCAAAGTGGATAAGGATTGGAGTCCCATATAGATGGGACTCCAGTTGCTTATTGCTTCATACTAAGGTGGCACCAAAGAGTCTTCTTTGACCAGTCTTGGCACCACCTAACGAGGTTTGTGAGGGACTCTAATCTGATTGGATCAGATGATGTCATCCCACCAATCAGATTTAGATCTGATTGCATAAAGAGCCATGATTGATCGGGATGATGTGGCACTGCATGGTGCAGCAGGATCTATATAAACCCTATTTACGCCTAGGATTCAGATCCTCTACCCTTTGCCCATGCCACAAGGCTTTTCTCCCTTTCCCTCCATGCCACCTTCAGATCTTCTCTCTCCTCTCCATGCCGAAGAAGCTTTGGGCTCGATTTTGGTGTGATTCAAGCAAGAGAAAGGCGACAAGAAAGAAGAAGGCAGCACTGCTCCAAGAGACAACACCCAATCTTCAAAAGATATTTTAAAGATCTTTAAGATTAGATCTAGATCTGATCTTTGGAGTATAGATTGAGAAGAAGAAGATCTCCAAATTCTATCCGAGTGGATACCGGTAGAGGCCAAGTGCTTGCATGGCTACATCCAGAACCTCAGGCAAACATCAGGATCATCATAGGATAATAGGATTATCCATAATAAGGTACAGTTAAATTAGATTTAATTTAATTTAATTTATTTTTATTTTATCAGATGGATACAATCTGATCTAAAGAGTCTCAAATCTGATTTGAATCTATGAAAAAAAATTAAAATATCTTTCTTGATCAAATTAGATCTGAAAGAACCTGATCCGAAAAATAGGATTTTCTCTTCACCCAGTCCCTGGATTAGCATCGGGCATGTGGATCAGAAGGAGTCCGACCATATGGGTCATATTTGGGCCCAAGTATAACTTCTTAGCATGCCTTCTTTTTTTCAATCAACACCATCTTTGTGTCATTAAACCAAGCAACTTATAAAGTACAATCAATATGAAGGACTGGGTTTCTGAAAGACATCATAATTTTGTTGCCATTTACACAAGAATAGTTGTTGGATTTAATATTTGAGCTTAGCTTCTTCTAAACTTCTCTACACACAAATGTGTACATATGCAAGTGCGTGTCATGTCCTTTTATGTACAAGCATTCTATAGCTTCAGATCAATACATGTATTTATGAGTAAATGCTCATTTAATGTTAAACATGCTCATCCCATCAATTTGTGGCCAACTAGATTAGTCTTATTATGGTGCTGAGTCTTTATCAAAGGTTGAATGCTCTCAAAGAATTTCTAAAATATTAATTCTCTTTACTATTCTATCTAGGTTTATTTACTTACTCTTACTCTTGGATCCATCATCCTAAGTTTGAGAATGTCTCCTTAACAAAGCTATATCTAGCCAAAATTACTTATGTTGAAACTACCATATTTTTTGCAAAGTCTCTATTTACACCACTTTATCTGTCTTTTAGTGACATAAATTTCTTACTATATCTCTGCTAGTTCAACTACAAGTTTACCTCAGCATTCCATCTCCACTAAATAAGTTCATGAATCCTTACTGAAAGACTAGTTAGAGATATGAAAATATTACTTCACCTGGCTCAAAAAATATTCATTAGAAATCTTCTTTTTTTTTTTTTTTGCATATCAAATCCTACAATCTTTCATATTTGTTTATCACTTTCTATAATTTTTATTTGCATAATATTCCCAATACTCCTATAATTTCTTGCATAAAGTTCCTTATTTATCCAAGCTTGATCAAATATTCTCGATCTATTCCTCTAATGTATACTAGTTTACTAAATGTTTCTATTTTGTTGATTATTTCACCCAAAATGGGAGGGA
>QRFJ01000199.1:1199754-1232254 GCA_006176705.1 Cocos nucifera | reverse complement strand
AGGCACTATGCCTTCTGCTCTTACCAAGCTACCCCATCGAGTTGCAATTCTCTTGTCACCCTCTTCAGCTACTCCCCTCTCTCTCTCTCTAGATCTCTCTCTCTCTCTTTCTATTGTGTGTTTGTGTGTCTGAATGTATGTGCACGTGCATGTGCATGTGCCTCTGTGTGTGTGTGTGTGTGGATGTGCAAGACTTGCTCTTCTTTAACAGAATGGGTTGTGAAACAAGGAGACAGAATGTTCCCTTGTTTTTTCAGTGCGCTGGATGGTATAAGGAGGAGAGAAGTGTGCAATGGGGATTGAGGAAGTGGTGCTATCATTTATTAGAGGAGTGGGTTATTTCTTTGAGGTAATTTGTCCATTATAATTGGAGAGTAAGAGGCTTCGACAAATTAAATTTTAAGTTGTAACGAATGTTAAATTCTATTGCAGGTTTAATGGGTGTTCCAATGGTGATGTGAGATGGTTGTATGATGCTATGGAGTTCCTTTTCAATCTAGAGGTAACCAAGGTTTGGTCTCTATAGAAACACATTTAAGTAATCCCAATTGATCTAATATGGTTAAGCATAAATATTTGAACATATATGCATATACACATTACCATCATTCAAAATTACTAACTACATTCGGATATGAAGGCAGTATAAACTAAGAGCCATTTTGGTGATCTAATTAATTATACTAGATTTTTGACATTCAGGATGAGAAGAAGAACCAAGGGATGGCCATGGGATTTAAGGAAGAGGAAGAACCCTCTGAATCACTCTCTTGGTGTTATTTGAGTGGCACAAAAGAAGGCAATCTTTCTTGTACTAAGATTTGTTTGATAGCAAAATGTCTCCATCAATGGTTTCCATTCATGATGCGGAAGTTTTATTGGCTGATTTTCTAAGATAAGAATTTTAAGCCCAAGTATGCTACAAAATAGGAAAGAATTTGACCCAAAGATTGATTATGATGATAACAAAATCTTGACTGAAAATGATACTAACCATGTGCTTCAAGAATAGATGTAGATCTTTTTAGGTGCTCATAAAGAAACATTAAGCTAAAAAAGGAATCCTCTAAAAGAAGCCAAGCCAAAAGATCTTTCTAGATGAATCATATAAGTTTAGATGGCTCATTATGAAGAATGTTGGGGATAAAATAACCTCCATCGAAGTCCTTAGCGGCCGACCTCCATTCTATGAAATTTGTCGATCATCTTAATAACAATTCCATGCTACAGAACTTGTTAAAAGTATACTAAAGTTCGATAAGATGAACTTGGGTAATAAAGAGAAATACTATTTCATTAACTTTGCTTTTTGACTCAGGATGAATAACAGAATTTTTAGCATTGAAGCCCCAACCCGTCTAACCCTGACAAACAACGGATTTTAAGAATAGCCAAACTTCTTTCAGTCGAACTTCTTTTAGCCAGATTTCTTCCAATCGAATTTCTTTCAGACGGATTGAGCTAAGACACTTTGCCCTTACTCTGCTCATTTTCTTTCTGAGCACTCCATTCTTGTTGAGGCGAAGAACTAACTTGACCATCAGAGGATCCTGTCGGAGCCAATTCTGGCTAGAATTTCATGTTGTAGGTCTCGTTGATGATCCCAACCTCTATAGCTCCAGTGATATCCGACGTCAGCACCATTTTTCGCACCAACAGGATTGACACTAGAGAAAGAGCCCCTTGAGTCCTTGTTCTAAAAGAAGTGTTCAGTCGAAGCTCATCTTCTTTCTTTCATCTTCAATTCATTAGCTTCTTTTTCTCTGATTTTTTCTTGTTGCTATAAAATGCCGCCAAAAAAGGCTACAACTCGATGATCTACTGCCTTCGTCGCTAGATCTGATCTAGATCCGCCTGTTCCAATCCCATCTCCGGCACCTCAACCCCCTCCACCAGCAGCCACCATGAATTTGGAGCAGTTTAACATGCTGATGCAGCAGGTTAGGAGCCTCGCCGAAATGGTATAGGCCATGCAACAGCTTTTGGTACTAGCTCAATTGGAGAGATCTCTGTTAGATCATCAAGAACCAGTGCAAAGAAGGCCCACTTGGGCAAGCAAGCCGGTAAACCCTAGGAAGGAGAAGTAGAGAGCGGAGAGCTCTTGTTCTGATCATGATTCTTCTCCTGAAGAGACTCTTCCTGTCTACAGCCAGCGGTCCTCTGAGATCCATGATTGAGATGATGCTCTTGATCAAAGACTCTAGAAAATAAATCAGTGGATTGAAAAATTCCACCACGCCGTCCCAGTCTACAACGACGATATTTGCACTAACCCCTCATTTTCTACTCAGATTATGTAGGAGCCCATCTCGCCGAACTTCAAGCTCCCCTAATTTGAGAGTTACAATGAGACCACTGATTCAGTCGACCATCTTAAAGCTTTTTGAATAATGATGTTGCTCCATGGCATGCCTGATGTCATTCTTTGTCGAGTTTTTTTCTTCACTTTGAAGGAAGCAATAAGAAACTGATACTTAAATCTTAAATTAGGTACCATCTTTTCTTTCAATCAACTAAGCCATAAATTCGTGGCTCATTTTATCAGCAGCCGACGTCAGAGGCGAGGTTCTAACTTTCTTATCAACATCAAGAAAAAAGAAGAAAAGTCCATCCAAGCTTATGTTAATCGCTTCAATACTGCTGCTCTGGAGGTCCATAATTTGGATCAATCTATTGCTATGGTTGCACTTATGAGCAGCCTTTAGAAGAATGATCTTCTCTTCTTCTTGAAGAAGAAGTATCTCTGAGACTTTACCGACATGCTGGCCCGGGCCAAAGGTTATGCCTGAGTGGGGGAGGCCTTCAAGTTAAAAGATGAAAAAGTCATGAGAGAGCAGCAGGCAGGTGAATCAGGCAAGCCTGTAGTTATTGAAAAGCCGAATGAAGCTCCACCATGCTCTAGAACTCTTTCTGAGTGCCAACGAGTTTGGACTCCACCCCAAGCTCATCGACAAAAGAGCTTGGATTGAATGGCGCGATGGAGCCCCCCATCCAGAAGGTTTCATAACTATCCCCCTCTGAATGCTTCTAAGATCCAAGTGCTAATGGAGATAAAGGAGTTGCCAAGGACTAAAAGAATGAGGACTCACCCAGCCTAACATAATCTCAACAAATATTGCCTCGATCATCGTGACCACGACGATGATATAGAAGAATGCATTCAGCTCCAAGACAAGATTGAAAAGCTAATTAGAAGAGGTTGGCTAGATCGATTCCTTAGGCACCGATTGGAAAGAAGAAAAGATCGGCCAAGAGCCCTGCCCCAGCCTAAACCATCTCAGAGAGACGAGCCCCAAGGAGATCGGCCTCTGCTTGGAATAATCAACACCATTGCTGGAGGACATCGATGGGAGGAGGCAAGTGGATTGGCAAAGCCGGTGAAGAAGCAATGGATTGAAAAATCCATCACTTTTACTGAAGAAGATGCTCAAGAGATTCAATTCTCATATAATGACATGGTTGTAGTAACTTTCAATATTGCTGACTATGATGTATGATGCATTTTAATTGATAATGAAAGTTCTACTGATATTTTATTTTACGATGCATTCTTTAAAATATCTATGCTTGACAACAGAATAGGGCCAATAAGTTCTCCACTGGTGGGATTCATCGACGACACGGTGTCGGTTGAAGAAATAATAAGCTTATCTATCATGGTAGGTCAGTACCCGAGGCAGTCAAAGGCTCAAGTAAATTTTTTGGTGGTGAAGGCTCCCTTAGCTTATAATGCTATTCTTGGCTGACCTAGCTTGAATGCACTTCGGGCAGTGGTTTTGATCTATTATATGAAAATGAAGTTTTCGATCAGTTATGGGGTTGGAAAAGTTAGAGGAGATCAAGCTCTTGCATGGCACTATTACACTATTGCTTTACAAGGAGGAAAGCAGATGGAATCTTATCCAGTAGATGGGTTTGCTGTTTGTGATGATTTAATAGAAGAGCGAAGAGAACCAATCGAAGATCTTATTATAATTCCTTTAAATGATGAGCATGAAGATCATATTGTTAAGATCAGCTCCAATTTGAGGAAGGAGGTTAGAAAGCAGCTCGTCATCTTCTTACAGAAGAATGCCGATATTTTTGCCTAGGTACCTATGGATATGCTTGGGATTGATGTTGAAGTCATGGAGCATCGACTGGACGTGAACCTCAAATGCTGGCCAGTAAAGCAAAAGAAGTAGAGCTTTGCACCAGAGTGGCAGGAAGCCATTGTGGATGAGGTTGACAAACTTTTTAAAGTTGGGTTCATTCGCAAGGTACACTATCTAGACTGGATTGTCAATATCATCCTTGTCAAGAAGGCAAATGGCAAGTGGAGGATGTGCATAGATTTTACAGACTTGAACAAGATCTGTCCAAAGGTCAGCTATTCCTTGTCAAGAATTTATCAACTGGTGGATGAAACTTTGGACCATAAACTCCTTACTTTCATGAATGGTTTCTCCAACTACAATCAAATCTAGATGGCATCAGAAGATGAGAAAAAAATTACTTTTATTACTGACCATGGGCTTTATTATTACAGAGTTATGCCATTTGGACTAAAGAACATAGGTGCCACTTATCAGCATCTAGTGAACAAGATTTTCAAGAGGCAAATTAGCTATAATATGGAAGTCTATGTAGATGACATGCTTGTTAAAATCCGATCTTCATCAAGTCACATCGCCGACCTTAAGGAGACCTTCAGCACTCTTCAAAAGTACAAGATGAAGCTGGATCCTATGAAATATGCTTTCAGAGTGACTTCGAAAAAATTTTTGGGATTCATGGTATCAGAACGTGGCATTGAGGCAAACGCAGAGAAGATCAGAGCCATCCAAGAGATGACTGCCCCTAAAATAATAAAAAAAGTTTAGTGCCTTACAAGCAAAGTGGCAATCTTGAATCGCTTCATCTCGAGATCGATGGAGCACTGCATGCCCTTCTTCCAAGTACTTAAGCAATCCAAGAATTTTAATTGGACTCCTGAGTATCAGCGGGTCTTTGAAGAATTGAAGAATTATCTTAGTTTACCTCCACTCCTCACCAAGCCTGAACCTGGAGAAGAGTTGTTTTTATATTTGGCAATGTCCCTAGTAGCCATTGGAGCTGTCCTAGTCAGAGAAGAAGCTAAAATTCAAAAGCTGATCTACTATATAAGTAGAGTTTTGAGAGATGCAGAGACAAGATATACCAAACTAGAAAAACTGACTTATACTTTGTTGACTGCAACTAGGAAGCTTCGACCTTATTTTCAGGGGCATACAATTACCCACCTCACTGATCAACCTATAAAGACAGTTCTTTACCGACCTGATACTTCTGGAAGGATAGCAAAATGGATGATCAATCTAATTAAGTTTGATATCAATTTTCAACCTTGATCATCCATCAAAGCTCAAATATTGGTTGACTTTGTAGTAGAGTGCACCATCCCAAATGAAGCTGAATCTAAGCACCAAGAAGTTCGTACACTTGCTTATCTTGAGGAAAAAGTTGATCTTCTTGAAGATTTCGAGGCTTTATACGTAGATGATTCATCCAATGCTTCTGGAGCAGGTGCAGAACTGATTTTAATTAATCCAGAGGAAATTATTGCTGAGTATGCTCTGTGCTTTGAGTTTTCCACCACCAACGATGGAGCTGAATACAAAACCCTGATCTCGGGATTGAGGATGGTTAAAAAACTAAAAGTTGGGCATTTGAAGGTTTATAGTGATTCTCAATTAGTGGTGGGATAGGTCAGCAATACCTACGAAGCTCGGGAGGAAAGCATGAAGAAGTACTTAGAGAAGATAAGAAGCTTGACTTCGACCTTTAATAGCTTTGATATTCAAAGATTTCCAGAGTAGAAAATATCAAAGTCGATCTTCTTTCTAAGCTAGCAACTCTAGCCCTAAGTGAATCGCCAAAAGAAGTTTTCTTTGAAGTTCTACAGCATCCAAGTATGGAAGAACCCCAGGCAGTAATATAGGTCAACCATTAACCCAGCTAGATCAACCCGTTAGTTTCATATCTTGATGATGGAGTTCTTCCTAGAGACCCCAAGGAAGCTCAAAAATTAAGAAATCAAGCCTTCCGTTATATTTTGTATGAAAATAAGTTATATAAGAGATTGTATTCCTTGCCACTCCTCAAGTATCTCCGACCTTCCAAAGCTGATTATGCTCTAAGAGAAGTTCATGAGAAAATATGTGAAAATCAACTAGGAGCCAGATGTTTATCTTACAAGTTACTTTGGCAAGGATATTATTGGCCAACCATGCACCAGGATGCCATAAATTATGTGAAAAAATATGATCAATGTCAGAGGAATGCAAGTATTCAGAGACAACCAGCTTCGCAACTCATACTATTAAGTATCCCTTGATCATTTGCACAATGGAGGATGGATATACTTGGACCTTTTTTCATGGCATCTAGACTGCAAAAAATTTTTTTGGTAGCAGTAGATGCATGATTTTACTAAGTGGGTAGAGGCCAAATGTCTAGCAAAAATAACTAAAGTCAAGATGCAAGACTTCGTCTGAAAGTTGATAGTTTGCTAATTTGGTCTGCTTTGGATGCTAATCACTGATAATGGATGTCAGTTTGCAGGAGCAAAGTTCACCGAGTTCTGTAAAGACCTAAATATTTCATATCATTTCACATCCGTAGCGCACTTTCAAGCAAATGGTGAATGATTGCTTGTCGTTAGAGCATAAAAAAAAAAATTAAAATTGATCTTCCTATTAATTAGAACAGTGGTGAGTCAGGTATTGATTTTGTCAAAAATTAAAGGATAAGTCACATTTAATTTAATAAAAATAATAAAATAATCTTTAAAATAAAAATTTAAATAAGTAAATTAAAGTGAATTAATTAAGATTTAGTAAATTAAAATAAAAAAAAGTAAATTTTAATTAATTAGGGTTTTTGGAATTAAGAAAAGATAGATAGAGAAAATTATCTAGAGTTTCAGTTCCATCATTCAATATTTAAGTTTATAATTGATTTATGCAATCTTTTTATTATCAACATACAATCTTATAAGGTATATATTTCGTTGATCAGATTTTAACATAACCTATTCTACCGAGCATGGACCATATCTAATACGATCATGATCCATCTCATGATATTGACTATTTAGATCATGCAATTAAAGAACATAATTTTGATTTAATTTTTATAATTCATTCTAATCTAAGCATAGATTATATCTATCTACGATCATAATTAATTTTTTTAGACATAAATTATAAAAAAATAAATATTAAAATATAAATCTTATAATTTATTCTAACTTGAGCACAGACCGTATCTTTATGTGATCACGATCTATCTTTTTAGCTATAAATAATAAAAAATTCAACATTAAAGCATGATTAAGAAAGACATGTAAAAGATGAGAAAAATTTATTATCTAATAAAAAAAATTAAAATAAAATTTAAATTACAAACTCTCATGCTTGAAAGACTTTTCTTACTCCTCTGGATATGAGACCTTAGCCATACATGATTAACAATCTACTAGCCTTAGGCATCTTTAAATCTCCTAGAATAAAGAAAAAGAAAAGAAAAAGAAAGAGAAAAAAAGAAGAAAGAAGAAGAGAGGAGAGGAGGAGAGAAGGGAGTCAGAGAAGCTTGGAACAAGGCTTTAGAAGGCCCCTGCAAGCTGCTCCCCTGACCTCACATAACAGGGCTTTAAATAGGAAAGAAAATAGGGGTTTTTGGTTCCTTGTTGGAGTCAAATCTAAGTTTGGATTGAATTCCATCTATTTCTTAAATCCTGGTCGTTAGATCTTTGATCAATGCTTCAAATCTCATCAAAATCCAGCCATTTAATGCCTTGATCAGCGCCTGATGTACCCTGAGCCATCGGATCTCACATTTGGATGATTTTGAGTCATTGGATCATGTGTGAGAGGCAGTTGGGAACTTTGAATCAAATTGGAAAATAATGTCAGCCATTTAAAGACCACTGACTGCTATCTTAGCCATCCGTCAGTGCTCAAATAGCAGCCATCTATTAGTGCTCAAATCATAGCTATCAGATCTGAATCAGGATCACTCTCAGCCATCCAATGTGCTTTACTGTGCTTGTGGACCATCATGGACCGAGCACATCATAGACCTGAACCAATCCTTGCATGTCTGGCCCGATAAAATGATGAATCTACCCCTATATGCCGCGATAAAAATTACATAGACCCCTTAGCAGTCTAGGTTCACCATGTGGCAGTCGCTGATTGGGTGCACCTACTGAGCTAGCCGGTCTATTCCTATTCCATGGATCGACCAGTCGGTCCACCGTGCACTAGTCTATTTTTTTCTTTTATTTTAAATTTTTGGGCTTCATAACTTTTTCATTTTAACTCTGATTTGAGTGAAATTTATTGCATTGAAATCCATAAATGGAGATCTTCACATTGATGGACTTTTTTCTTCAAAATACTAATAAAAATATTAATTTATTTTAAATAAATATTAATTAATATATAATTTAATATTATTATTTAGTAATTTATGATAATTATTATACCTACCAACTTAAGTTTTACTCATCCTCGAGTAAAGAAAGAAAATTACAAATATGTACCTACTCAATAAGATATGAAAGTTTTTTTAGATCATCCTAAAGTCAGTTGATACCTGGTTAGAGATTTGAGAGATACATCATTGGATTATTAAGTCCTCCCAAATAGTGGTTAAGTGAAGAACATAAAATTTTAGAGCTTTTCTTTGATCAATTTTCTACCTTCATTCTTTAAATCCTTTATCTTTAGTATGGACTAGAGATTTTTTTTTTTACTGCTAGTGCATGTTTAATCCCTTATGCTTCTATCTAACCCTTATAGCGAGCTTTGGACCAATGATTTTCAAATCAGTTGGCTTTTGGGCACTAGGTATAGAACACCTCTCGAGCTTATTGACTCGAGTCAAATAAGCTACAGGTTAAAACTATTTGTATAACAAGCTTCTTCACATTATTGACTTTTTGATGCGAATAACATTGCTTACTTAGGCAATAAGATCTAGTTATTCGATGGAAGACCAATATTTAGAGCTTATTTTTTATTTTTTTTTATTTTTTATTATTATATATATATTCACTCATATCTATATAAAGTAGATTCTTTATTGAATATTGGCAGAAAGAAGGTTTTAGATTTACTTAAAAATTTATTCTGCTCTAGACCTAACCATTTATTGGATTTTCTTAATAATTGGATCCTTAGTATTTCAAAATTTTTTTAAATTATTAATCAATCATCGATTAAAATGCTTGAAAAACATCAAGTTAGGATGAAATCAGGTACATAAGGCTAATTATTACCATACTTGAAGACTTAATCATTTTATTTATCCTTTTTTTCTAAATTAATTTTCATTATCCTCAATGGAGGAAAGAAATAGAGTGTGATAAATAAAATAGAAGGCAAAAGAAAATAGTTCACCTGATTTAATGTATTTATGGTCTCGGACTAGGATTATTTGTTCTTCATTAGCATGGGTTTGTCGTCCTCTCCCTAACTTAGTCCTGAAAGAAAGATAAACTAAAAAGAAAAAAAAATATAAAAGCAAAAAAAAGCTGGGTTGCTTCCTAGTAAGTGCTAAATTTAACATCTTCAGTCGGATCCTACGAAGGAGTTTTTAGGTATAATCAATTTTAGCACATCCTTTAGCATTTCAAAAAGATAAGACCAATCAGGAGATCTTATTATCATGGCAAAAAAACATTCATGGAATACTTTTCAGCAATTAAGCATAGCCCAGATCAATAGATTATTTAGAGTAGCCATGCTATTCTAAAGTTTAAAATTATTATAGTTTTTAGGATGATCAAGAAGCGATTGTGTTTGATGGGCCGAAATCAGGGATTGTGGTTTAAGAATTTCTTCAACTATAGCCTGATCTTCCCCACTTTTTTTCTTAGGTCTAATATATCTAGGCATCAACTCTTCCTGATCCAAGGTATGGCATTTTTTCTAAATTAATTTTAAATTTATCTCCATACATCATTTTAATATTGTAGATAAATTTTGAAGGCAATCTTCACAAGTAGCGCCGAATATAGAGAAATCAAACTTAAGATCGTTATCCCTCATTTTAGCAATGTCCCATCCAACAGCATCTTTATGTGCTTTTAGAACACCTATAAGTTGGTATTCCCGAGTGGGTATCACTGGTAGTGTACCTATTGGTATATCAAGAAGTGGTTTTAATTCTAGGTCAGTTGGTAGTTCTAACAAGGGAGCTATTGGTGGGTTAGATGGTGGCTCAAGTTTTTCAATCCATAGTGGAATGGTTTTAAGGTAGGATATATCTACTTGGTCATTTACTTCTATATTATATCCATCTTCATCAAAATCATCCATCTCATTATAGACAAAATAGGAATTTAATGAATTTTGAAAAGGAATTATGGATGAAGCTTCCTCTAGTGTATTATTCACTTATGGCTCTTGGAAAGTCTCTATTGATTCCATCATCTCATCAACTTATCCATCCCCATTAAAAGAATTGGATGATTCTAGGGCACTTAGGGATGGGTCCATATATAAGTAAGGTGATGGTATTGGTTTGTTCCACATTTCTGATTCTTTTCTATACTTTGCTGCCTTAGTAATATGGTCTAAGAGGATTTTTTTAGTTATGTAGGATTGTTCTATGACCATATTATTTTTGAGAGTTTTAATTGATTATTCAAAAAAAGTTTCTGGAATATTAAAATTTTTAACTATGTATGGTCCCTCAGGATCACTCTCGAATTGACTGGGCAACTTTCATTCCTCCTGCTATTTAAATGTAAGCACTTGTTTCTCTAGTTGTTTAAAGTTTTGCATGCTAGAGTGAAAGGTTTGTTGTAAGGTCTGATTATTAAGCTCTAACTCATTTAATGCTTGCTGAATCATCTCTTTAGCAATTGATTCATGGTTATTTAGAGAAGATTAATAATGTGGATTGGGCATATCATATTGTGCATCCATGAATATCGGTCCTTGTGGCATCGGGGTAATCACTAGTTGTGATTGCCATGAAAAATCTAGTTGAGCCCCCCAGCTTGGATTGTAAGTGTTAAAGTATTGATTATTTTCTACTCTGTAGGCCATTTAGGTTTGATCTTGATGAACTTGCTCGTACATATACTCAAAAAATCGATGTGGACATTCACTTACATAATGGATGGAACTCGAACAAATTGCACAAACTTGTTGTGTAGGAGGAAAAGATGGATATGGGGGATTTCTATTGGCTTCTAGATGATCTAATCTATTAGATAACTCAGCATAAAAACCCATCATAAATTATTATTTATTATATTATATTTTATTTTAAAGAATAAAAAATAATAAGGAGAGAGAATTCTAAAGATGAGAGCCTAGAGGATCCTAGATCTAAGGATAATAGAAGAGAGTGTTTTAATTAGGATTTAAGTTGTAATAGCAAATAAGTTAAGCAAGCATGGACTCTCCATCCTAAGGTTTACTTAGATCTAGACAATTCCTAACTGCCAAGGTCATCTCTAAGCCTTCCAAGTAAAGAATCAGCCACTCAATTAGCTAAGTAAGTGTAAGATCGGTGGGAGTTCTTCCATTACTTTTCTTAGACACCAATTATCTTATCCAGATAAGCTAACGGAATCAATAAAGTAACCACCTTCCTTTGGGATGCAGTCCCTGTTGGCGCATTACCATGGCATCATCTAGCTTTGATACCATGCCGTGGAAGCTCCTGATCTTTAGCATGGACCTGAGGAGACCTTTGACATTCTCTAAGAGTAGCAAACTACTGATCTACTAATCTAGATCTATGATGGGGTGCTTCCCTCCTTGGGCTTGAGAGAGATGCCTTCCTTGAGATGGCAACTCTAGAGAGAAGAGAGATTAAGAGAGAAAAGATCTATATTGATTGCTCTCTTCTTTAAAATCCTAATATAATCTATATATTTATACATAGCCATTAGGTCAGACCAAAAATTCTTCTAGCTAACCCAATACATGAAAGCATTCACCGAGCCCATGTACATATGTCTCACATGCTCTCTGAAGGAAAATCTGATTTTCCATCGTAGAATCATCCAAATCTGATCAGATATGAGGTGGATTTTCTTATAAAAATTTTTATGATTCGATCAGATCTGAGTTCTCAATTTTGATTATGATGATCTAATATTTAAAATTAAAAATAAAATTAAATCAGATTTAATTTCAAGTATCTTGTTGGATAATTTGATTATGCTGCGTTGATCTTGTTGGTTCTTGAGGTTCTGGAAGGAGCCACGCATGCGCTTGATCTCTACTGATATCTACTCGGATAAGATCTGAATGTCTTCTCCTTGTACATTTCTTCTCTAAAGATCTGATCTCAATCTAATCTATAGATCCTTCAAATCTATTTCTGAAGGCAGCCCATCCATCTTATGAACACCATTGTGTAGATCCTGAATCTTGTGCCCAAAATCTTGGACTTTCAATTTAGATTTATGCCTAACTTTTTAGGCATGTAGAAGAGAGAAAGAAGAGGTTAGAGGGGGCATGGGATATGGTATGGGCGACAGCACCTCTATGTGGAAAATAAAATCATGCGATACTTCTCTTTGGCGTGAGAAAGGTTTAAAAATCCAACGCCACCTAAAGTCCATCTTTGACCAAATAACCAATTTATTTTATCATTGGGACTCTAGAATTTATTTTTCACATGAAACCCTAGATATCATCTAGTTTTTCATCAAAAATCAATCAAAAAGTGGACAACATAAGTAGATAAGGAAGAGTCCATTGCACCTAAGACTCTTTCCTTAAGAGTTTGATTCAAATCAAACTCTATCAAAACCTAGTCAAAACTCCACTATAAATTACAAAATTTAGCACACCCATAGTGTTACTCGAGCCCTATCACATATCCAAAAATTAGATTAAAATAATTTCTAAAAAATTTTCTAAAAGCATCTGATCGATGATCCTCAATTCTCTCAATCAGGTCAACTTTTGACTCTAGTCCAATTGCACTAGGAATGAATTTAATTTCTATAATTAATCTAACCTGGATTGGTTCTAGTTAGATGAAAATAAACCCATTTAAGATACAAGAATTAGTTAAATTAAATTTAACTTGATTGTGATGAATCAGAAAGATTACACAAGGAGAAAGTCAGGCTTGATCGTGTGCTAGCATGATTATCTTGAACTTGATTGGATCTAATCCAAATTAATTAAATTGGGTTAGCTTAATTGATGACAACCAAACCCAAATTCTTGTTTGTATAATCTAGTTAGATTTAGTTCTGTATGGTAATGAGATATGTCATGATCTCTATCATTGACATCATCGAAATATTTTTTGATGGATTAGAACTTTTTTGATTCATACAATTAAAATGATCAATCATCAAAATTATTCTAATTGCTCCCAAAATGTACCAGTGACACCTAGCAGTATATGGTAGCAATCCATCAGAACTAAAGGTAAATCTCTCGGTGTAGCTACCTGTGTGATTGGATTCTTCTATCTTAAGCCCCAATAGGATTAAGGTTAAGATTAACTCGTCAAAACTAGCATCCGTCATATGAATTAATCATTCAATTCGAGTCTAATGTAAAATTCTAATAGAAACTCTTTCTATCATCTTTACTCTACCATGGCCATGAGCTTAAGGACTCAATCTCATGATTATCATAGGGCTACTTCTCATCTACCGAGGTAGATAGATTTTCTATTGGTGCAATCCAATCCTACAATGAACATGCTATAGCCGACATGCACCTCTAGTTTTTGAATGGCTAGGAGACTGAGTTATGGTGTAGTCAAACTATAATACCTTCAATGTGAACTGCTGATGCACCTTAGATCAAAGAACCAGACACACCACTATAGCATCGAGCCAGTCATCGATGAGAAGGTAGACTTCCTTATGACTGCTCGAGGTGGTCATGCTCAGTGCCCTCATTCTCTAACGAGTACCTATATTCTCATTCTAGTATCTTCACATCATAGACTTAAGACTTATCTATCCTAAGAAACCAATCATACACCAACCTTTCAGATTGATCACCATCCTCATGATGATCCTACGATCGGGAGCAGATTATGAGTTAATTATGAAAATTCATGTCTTAAATTTTTAACTCTTGAAAATATAAATTATCATTACCATTAACTCAAAGAATGTATCACAGACACTTTAAATACATACTATAATAAAAAATAATTTTTTTATTAATTTATAGTTAAAATTATAAAATTACTCTTAGAAGTGTATTACAAGTATTAGCCAATCTGACTTCTAAGATACACATATAACAAACTCCCATTTGATTTAAAGCCACTTGGCTACAAATCTAAGCCCCATCTTCTCAAGATGGGTTTCGATCTTCTGCTGGGTCAATGGCTTTATCAGTAGGTCAGCCGCGTTATTTATAGTATTGACTCTCTTGACCTCGACGTATTTCTTTTTGACGTAATTATGGATGAGGTGGTATTGCCACTCAATATGCTTAGATTTTTGATGAGACCTCAGCTCCTTAGCTAGGACTATGGTGCCATTATTATTGTAGTATAGAGAGACGGCATCTGGTGGTATCACTTCGAGCTTTTTGATGAACTTCTTGTACTAGAATACCTTCTTTGCAGTCTTTGACACAGCGATGTATTCTACTTCCATGGTGGAATCTGCTATCACCGTCTGCTTGGAACTCTTCCAACTGATAACTCCACTATTATAAATAAATAGACTTGCAAATATCGACTTTCGATCATTTATATCGAACATAAAATATGAGTCTGTATATTCCTGGACTCAGAGTTCTCTATTACCAAAATCTAGAAATATATCCTTAGTCCTTCTCAAGTACTTAAGAATATATTTCATAGAAGTCCAGTGCTCTTCATCTGGATTTGACTGATACCTACTCATGACACTCATAACATAGGCAATATCAGATCATGTATATAGCATGGTATACATGAGGCTCGCTATTGCTGAAGTATAAGTAATCTTACTTAGTGTTCAATCTCCTCAGGTGTGCTAGGAAACATCTTCTTGGAGATTTGAATGCTATGTCTAAAGGATACTAAACCCCTCTTGGAGTTTTCTATGCTGAACTTCTTTAGCACCTCCTCTATGTATATTTTCTATGAGAGACCCAATATCCTATTTGGTTTATCCCTATTGACATTAATTTCCAGAATAAAGGATGCTTCTCCTAGATCTTTCATAGAGAACTCCTTAGACAATCATATTTTGACTGTAGTCAACATAAGAATATCATTTTTAATTAGAAGAATGTTATCCACATACAGTACGAGAAAGATAGCAGTGCTCCCACTGATCTTTTCGAAAATATAGGGCTCCTTCTCGTTCTTGATGAATCTAAATAATTTGATTACATCATTGAAATGAGCATTCCAGCTCTGAGATGCTTGCTTAAGTCTATAGATGGATCTTTGTAGCTTGCATACCTTGTGATCATCATCACTAGATGTGAAACCTAGCAGCTGTTCCATATAGATATCTTTCTCAAGATATCTATTTAAGAATATCGTTTTCACGTCCATCTACCATATTTCATAATCGAAATAGACTACAACAGCAAGTTGTGTATGGATGGATTTGAGCATGGCTATTGATGAAAAAGTATCCTAATAGTCATTGCCTTCGCACTGACTATATATCCTTTCACTACGAAACTTGCTTTGAATGTCTCTACATTTCTATCGATACCTATCTTTTTCTTGAAGATCCATTTACATCCAATAGGTACTATATCTTCAAGTGGATCTACTAAGGTCCAGACTTGGTTCGAATGCATTGAGTCAATCTCTGACTTCATTGCCTCTAACCATTTCTTGGAGTCGATATCTGATATTACCTCATCATAGGTTTTAGGATCATTATCATGAATCCCATTTTCTATGAAGAATATTTTCTCTACGTTCTTTGAGATAGTACCTAAGTATCTTTCAAGAGGATGGAAAATTCTACTTGATCTACGAGATGGAGGAGGTAGTGTCTGTGTTGGCTCAATATAATTGGGTTTCATAGGTTTCTTAGCTTATTTCTCATCAGAGACTTTCTCCTCGAATCTAATCTATCTTTCAATGCCACCATTTTGAATAAACTATTTTTAAAAAAGATGGCGTGTTGACTCACAATCACATTATGATCTTTCGGAAGATAGAAATAATATCCTAATGATTCTTTAGGATATCTAATAAATCGAGCTCTAAAGGACCTAGACTCTAATTTATTCGTCTGTTGTCTCTTGACATGGATTAGACAACCCCAAATTTTAAGATGACTCATATTTGGTTTCTTACCATGCCATATCTCATACGGTGTGGTAGGAACGGTCTTAGAGGGAATTCTATTCAGTAAATATATAGTGATCATCAGACTATGTCCTCAAAAAACTCAAGAAGATCCATGAAACTCATTACGGATCAGACCATATCTAATAGGGTCTGATTTCTCTATTCTGAAATCTTATTAAGTTGAGACATTCCAGGTGGAGTCCATTGAGAGACTATATTATTATCCTTAAGATAGTCTAAAAATTTTCGACTAAATTTGCCTCCTCAATCTGATCGAAGAATATTAATGAATTTTTTTGTTAGTTTTTCTACTTTAAATCTAAATTTCATGAACCTTTCAAAAGCTTCAGACTAATGTCGCATCAAATACATATACCTATACTGAGGTAGATCATCAGTAAAGATGATGAAGTAGGCATAATTGCTTCTAGCCGGCACATCAAATGGGCTACATACATTAGTATGTACTAGGGCAAGTAGGTCTGTGGTCCTTTCCTTGTGTCCTATAAAAGGAAGCTTGGTCATTTTGTCATGAAGGCATGATTCATAAATCGGATATGATTCGGAAGTCAACAGACTCAATAGCCTAAATTTTTTTAATTTGTTAACCCTATCTTCGGCTATATGACCTAGCCTAAGGTACCAAAGATACCTATCATTTAGACTATCCCTAGGTCGCTTTGATCCTATGGCATTCATGTTTTGCTCGATATTAAAAATAGAAACATCAATATATAACTAATAGAGACCATTTATAAGAAAACCACTTGCAATTTTATTTCTTTTATAAAGAATATTATAATGATCCTTAAGAAAACTAATTACATAGCCTTCTTGTGCTAAATATGAAATAAAAATTAAATTCCTGCTTGCTGTAGGCACATAAAAATAGTCTCTAAGAACTAGATCTAATCCTGATGATAATCGAAGAGGATAGGTTTCTATGATCGCAGTAGCAACTCTTGCTCCATTTTCAATGCGTAGGATCATCTCACCATCCCTCTGCCTCCTGCTACCCTCAAGATCCTGCATAGAAGTGCACAAGTGAGCACTAGAACCAGAGTCAAGCACCCAACTAGATGCAGAATAAACTGTAAGGTTAGATTCTATAACGAGCACACCTCCAAAAGGACTTGCCTCCTTGTTCTTTAAGCTGGCCAGGTAGAGAGGATAGTTTTGCTTACAGTGGCCATCAGTGTTGTAATGAAAATATTTTTTCTTGTCGGCCTTCTTCTTCGGTTCTGTCTTCTTCTTCTTTCCACCATCCATTTTATACTTCTTCATGGACTTTTTCTTCTTTCTAGAAGACTTTATCTTGGAAGAAATCCGCTCCATAGCAAGCACTAAGCTCTTTGAACCTTTTATAGAGAGCTCAGTAGTAACCAGCATATTCATAAGTTCAGCCAAGGTATTTTGCAGTTTATGTATATGGTAGTTCATGATGAACTATCCATACGCATTAGTCAAAGACTATAGAATTATATCAATCTACAGGTCCTGATCTAACTTGACATCGAGCTTCTCAAGCTCTTCTAAGTCCTTGATCATCATCAGATAATGATCTTGGATTGACTTCCCATCACGTATCTGAGCCTTAAAAAGTCTCTTAGTGACTTGATATTTGGCTGCACGACTCTGTTCACCAAATAACTCTTGTAGGTGAGACAATATTTTATAGTTAGTCTTAATATCTTCATGTTGGTGCTGGAGCTCATCAGACATCAAATCCAACATGTAATACCTGGCTTTATTATTTTCATCCATCTATTTTTTCAGAGATATTCTTTGATTAGCGGATGGACGGACTGATAAAGTGGGAGGATCCTATTCCAACACATGAGTCAACTTTTCAGAATTCAAAATAATTTTAAAATTTTGGAGCCAATCCTTATAGTTGGATCGGATTAGTCTATGGGTGTTTAGGATATGGGCTAGTAGGTTGGACGCAGATATTTTTCTGTAGAGAGTTGAAGTTTCTAGTTAAATTTTATAATTAGACTTAACTAATTTATTTAAAAATTTTATTTTTAAATAAATTAGGATCCCATTATTTACTCGAATTCCTATACTTTCTTGGCAGAAATGCAAAAATCTTCATGATTATTGATTTCTAGTGGGTGGTGCGGTCCCACCGACTGGCTCACCACCTCACCTAATAATTATTGATGATGGATCAATCGATGAGTAGATAACTCTTGTCCAATGATTCTCTAATCTTAGTGCATCCAAATTTGATCTCTAATTCATGAAGCTCATGGTGTCCGAAATATTGCTCCACTTTTTAGTTAAGTTAGACTCATCATTTGCACGAATTGGATTCTTGATTGGATCTCTCATCATATCTAAAATATTGAGCCCAACCCATCCTCCAATCCATAGCATCCAATGCCTAATAGACATGATAGCATCTTCTCGGTGCAACTAAACTACTATATCCAGCCAAGAACAATCAACCCCGAAAAGGGCCCGCACATCTACAATGGTGGAAGACCTTAGACTTAATATTTTCTTAAGAAGATTTATTTAGATCTCTTTAAACTTGACTTGACTTAGTCATAACAATTATAACTAACCTAGCGGCATGGGTTGGCTTAAATTATTAGCCACTTAAAATCAGAATTGGATCGACACAAATGACCAGGTAAGTGAGACCAATGAAAGGGATATGCCATTAACTCGATAAGAATACATTCAGGTTGAATAGCTTTCAATTAGAAATCAGTCGGTCATATCTATCAGACTTATCTTGGATCCTAAATTATCGAATCAGAATCAATCAGGTTAGCCTGCAATCCAGGCTCGAATCGTGAAGCCAAATTAGGTCTTGACTTGATCGAGTCACATCTTAATATGATTTGATCTTGATCCAGACTTAATCCTATTAGGCTAGTCAATTCTAAGCTTTTTTTGATCTCACCTAACTAACTCTTGATTCGATTTGATCAACTGCTAGACCTAATTGAGCTACCCAAGCCTGAACTCAATTTTATGAAGATATCTTAGATTTAAAAATTTATAATTTTTAGACCTAATTAATTTTATAATCTTAATTTTTAATTAAGTTTTGGATTCATAAACAAAATATATAACAAAATCCTAGGGATTCAAGATCTAGAATTTTGTAGAAAATAATTTCTAATTTTTGATTAGGAATGAACGCGCAGCACCCCTACACTTCATAAGAACACCCCATCGAATGAAAGGAGAGGGCCTTTAAATCCTACTTTGTTCTTATGACTGGATGGCCAAGGAAAATACCTTAATCAAAAATATATTTTCTAAAATAAAACTAGTTAGATCTAAATCATATATCACATATACAAAAGATCTAACCTATACATATCTTGCATACATCTCATATATCATAACTCAATAAACCATATATGCTTTCAGATCTGAAATATCACATATTAAATCTAAAAAATAGAATTTTAAATTTGATCTCATCAAAGATAAAACTATTCTAGATATTTTATAGAACTATTCTATAACTAGTCTAAGCATGCTTCTTTCATATCTCATATGAATAAGTCAAAAATTTAAAAACTATATTTTTTACCTTTTAGATCTAATTACAATGATTATAACATTAAAAAAATAAAAATAAAATAGTCTAACATTATATTTAATCAAATTAATAACATGATTATACTAGACTATACATAAAACTATTCTATTCCTAGTCTAGTCGTGCATCTCATACATTATAGATCTAAATCATATAATTTTTAATTTTTAATTTTAGATCTAATCATATTTGATGTGACATTTGAAATTCTTTAATATCAAATCATAAATAAAAATTAAATTAGATCTAAAATAAATCTAAAGAACTGCTAACGCAGCTCTGATATCATTTGAAGAAAAATCTGACTTTCCACCATAGGATCATCCAGATCTGATCAGATCTGAGATGGATTTTTTTACAAAAATTTCTATGATTCGATTAGATCTAAGAATTCTCAAATCTAATCATGATGATCTAATATTAAAAATTAAAAATAAAATTAAATTAGATTAAATTTTAAGTACCTTGTTGGATAATCTGACTATCCTGCGATGATCCTATTGGTTCTTGAGGTTCTGAAAGGAGCCATGCACAAGCTTGGCCTCTACCATTATCCACTCGGATAGAATTTGAACATCTTCTCCTCACAAATCTCTCTTTCAAAGATCATATTTGAATCTAATCTATAGATCTTTCAAAACTATTTCTGAAGGCAACCCGTCCATCTCATGAACACCATCGCGTAGATCCTGAATCTTATGCCAAAAATCTTGGACCTTTAACTCAGATCTGTGCCTAACCTTTTAGGCCTATAGAAGAGAGGGAGAGAGAGGATCGAGAGGGCATGGGATATGGTATGGGTGATAGCACCTCTACATGGAAAATAAAATCATGCGATACTTCTCTTTGGCGTGAGAAAGATTTAAAAACCCAATGCCACCTAGAGTCCATCTTTGACAAAATAACCAATTTATTTTATCGTTGGGACTCTAGGACTTATTCTCCACATGAAACCTCAGATCTCATCTGGTTTTGTTGTAAGAAATCAATCAAAAAGTGTGCGACATGAGAAGATAAGGAAGAGTACGTTGCACTTAGGACTCTTCTCTCAAGAGTTTGATTCAAATCAAACTCCATCAAAACCTAGACAAAACTCAACCATAAATCATGAAATTTGGCACACCCATAGCATGATACGAGCCCTATCAGATAACCAAAAATTAAATCAAAATGATTACTAAAAAATTTTCTAGAAGTATTTGATCAGGTGATCCTTAATCCTCTCAATCAGGTCAACTTTTGATCCTAGTCTAATTGCACTAGGAATGGATTTAATTTCTACAATTAATTTGACCTAGATCGATTCCAGTTAGATGAAAATAAATCCATTCAAGATATAGAAATGAGTCAAATCAAATTTGACTTGATTGCAATGAATCAGAAAGATTATAAAAGGAGAAAGCTAGGCTCAATCGTGTGCTAGCACGATTATCTTGAACCTGATTGGATCTAATCCAAATAAATTAAACCGGGTTAACTCAATTGATGACATCCAAATCCAGACCCTTATTTGTGTAACCCAATTAGATTCAATTTCATATGGTAATGAGATATGTTGTGATCTCCATCATCGATATCATCAAAACATCTTTTGATGGACCAGAACTATTCTGATTCACATAATTAGAATGATCAATCATCAAAATCATTCTAATTGCTTCCAAAATCCACCAGTGACACCTAGTAGTATATAGTGGAAACTCATCAGAATTGAAAGCGAATCTCTTGGTGCAGCTACCTGTGTGATTGAATTCTTCTATCTTGAGTCCCAACAGGATTAGGATTAAGGTGAACTCCTCAAACCCAACATCTATCATATAAATTAATTATCTGATTTGAGTCCAATGTGAAATCCTAATAGACACTCTCTATATTATCTTCACTCTACCATGGCCATAGGCTTAAGGACTCAATCTTATGATTATCATAGGGCTACTCCTCATCTACCGAGGTAGATAGATTCCCTATTGGTGTAATCCAATTTCTATAATGAACATGCTATAACCAACATACACCTCAAGATTCTGAATGGCTAAGAGACTAAGTTATAATATAGTCAAACTATAACACCCTCAAGATGAATTACCGATGTACCTCAGATTAAAGAACCAGACACACTACTATAGCATCGAGCCAGTAATCGATGAGAAGGTAGACTTCCTTATGACTGCTTGAGGTAGTCATGCTCAGTACCCTCATTCTTTAATGAATATATGTACTCTTACTTCAGTGTCTCCACATCATAGACTTAAGACTTATCTATCCTAAAAAAGTGATCATACATCAATCTTTCGGATCGATCACCATCCTCGTGATGATCCTACGGTCGGAAGCAGTTTATGAGTTAATTATGAAAATTCATGTCTTAAATTTTTAATTTTTAAAGATATGAATTATCATTACTATTAACTCAAAGGATGTATCACAGATACTTTACATACACATTGTGATAAAAAATAACCTTTTTATTAATTTATAGTCAAAATTATAAAATTATCCTTAGAAATGTATTACAAATGTCAGCCAATTTGACTTCTAAGGCACACATCTAACACTCTCATTCCCTGGATCTAACCCGACCCATACATGAGTTAGCCCCCTTAAGATCTTATTAAACCTGGCCTTAAGACCCCTTGGATTAAGCCTAATCCAAGACCAAACAAAAAATCTCGTATATTCTATATGCCACCGTCGAGTCGGTTCTCTTAGTAGCCAAGCTAGCTTGATTGTGTCTTGCTTGAATCCTATCTTTTGCCTGCTTGAGATAGCTAGCTCAACTGTACCCTGAGCCGGCTCGACTGCATACTCATGCCAGCCCGCCTGTGTGTCAGCCCCTTATCTTGGCTGATTCTTTTTTTTGGCTTTGTTTCTTTGCTCCATCTTGTGTCCCAGATTTTTGGAGCACCTATTAAGCCTCCTTAAGGTCCTCACACTTGAACCTCAAGCTTTGCGCATGGCTACACACTGCTTTCATCCTAGAATAACTCCTATCCTAGTCTTAGGACTTACACCCATCCTAGTCTCCCAGAGCCAATACCCTGGCTCCTTTTATGGCCCCCTAAGGCTTGGGAGCACTATAAATCCTAATAATGTCCACCTTGGTGCCCCAAGCCTTGACAAACCCTGGCAATGCTCTCCTACACGATTCTAGTATCGCTACGCACCCTGATAGCTCCTTTTGCAAATATCACCTCCGTCAATTTTCTTCAGCTGCTGTGCATCCTTAAGGCCTTTGGGATGATCGCCTCCACCGATGAAGACCTTGGCTTGCTCTTTCTCACCATCTTATAATTATAGGATTCCTTATGCTTAGCAGCTACATCACTTTCTCTGAACTTTCTGGAGATCCCATAGCATTCCTATATCGACACTTGCTGCATACTCTAATACGGTCTTTCACGCACGTGTCGCTCCACCTGGAGCTATGCATCTTCAGCATTGGTGTCAAGATATTGGTCCTCCTACACTCCTCTGCTCTAAACTCTCTGTCACATCTCCATCGGTGAAGCCATCTCTGCCTGGTGCTCCACTTGAAATCAAAGTCCATCTGATGCCATAGAAGATCTTGATTCTATAACCAAGTCATCCAAGGTCAACCATCCAATGCTGCACTGCTGGGCCTACTGCTGCACCTCGAATAATGTTGCTGCTTCTTCAAACTCTCTGCACTTTATGGATCCCATCGAAGCCATCTCAGATACCTCCGCAACCCATGGGCACCTCCAAGTTATACAGGTGCTTATCCAACTTCTCTGAATCTAGCAATAGAATCCTAGAAAATTCCATCCTAGCCTTCTCCTCTTCTACCCCTGCACCAAGCATCACTTCAGTTGCACCTGAAGCGACTACAGCTCAAATCCTGTCTTGGGCTCAGACCCACCTATCTCATCCTGAGGCTCTTGAGACTTCCTGGCTCTCCCTGAGACCTACTCCTAGTCTCCCTGAGATGCCATCTAACACTCTCTACTAAGATACCTCCCTCGATTATTATACCACTGAGCCTTTCTCAGTCCCATGACTCCAGGAAAGCACTATTGCAGCACTCCGACGCTTCCTATCTCATTTCGACACTGCCTCCTCATAGGTATCCGAATCCTCTTTTACTGTACATAAACTATCCTCCATCTGAATCGTGACTCTTTCTGATGCTCCTGCAAAAAAAATTTGATCTAAGATCAGCCATTCAGTACTGACCTGCTAGACCTCCATGGATCATCCATCTCCATCATCTCTAAGGCTTCACAAATCCATGCTCTAGTCAAACTGTTGAATGCATCCCCGACTACTTCTCTCGCCTTCTTACAATCGAAGGATGTATAGTCACTTCTTTAGCTTTTCTTCAATAATTATTCCATGAAAATCCTCTCTTCATCCGCCAAATAGTCCCACACTGTCCATCTTTTTAAAGAACCCTATCACCCATCATACACCCCAGTCTCTCTAACCAAGATCGATCAGAAATTCATGCACCCAAACCTTCCATCCTAGAAAATTTTTTTTTCGTTAATCCTCTCAGCCTCCACCTTCAATCCGCTACTCTCGGTTGGCCAAATCATGGCAATAATAAAGATAAATATAAGATATACCATGGAATACTCGTGTAGATTTTTGATTTCATCTTGTATGACTTCTTCATCGCTTCCACGGACCATCAAGCTCTGATACCAAATGTTGGCGCATCACCATGGCATTACCTAGCTCTGATACCATGTTATGGAAGCTCCTAATTTTTAGCATGGATCTGAAGAGATCTTTGACATTCTCTAAGGACAACAAACCACCGATCTACCAATCTAGATTAGTGATGGGGCACCTCACTCCTTGGGCTTGAGGGAGGTGCCCCCTTGGGGCGGCAACTCTAGAGAGAAGAGAGATTGAGAAAAAAAAGATCTATATTGATTGCTATCTTTTTTAAAATTCTAATACAATCTATTTATTTATACCTAGCCATTAGGTCAAACCAAAAACTCTCATGGCTAATCCAATACATGAAAGTACTCACCGAACTGATGTACATATGTCTCACATGCTTTCATCCCCTGGATCTAACCCAATCCATACATGAGTTAACCCTCCTTGGACCCAGCCTTAAGACCTCTTGGATTAAGCCTAATCCATGACCAAATAGAAAATTCCGTATGTTTTGTACGCCACCATCGAGCCGGCTCTCTTAGTAGCTGAGCTGGCTCGATTGCATCTTACTCGAATCATGTCTTCTATCTACCTGAGATAGCCAGCTCGACTGCACCCTGAGTCAGCTCAAACTGACTACCCTGAGCTAGCTCGATCTCAGTCTGAGCCAGCTTGACTGTATATCCGAGCCAGTCCATTTATGTGTCAGCCCCTTATTTTGACTGATTCTTTTCTTTAGCTTTGGTCCTTTGCTCCATCTTATGTCCTAGATCTCTAGAGCACCTACCAAGCCTCCTCAAGATCCTCACACCTAAACCTCGAGCTTCGTGCAGGACTACATGCCGCCTTCATCCTAAGATAACTCCTGTCCTAGCCCTAGGACTTACACTCATCTTAGTTTTCGGAGCCAACATCCTAGCTCCTCCTATGGCCTTCTAAGACTTATGAGCACCACAAATCCCAACGGTCTCTGAACCACTTGCTTAGACACCAATCGAACTGACTAACCCTAATCCAGTCCAACTTTTAGGGTTTCTTGTTCTAATGAGCTCGATAATCCTTAGGGGTCAACATCTAATTGATTTTAATTTAAGATCTAGGTCAATGCAATATGAAGGATGGTGGTTTATGGGCTAAGAAAGGATGATCAAATCCCCACTTCATCTTATTTAATAGGTTATGCCCTTAAAGCATATTATGAATATGCAATGCAAATCAAACAAGATGTCCAAACATGTTAAAAAATAATTTTTATATAATATTTATGGTCACTCTTAATTAATTAAGTATTATGAGATATCGATGATTTTTCAAGGGTTTATGGTTTTGTCTTTTTATAGATATATTTTTTTAATTTTTGATTGTGTGGTTTTGCAAAAGAAAGTATTTTAGTGATTAAATCTTAAAATAATTAACACAAGAGCAAAATCATATGAAAGATATAATAATTAAAGAGTAATATTTTTTTTTTTTAAGACCAGGTTACATAAATGAATGATACGTTAACTAAGATTTTTGTTTTATGGTGCAGATAGGAATGCTACTTGACCGAAGGATTTTGCGGTACATTGTTCCAGTTCTTTCATTTGTTGTACTTTACTCGAAACTTCCACACAAGGTCTCTTACATGTACCTGAAATTTTAAGTTGATTTTTGGGGTTATTATTATATTGACTAGATACAGATTTCTACTTTTTCTGATTCCACAGGAGCTTCGCTTTATCATTAGTTCAGTTCCAGTTTTCAATGTTTCAGCAGCAATTGCAGCTAGCAGAATGTATGCATGATAGATTTTGTTTTTCTTGATTTGCCCTGAAGTTATTGTTTTCAAAGCCTGGGAGGTTAAATTGTGTATATGGTAGAATTATTGGTTCCTTATCTTTTTTCTTTTTCATTGCAGATATCTAAACCAGCTTACTATTAAATATGTTTTCTAAATTGACATTTTTTGGTAATTCATGATACAGTCTTTTTGTCACATTTCTAAACACACTTTGTTATCTTTTTGATGTTAGCTCCCAGCCTGGCAAAGGTGAACATTGGCAGCCATTTGTAGAATGAACCCATCTTATACGAGATAATATGATGCAGCAGGATAAAACTTTTTGGTTGTAGTTAATTGTTTATTGTTTGATGCAAATATTCTATGGTACATGTGTTTTTAAATATTTCACACTGGTAATGCTTTAATTTTTACTTAGGTGCTCATATGACTTAATGAGAAAAAAAACACAGTTTGAAGTGCTTAGGCCACTGAGGTTAAATATGGGAGCGTGATGGTGAGTACAAAAAATGGTCAGAGTGAGATTGCTGGGATAGCTGTGATGGCCTACCCAGGTCGATTTAGACTTTAACTTTCTAAAGTTAATGTTGATGAATAATTGGATGCTACTACGGCAGTAGTTTATGTGATGCATGATATGCGGGAATTGTACTGTCCACCAAAATTGTAAGATAAGTTGTTTTTAATTTGGAGTAACATTGGAAAGCTCCGTTTGAGAATTTGCTTATTTATTGTTAAGTTGGATGCTTGGATATTCAATTGCATGACATGGCCTTTGTAACATGAATTGAGTACTGATACACATTGGATATGGCTAGGTTACATTTCAATACTTTTTTTAAATATCCTATTTTTGAAACTGAGAAGAGCTCTGAATACTTGATGAACTGGATATGTTTGGGGATGAGAGGGGGTCTATTTGTTAAATTATTAAATCCTAATAAATGTTAATCTTTTAGTGATGAACATGATAGGTTAATTATAGAAGTTGCAATTTTGATGTTATTGTTATTGAGCGTGGGCTATCATCTATGTATTTGGATAACGACTAAAAGATGTTGCTTGGGGATATCGATATTATTGTATGTTATATGGACGAGGTTACTGTGATAATCCATTATTTTTTATGGGTGGTTTATTTACATCCATGTAAAAGCTTTTATATTTATTAATCATTGTATCCGAGCCTGTCTTTTTTCTTTTCATGATTTGTTGTGTTGGTGTCCATATTGTCATATTGTATCTCATATCCATGTCCACTGAAAAAGATGTTACTTATCAATGAATTAGAACCCATTCTGCATACCCTTATAAGATGTACTTAAAAATGATTGTAGGTTCGTTAGTGGTTTGTGATTGTATCTGTTGCACCTCATAAATGCTATAATATAGATTAGACCCAATGCCATGAGACTGATGATTTTTTCATGTAGAAATATTGGGCATGCTATTTCTGGTAGAATTGTAGTAAAGAAGTTTCCTAGGTATTGCTAAGGATATGCAATATTAGCATCATTTTGGCCTTGAAATAGAAAACAAAATGGCATTTATCTAGAACCTTTCATGACAAATCCACTATTTTAGTGGATAGTTTATGAACAAATGCTTTGTTTGGAGGTAAGATGGTTCATGTTGATCTGTCAGTTCCTTATATATGCAGAAAATTTTTGCTCTAATTCCTTCTGGCTATGCTATACAAACCCTTCAGTTTACCCCATATTACTTACCTGATATTTTTAAATGGTTAGGGACCTTAGGGTTTTGACTGTTGACACTTGAGTGTGGTCCCTAAAAACAACACTTGTACCCAAGTCCATATATCATAGCCTTTTCAGACATCTCAGGTTACTAAATACTACTTTTTAAAAAAGTTTAAATGTCGGTATTTCTTCACCGGATGATTTGGTCAAGTAAATCAATCATCTTTTTTAAATCTTGAATTTCATACTGTGGCATCTCAAATTAAAAAAATGGCAATTCTTGATTTCCATCAGTTTCAATTTGAATTTTGCTTACAGAAACTTGCTGCATATAATTAATTTATTTGAGTATGTTTTTTTCAATTAATAAATCTCAAGAGGAAGTTTTAAATGTTTTTTCTATTTATTAAATATAAATATTTGTGGGTGACAGATCGCACTTAAAAATTTTTCAGATATATCAATAGGAAGAAGAATGTTTGGAGGGAACTTTATGTTATGATGCTTGGTTCTTTGCTGGTCAGGTTGGATCTATAGCCACTAAAGATCATTAGAAAACTTGTCTGTTCATTACTGCTCATGTTATTATTCCTTTAGTCTAGGATGCTCTATCATGACATTCATGGCATCATATGACAACTATCCAGGTGCTTATGCTTTAAAGGCTCTACATGAAAAAGGTAAATTATGTTTGTGTATATATATATTTTTTAGTCCTTCTATCTTTAGTTTCTTTTCATCTCTTGCAAATGAAGCATACCAATGTTTTCCCTCTATATTTTTACTGGACATTAAAGTTGACAAAACTTTTCATATTTTTTTTTCTTTATGAAAACTTATGGATTTGATCGTCTCATTTCATTGTATACCTTAACAAATTCGGGATATCAGGGACTGAAGCAGTTGCCAAAGGTCAGAGCTCAGGCTTTATAGACTTCCCATTTGTTAACTAACCAATTGAACCTAAAAGCTTAAGTTCGTAGGGAATTGGCGAATAATGTGTATTTGGCTTATCGCCCACCCACCCAAACAGGAAAAAAAAATGCAGCCTGGATGAACTGAAGGGGATTTGGATTCATGTGAACATGGCTCCAATTTTATGTTAAATAACCAAGTGAACCCAAAAGCTTGAGTTGTTAAGGAATGGGCCAGCAATATATATCAAGCTTAACACCTTTGAAGCATGGCTTATACGACTATTAAGTTATGGCATGGCCATTCTTGCTCCAATGCTAGGTTGACCTGTAGCTTAATATCATGCCACTTATTTCAATGTTTTATTGCATTATGTTATGTGATAATGTTAATTTCCCATTTGACTCATCTTAGAATGGTGTGTCAAAGATGAATGCAACTTTGTATATTAATTTTTTCCCCCTTCTTCTCTGATCATTAAGACTCTTTAAATTCTTACGAAATGTTGAAGGGTTTGTTCTTTGGTCACGTGATCTTAAACTGCATAACTTAGAGAATAGATTTCCCCATGTGCCAACTAGGCTTTTAGTTCATGGTAAGCCCTTCTCTTGCTCAAAGTTGCCTTAGTGAGGAATTCTATGCCAAATAATAGAGTTAACTTCAAGTTGGGAGTTGCTTGTAAAACATTTCATTGATCATCCTTTGACCTATGAAATCCAACCATAAAGAAGGGATAGGACTTGTGGGCTATAGGATTTTAGATTTTTACTTTGTCTCTTCAGTTTTTCACATTTATTGACACGATTTTTTTTAAAAAAATTTAAAGAAAAGAATCACTTAATATGTAGGATTACATATAATGTTGTAACTATGTACCTTGTATTTTTATCAGTAAAGATATTGATTGGTGTTATGTCTATAGGTGCTTCTAATTGTGTGGCAGAGAAGTGGGTCCACATTGATGCCTTTACAGCAATGAATGGAGTCTCTCGTTTTTCTGAAAATAAGTACCCTTGGAGGTAGGGTTTTCTAGCTGCTTCACAAGTAACATTTGTGCATGCTATCGGAGAGAAAATTTGAGACCAACGGGGATTGGTATATCTTTATGTAGTCTAGTTTGTTTTGAACGTTGCAGTAATCATTCATTTCCCGCTTGTTAAGTGTTGCAACTTGCGACTAAGTTCAATTGAAATTGCATGACTTCTAAATGTCATTTTAGAATTGCTCAATTTTGAAACATAAAATAAAAAGCCTAACCTAGGTTCTTGGTTGTGCAAATTCCCAGAAAATTTAATGAAAAAATAAAATTACTTGGAGAAGAGAGCAAGAAAATAAAGAAAAATAAGGAAGGACTTCACACACAAATTCACATGGTTTACCAAAATTTGTGTGGTTGTTCATTAGACATATTGCAGATTTTTTTTTGCTATAATAGCAGTGATTTGAAGGAATAGAGCAAAAGGCCTCTCTTTCATGAAGGTCTCAATATTCCTGATTCTTTTTAAAAAGTGTGGTGATGCTTAGGACCAAGGTATTGTATGCCATACCGAATTGGGTGGTATGGGCCTTATGGGGTATATCAGATCGTATCGATACTGAACCAATATGTGATAGAAAAGTTGTATCGAGACTCAGTATGCCAAACCAGCCTCCGTACTGGGCATACCGACATAGTAATAAGGTGACACTGGTATAGAGCTCGGTATTGAGATGGTGTACCTTACTTAGGACTCAGGAGTGCTCTTAAAAAACCATGGCTTGTCCTTTTGACCTGTATCGCTTCATATTGGGCATGCTGTAGTAGACAAATAAAGCAACGATATAGTACCAAGGTTCGATAAGGTGCAGTGATCGATTCTGCCCAGTTTCGTTTGTACCCATCTATGTCACCTTGTTTCAGGTGATGTCATGGCTAGGCATGAAAATGGGACTCTTGATCCTGTCTCGGTATGTGGAGGGTGTATTGTACCATACCATACGTATAAGATAGGAATATAATACTTGATAATGATACAACATACAATAAATCTTAAAAGACAACTCAAGCACAAGGTACTATGAACCATAACCAAAAATTTATCTTTAAACTAATTTATAACAAAGTTGGTGCATCTAGATGAGCATCTAACTGATAAGATATGGGCTGAAAGACATCTAGTACCAAGGTTCACTGAATTGGAATCAGACACCATGTTAGCTTGTCAGCGGTATGGTTTGATATGCCCTCATACCAGGCCTAAACTGATGTGACAAAAAGTGGAGAGGAAGAATTGGAGAGAAATAGATAGAGAAAGGGAGGGAGGGAGGGAAGGAGAGGGAGAGAAAGGGAGGGAGGGAGGGAAGGAGAGGGAGAGGCTAGCCAACTATGGCGGTGGCCACCAGAGGGCCGCATATGATGGTGGTGCATGGGAGAGGGTGAATTGAAGAGAGGAAAAGAAAAGGAGAGAGGGAGGGAAGGATAGGGAGAAGCTGGCTATGGTCATTGGAGGGCCACGGAAGACCTTGATTTTCCCCCTCCGTCTGATTGAAATAGGGGCAATTCGCTTCTATTTTCATCGCAAACCAATTGTCAGCTTTACTGTGAAACGGCGAAAAAGAAAACTTATCACGATTTTGCGATGCAAATGGGGGTGATTGTCCCCTATTTCAACTGCACGGAGGGGGAGGCCTCTTCAGGGGCCTTCTTGGCCCCCTGGTGGCCACCGTTAGCCATGGCTTGCTCTCCCTCTCCTTCCCTCTCTCTCTCTCTCTCTCTCTCTCTCTCTCTCTCTCTCTCTCTCTTTCTCTCTTTGGTTTACCCTTTTCCGCGCACCATGGTCATCCACAGCCCGCTAGTGGCCATCCGGTTGCCATGGCGGCTCTTCGGCCGCCTCAAACAGCCTCCTCAGCCTTTCCCTCTCCTTCCCTTCTCTTCCTCTACCTTTTTTTCCTCCAGTGTTCTGGATTCCACATTGAAACCGTATCAATAGGCCGCCAATATGGTTCGGCACTCCCCGAACCATCCATTTGGGCCGATTTGGCAAACCATGTCTAGTACCACTATTGTTTCAACATGAATTGAAAGCTACCATCAAGCTAATTTCAGGCTTAGACACTTAGAAGGCATGTAGGCACTGATTTGAAAAATTGGTGAGTGCATGTACATGTACCAACTGCCAGCAGCTGACTTGCTCCTTTCGGTGGCCATCCAAGTTATCCCCTAATCTCCTAATGGACGTGGCACAAATTTTGAGATTTGGTCCTAAATCCACATTAGCACTACATGGGATTAAAGGATTTCCAAGTTACAAATTCATCCATGTGGGAGTTTCCAAGATTTGTGAATAATGTGGGAAACATGATTGGCATTTTGCAATATGAAAGGTTGATGCTATTTTACATGACCTTCAAAAGGGTACTACCAGCCATGTGACATATATTGCTAGGGTTGAAGTGAAGGGAGAAATATGCACCATATCACTATATATCATGGATATGCAAAGTTAATGGTGGATAAGTTTGGAGGGATAGAACTTATTCCATGGAATATGAAATTTGTCTGTTTAGTTTGATGGGTAAGTTGGAGGGTCATGCTATCATGATGTTGTTTGGTTGGAGTAAGAAAGGAATAAAGGTTGCCTT